>CP139504.1:312223338-312295654 GCA_021014915.2 Artemisia tridentata subsp. tridentata
TCGCTAAAATCCATCATCTTGGGGGGGGTTTTTTATCCCCCCAAAACAAAAGCAACTGTTTTAAAAAATTTTCCCCTTTGGGCCAAAAAGGGAAAAAAGCTAGAGAAAAAAACGTCCAAGTTACAAAAATTTAGGTTGGGAAAACTGATGAAGCGAAAAGTGTACCCTTTTAAGGGGGTCATTTAAGCCCTAAAAAAGTAATTTTTTTTTTATCAAAAAATTTCCCTAAAAAGTTCCTTTTGTCATTTTTAGGTATTTTGGGAAGAAATTGGGGAAAAGGAAAAAAATTTTGGCCCCTTTTTTGGGGCAAAAAAAGTGAAGAAAAACGGGAAAGTCTCAAAATTGGCTGGAAAGTTCCTTTACGGCGTCAGGTTTGTTTTTTACGGCGTCATGGGTTTTTGGAAAAGTGGTGGATATGAAAATTACTCATGATAAGCCAGAGAAATTTGCATGGGAATTCTGACGGCGTCACCCTTTGGAGTGATCAAGGTCGTCACGGCTTAATTTAAAGAGGGACGGCGTCATGCCTATATTCTGACGGCGTCAGCTTCTGATAGGCCAGAACGGATTTTGGAGGTTTAAAGGGAGACGGCGTCAAGAAGGCCATCACGTGTTATCTAGTCACAACTTGCGCGCGGGGTAGCTGTTACTGTTTTGGCCATAAAATCCTCATACGAACTCGGATTTAGGTGATTCAAAAGGCCACGCGATCGGGACGAAAAGATCTACAATTTGGTGAAAAATTGGATGTGACGGCGTCACGTGTAAGTCTGACGCCGTCAGAACCCCTCGGACAGCAAACTGCCTATAAATACAACATCATAACTTCATTATTTGTAAGCCCTAAACCCTAAGTCCGATTCTAGGGTTTAGGTAGGTGTTTTTTCAGCAACTTAGAGGGTCCTAATCATGCCATAAACATCTTGTAATGGTTTGTTTATCGATTCAATCTTATGTTATGTCTTCAATTATGATTATTGTTGATTGCTTTTCATTAATTATGCTTGGCTAAATCACCTTGTGTCTACTTATGATTGTATGAAACTTGTATATAATCAATTAGATCTTATTGATTTCTTGTTGATGTGTGTGTCCATCTCCATCAATTAGGGGTGACAATTTCAATAGATCTAGTTGGTTTAGTTTATAATTCTTGCTTCCTATTGTTTCTTGTTTTGATTGGGTGATATCGATGTTAGGCTTAAGAAAACTGGCTAACCTCCTATACGGTAACTTGCTTGAACGTCTTAAGAAACATGAACCAATGCGTACTAGGTTTATTTGGTTGTATTTAATGCATGAGCGAATTCTAGTGATCCCATGTTAGGAGCTTCTTAGCCGGCTCGACATAGGAGTGAAGTAGGAGCTTATAGAGTTGGGGAAGTACGTACGCCACCCCACGAATGGTATTAAGGAATACAACCCGTCAATTAAAACAAGGTGTGACAATTCAATAGGTGGAATTGGATAGCTAGCAAGGAGTAATACATCATAGGTAGATATGCTTCATTTCCCTTGTAGAACCCTAGTTTACTTTTCTTGCATATTAGTTTAATTAGTAGCTTTTGGGTTAGTTGATTAGCAACTAATTCCGCCCCTTCTTCCAAAACCAGAGATTTTTACTTGCTTTCCATAAAATATAAAAATACAAAAAGAATCATCCCTCACCTTTAGACCTAATTAGAGTAGTTTTTCACACCTAACGAACACTATTCCCTGTGGAGAACGATCAATCCCTCGTACTTACCACTACACTATACTACATCGGTCAGGTACACTGCCTGGTGGGGTTGTAAGCCTCTTGAGATCCCTCGAGAGGTAAAACCTGTTGTAAGGTTGCAAAACCACGCATCAGACTCCTGCAGCAAAGAAACTCAAAAAGGCAGTAAAGAGAGCACAAGCACAACGAGACAACCAAGCTACAACTAAATTGGCTGCAATGGAAGACTTAGTCAAGAAGTTGTCTCAACAAATGGAAGAAATGCAGGAAAGCAAGAAGCAGATAGATGAATTCCTTGGTTTCAACATCAAAGATCATATGACACGCAAGGCAAAGAAATTTGTTAAGCAATTTCTTCCTGACCTTCAACAAAACATAAATGAACATATTGATGCACAACTTGACGAAAAGATCAAAGAAGCTGTCTCTTCTTCTTCCAACACCAAACCACTTCCAGAACTCACCACAGAATATATCGAGCTTGTGCTTCTCGACCGACTCTTTGAAATCACCTCTCCTTCTTCAGAAGAAATTAACCTGATTGCGGCTCTTCAAGCACATATTGAGAAGAAATCATGCAAGGAGACTGCTGACAAAGGAAAACGCATTCGAGAAGATGATGAGGATGATCAGGACCCTAAACCCGAACAAAAGAAACACAAAGGCGGGTCAGGGATTCACATTCAGGAGCCAACGGAACATAAACCATCATCTCAACCTCCTAAACATCAATCCTCTGGTCCCACTGAAACCGAACATCACCATGAGCAGTTTACAACTGAAGATATGGAATTCCAGCCACAAGATGATCAACCTCAATCACCACCATCATCACCAAAACCAAAGCCATCCAAGACCAAGCCTTCACACAGCAAAAAGTCATCTACTGGACCAGCAGTTGTCACATGGCTGGATAATGATACGGATGTGCTAGGAAATGAATGGTTCGATCATCTAGCAAGCGCTCAAGTTCAGACTGACGAAGCTTCACGAGTTGAAGACAGCACCTTTGCTGTTACTCAAGAAATTAAAAGAACTCTTAATATTAAGAAGATGACCAAAAAGGAACTTCGTCGGATCAAGAATGATGCTTTCCTTCTTCTGAAAAACAAATCCAATAGCGCAGCAGAACTCGAATATCACCTTGAAAACATTGCACGGGCAATGTCAAGTGACTTCGACTGGGCTAGTCCAGACGTCGTCAGGAAAGTTGGCAAGAATCAACCATTCATCACTGATTGGACCAAGCCACTGACTGTGATACGAAGACATCATCACTCGGAAATTCCCTTTCAAATGTTCTTCAACAAAGATCTGGAACTTCTAAAGAATGGAGCTCAAGGGACGACAAAGTACGCTACATCTATCACTTTCACACCAGCCGCTCATTACACACAATCAGCCATTGAAGAAGCAGCTATTAACAGACATCTGTTTGTTAAAAAGCTCGTCAAATATGATCGTGATGCAGAGCTGGGGATTCATCACTGGTACTCTAAAAGACAAAGCTGGTACAAGTACAAACTTGCCCTCCAGAAATCAAAAGAACCAGTTTACAGTGATCTCAGAATATTGGCCGTCATCAACGTAAGCGGATCCAGAAGATGCGATTATATATTCCTTGAAGAGATCACAGTAAGAAGAATCGATAACAATCTTTACAAATTCTCTGAGGCGGATTTTCCTGATCTAAATCTAAATGATATCGAAGACATGTATCTGATGAAGGTCCAAGGCAAATTGCAGCATCTGACCAACGAGCTTCGATATGCACTTAGTACTTCCCTCTGTCATTACATCAGGAGAACCATCATCAAAGAACGTGTAGAAGATCTCCAGCTTGGTGTGGAAAGTTATCAGACTCAGCTTAACCTTGTTGAACCACAGTTTCTTCTAAACAGCAAAAAGGATCCTCAGTACACCATGCTACATCGTCTAACCTTTGGGTTCGTCTACAGAAGCACAATTGATTTTCATCGTTTCATGGCACTCAATGAAATTCATAAGTTCTGCGACGATACATTAAAGGGTGTACGTGATGGGCTAGCTAATAGAGTTCGAGATTCGATGTTGGAAAAATCAAGAAGATGGAATTCGAAGGAGCTGCGACAAGTCAAGGAATTTATTCAGAAGATGGAAGAACGGTTATACCATAGGGATCAGATGAGGAGACTAGAGAGCTATGTTGGGGGTCGTCCACCATTCGCCATCAGACTATTTCAGCGGACTGACCCAATGTTCACAACTTTTGGCAAAGGCGGTTAATGTAAGAATATAGTATCATTATACATTATTCTTTTCTCATTATTCCTTCACATTGACCTGTACATTACGATTTGTACACACATTACAGTGTACAACTCGGGTTTCAAAGAAAGGAAAGTGCTATGCTAAACCATTCTTTAAAATCAAGCGTGCACTTATCCTAAAAACTTCTTAATCTTGAGCAAAATTTACTCAAAATTTTTCAAAAGGTTTTTCAAAACTTTTCAAAATTTTGCTCAAGATTTTTTCAAATCTTTACTCCCCAATTCACTCCAAAGTCTAAAAAATGTCAAAACATATGCTTGTTTTGAGGGGGAGTATTTCAGAGAATAACGGTTTTGTTACCTTGAAGCAAGATTCATTCAAGAATTTTTCAAACTGAAATTTCTAAATCTTTCAGAATTTTGCTTCAAGAGGACTCCTTCCCTCAAACTTTAAAAAGTTTAAAATTCTCAAAACAAATGCGAGTTTTGAGGGGGAGTATTTCCAAAATAAAAATGTTCCGTTAAAATCATGCTTTACGGCTTGTGCACACATCACAGTGTACAACCCGGACCTCAAAGAAAGGATCCTGAGGTACGCTTCAGTGCCTCAATCCTGAAAAAGGAGCGAAAGCTTCTTACTTATGAGCAGAATTAAAATCAGAATGTTTTCCAACGTTTTTCAAACATTCTGCTCATAAGGACAAATATTCCCTTGTTAAGGGGGAGTATTTGAAAATATAATCTTTGTTCAACGAATTATAAATGTTCTTGAAATTCTTCCCTAAAACTCAAAAACAGCATATTTTAATCATAAACGTTTTCCAAAAACATCATGAGTATGCTATTTTTGAGGAGGAGAAGAAAAAGATGATTAAAATATGATGTCTCATTTGCTGGAATCTCGTGTGCTCAAACACAGAATTGACTCTCGAATTGACAAATAGGAAAGTCAGTAGTCGAAAGGACATGTCCCGGACGGGTAATAATTTCAAGCCAGTTTAACTGGTGATGTAAGCGTGTCTCGCAAAGGATGTGTCTGAGTAGAATGTACCGATTTCGAGCGATAATCTTTGAATCTGATCTGAACGGGTAATAATTTCAAGCCAGTCTAACTGGTGATGTAAGCGTGTCTCGCAACGATCAGGTTCATTGAAAGTCAATCAATTCAAAAAGTGCCAACTCTTTCCGGCATGTGCAAATTTCAAAATTTAATACTTATGCGCACATGTTAAGGGGGAGTATTTCTGAAAATCATCAAACTCTCAAGGTGTCAACAAAATGTCTTTACAATTATCGACACTTTGAGAAATTTTCAATGGTTTGGTTTATGGCATCATTAGGATAGTCATGGAGTTACAAGGTGACTAAGGTTAGGAAAAACCGTCCTATGATTCGCCAGAGCCGGAGGAATCTACCCAAGGACAATACCAATAGTTTAGAACTAGAAAGTCCTAGGTATGATATAAAAAGGAGAAAATGAATGAACGGAGAAAGAAGGGGTTGAAGAATTAAAAAGAAAAGCAAAGAAAAGGGTGAAAAGAAATAGCCCTCCATTTGTTCAACCTTAGGGCAGACACCGGGTTCAATTCATAATCTACTGGTTGATGAGCATCACCGGTATTGAAGACTAAAGACGTCATGGACCCAGTGACGCACTAATAAACCTTCTAAGCCACTCAAGTGTCTCTCAAAAGACATTTGTTTCATTCACACGGAGAACCCTTCATAATCTATCGACCTCTCATTACGAGAGTGTTGATATTGAAAAGGAGGCAATCTGCTCCATGCCTCCGATGACCAAACAAATGTGCACTGATTGAGTCTAGAGCCATGAGATTCATAAAAGATCTCTTAGGTACACTTAGTATTACTCTGTTGTTCTACATCATGGGCAGCAGATGTAAAATTAAGAAAGTGTCCTTCGCAGATCTCAGCAATCTGCCAAGAACATTCATGAGAGAAGTCACAATTGTGATTATCAATGATTGAATGGAAATCCTGCCAGAGCAACATCAAACAACTCTGTCAGCAGGTCACTTCGGTAACTCCTTGTGGGTTACGCTTAGTGTTTGCTCCAAAATGGTCTACAGTCGTGGGGTGATCTCCAGCGACTCACTGAATCGTGGGTGCACTTCGGTGTGTCCGAGTAATCCCTTTCGGGGGAATCCGGTTCAGAACGGTCTGGGTTAGGATTTGAGAAAGTCTTCACACTATGCTGTTGATGATCTCAAATCTGAGCCTGTAAGTACTGGTTGGTTCGTGCTGATGCTGCTGTTGCTGCTGCTGCTGCTGCTGAGGAGCTGGAGTTCGACCATCAAGACTCCATCATGTTCATATCTTGAAGTAATGTTTTCACAAAGACTCAGTAACATCAAAAGTTCAAAATATGATTCAAAACAAGACAAAGACATATGAGCATGATGGAGAAGACGAAAAGACGTTGGAGATTGGCAGAAAGAGACAACATCATATCATCATTAAACAAGAACAAAGAAACAAAGATTATACAGACGTCAGAAGCCCAAGAAGCAAAGAAGACGTCGAGCAACATTGATGATCAAGACTTAGGGGGAGATTGTTAGGAACATGTTTTATATAATTTCAAGTCTTGTTCATTTAGATTTAATGTTGCACGATTAGGACTATATTGTTTGTATTTATGGACCGGTTCAATAGTAGTCCTTGGACCGGTCATGTTATTTAGTTTATCCTTATCACATGTAAGGGAATATTCCTAAGAATTATTCCCCTCCCAATGCCTATAAATAGAAGGCATGGGATTCATTCATAGTGTTGGTTTTTCATGTAATATGCGAAAGCTCTGTCCAAGTAACATTTGAGTAATTGAAAGCCGACCACTCATTCTTCTTCTCATCTTATTCTCTTCTCTTCTCTCGTAATCTTATTAGCTTATTTCTATTCATACGTAGCTTATTCTAGAGTAGTGGTACGTGTGGTTATTTGTATTAACGAGTGTGTGTTTGAGATTTAGTCGTGACCTACATATTCTTTTTTGACTGTGTTGTTTGAGGGTGTTGTGTATTTATAAACAATAAGTATATAATTCGCACATTCGCACATTTGGCCAGTTCGCACATTCGCACATATGTAATTAAATACCTTTTTTCTTTAGAACAATCACACATTTATGACATTGTCCTTTTAATTAAATTTCAAACCTACCACATATTTATGGGGGTACTTTAACTTAAATTAAATTTCAAAAGCTTTTTTTTTTTTTTTTTTTTTTTTTTTTATGACATGTACAAACAATCCACCCAAACATCCACCTAATCCGTTATCCAACCAAGATGCGCAACCTACACATAAACAATAACAAGCTGACTAATTGTTTACAACCTACACATATTTAAACATAAACAGTTATCCAACCAAGATGCGCATAATCTGTTATCCAACCTACACATAATCTGTTATCCAACCAAGATGCGCAACCATCCACCCAAACATTTGCAACCAAAGTGCACAACAATGTGCACAAGCGAATGACAGTTTACCTAATTGCAACAAAAGTGCACAACAATGTGCACAACCGAATGACAATGTGCACAACAATGTGCAACCAAAGTGCACAACAATGTGCACAACCAAAGTGCACAACATTTGCAACCATCCACCTAATTGTTTACAAACTGACTAATTGTTACCCAACCTACACATAAACAAACTGACTAATTGTTACCCAACCTACCCAACCTACACATAAACAGTTTGCCTACCTGCACATTCACCAAATGACTAATCTTTCTCCAACTTTTTAGCTTCAATGGAATGTACCTTTTTGTATTTCTTGAAGTAGGAAGTCAACTATTCGCGATAGGCAAGAGCTAAGTCCAATGGATTATCCACCATCAACGGAAGATTGTGTGTTAAATGGTACAGAAATATGCATACCCATACACCACAATCCCCGTAATAACCTGTTTGTCTAGGCACACCTTCCGCATATTCAAAAGTGAGTGAATAATTGTTTATATCAATGTTTTTTCGGGCCAAGACCTCACCGTCGGCCAAATAGGCTGGTATTACGAGGCCAAAAGTGGCCATCAAATTATTCTGCCAATTCGCACATATGGTGACACACGACATATACCATAAGGCATTCAATCAATCGTTGTAACATAAATAAAAAATAATTAAATAAATAAATAAATTAAAAAAAAAATCATTTTTAACAGAAACTTAAATTTTATTAATAAGTAAAACAGTAAATAGAGAAAACATTACATAAACATAGCTTAATACATAAACATAAACTTAAATTTTAGAAATTCGGATTATCCCAAGTTTCTGAGTTGTCTGACCGGTAGCCATCGTCGTACGGAGTGTAGTTCGCAAACTTGCTCTCTTCGTACTCTGCCAACAATCTGCTAAACTCCCGCTCCTTACTCTCGTCCCAGGCTGTATTGTCTTCAGAACCTAGCCCAACAAATCTTGGTGCATTAGATGAAGTTGATGCACCTTGCCCAAATTGTCGGTTCTGTTGTGTTACAGAACCAACAGAACCGACATTTTCCTCAAAACTCCAGCGGATCTTGTTGCTGATTTGGTCCTGAATCTGTGAAACGCAACCCCACAACGTCTTACTAATTGCTCCGTCTTTGCTAGCTTCATCGTTAAAAAACTTGTCGAACACAGATTTTCTTTCTTCAGATATGTCTCTGCATTCTGCGTATTGTTGTCTCAATCTTTGTTTCTCCGCCTTCGCAACATCAAATTGCTTGATAACTTCTATCACAGCTTTTTGGCGTGCCGCATCATCTTTTTCAGCTTGTTGTTTTATATACTCTTGCATTTCTTTGGCGGTATGTGGTAGACGGCATGCCATTTTGAAAATAGAAAAAGAGATAAGTATGAGATAAATGTGAGAGAAGTATGCGATGTATGCTTTTTTGACTGTGTTGTTTGAGGGTGTTGTGTATTTATAAACAATAAGTATATAATTCGCACATTCGCACATTTGGCCAGTTCGCACATTCGCACATATGTAATTAAATACCTTTTTTCTTTACAACAATCACACATTTATGACATTGTCCTTTTAATTAAATTTCAAACCTACCACATATTTATGGGGGTACTTTAACTTAAATTAAATTTCAAAAGCTTTTTTTTTTTTTTTTTTTTTTTTTTATGACATGTACAAACAATCCACCCAAACATCCACCTAATCTGTTATCCAACCAAGATGCGCAACCTACACATAAACAATAACAAGCTGACTAATTGTTTACAACCTACACATATTTAAACATAAACAGTTATCCAACCAAGATGCGCATAATCTGTTATCCAACCTACACATAATCTGTTATCCAACCAAGATGCGCAACCATCCACCCAAACATTTGCAACCAAAGTGCACAACAATGTGCACAACCAAATGACAGTTTGCCTAATTGCAACAAAAGTGCACAACAATGTGCACAACCGAATGACAATGTGCACAACAATGTGCAACCAAAGTGCACAACAATGTGCACAACCAAAGTGCACAACATTTGCAACCATCCACCTAATTGTTTACAAACTGACTAATTGTTACCCAACCTACACATAAACAAACTGACTAATTGTTACCCAACCTACCCAACCTACACATAAACAGTTTGCCTACCTGCACATTCACCAAATGACTAATCTTTCTCCAACTTTTTAGCTTCAATGGAATGTACCTTTTTGTATTTCCAGAAGAAGGAAGTCAACTGTTCGCGATAGGCAAGAGCTAAGTCCAATGGATTATCCACCATCAACGGAAGATTGTGTGTTAAACGGTACAGAAATATGCATACCCATACACCACAATCCCCGTAATAACCTGTTTGTCTAGGCACACCTTCCGCATATTCAAAAGTGAGTGAATAATTGTTTATATCAATGTTTTTTCGGGCCAAGACCTCACCGTCGGCCAAATAGGCTAGTATTACGCGGCCAAAAGTGGCCATCAAATTATTCTGCCAAAGACTGCCCTCGCTATCTGGACCACCTAGGCTGTCGTAAATTTTCACTAACCCTGAGCGTAGGTGCAGCACTCCAAGGGCCCAATGAATTTCAGGCTCATTAAGAGGTATATAAACCTGCAATATAAAAAGTTTGTTAAAAAAAGTAACTAATGGTTAAATAAATAAACCATCATATTATACTCAAGAAACAAAATAACTAATATTCACTGTCCATCTAGATAAATATGCTCCAATTCGCGAGAATGTAAGTGTCTTAAGCTGATCTAAACTACTTCATTATTCAACTAAAGTACCTACTTCATGATCTAAACTACTTCATCATACAATAACAGACCACAACTTTATCGCAGCCAATCTATCAAACTCAATTCTTTATATGATAAACCACACTCCTTTATCAAATAAAACAAGGTATCAAGGAGTTACGGACACTCGTGTTGAATGAGATAATGAAGGAGTGTGCACTGTCATGAACAATACACACAGTGTCAATATCGCATTCAACGCGTCTCAATTATTAAGGCAGATATACCTAACGTTGTAGATGGGTTACATTGCGAAATATGAACACCGTCCTTAGTGCAATTTGAGATGCTTGATCCTGATTGCTATGTTTGGGTCGGCAATCAGCTTCCATTCTCGAAAGAGCCAAAGCTTGTGATCAAGATCAAACACACAAACTTGTAATCCTCTGGGAGAGATAAAGGGGAGTCGCAAAAGGTCACCTTTTGGGCCAGTTGACGGTTTACCGACGAGTTGCTGCAAATTGGATTCAGACTTGCTACCCCTTTCAATTTGTGATGATTTAACTGGTGTCCTTTCACTTGCTACTACCACGTGAAAGGACACCAGTTAAATCATCACAACTTGTAGGGGGTAGCAAGTCTGAATCCAATTTGCAGCAACTCGTCGGTAAACCGTCAGCAGGAGCAGTGGGAATCTTACCTGATTGGAATAACTGCTCTAGAAAAACTACACGATTTTCCAAACCAACCATCTTCTTTATCAGCTGTTTCTTGCTCATCCTCTTGATCTCTTCATCCAAATCCAGATCACTTGACTCACCTTCATCAGAAATCCCTTCAACAACACTCGTATGCACCTCAGTACATATACGTACCTCCGTGCGAACTTCTTTTCTTCGAGTCTTTCGAGAAACCCTAGCCTTGATCTTATCTCTTTTAGACGGTTTGAATGTACTCGAAGGGGATCCACCAGCTACGTCGAAATATTTTACACTTGAGCTAAACCAAGGAGATGCCTTCTCAAAATCTGTTGGAATCAAGGATTGCACGGGTGTTGTTACATAAAAAAGATTCTCGTAATCAGATTTGTTACACCCGGTAACATTAGCCCAAGCAACCCCCCTTGGAATAGCCCCGGCATCTTTGTCCCACCATAGTCTTGCTTGAGGAAATGTTTCTAGAAGAAAAATCTGTAATGTAAAAAACATTTCGGTTAGTTGGAACAAAGTACTTATCAAGTACAAAAATCTGTAATGAAAGAACAAAACAAAAGCGTTTAGATGCATTTCTGAATGAATTTTTATTTAATGGCTAACATATTTCAAGTTTCCAACCAATTCAAGTTTCCACTCATGCTCCATTGATAGAAATATATATTCAAGCACTTATACATTTATTCAACTCATACCAAAGGTATGTTGAGCAGCCAAGGACTTATACATTATAATTTTATTCAAATTTAAACATATAAAGGCTAGAACCCTATATTAACAACCACGCATGTAAAACCACACATGTAACAACCACACATGTAAAACCATTATTAAACTGTCAAATTGACACATTCATATAAGAAAGTATACTAACCTTCAAGGCGAAAGCAAAACCATATATGTTGTAGACAGCCTGGTATGAAGCCCCCTTTCTGGCATACCCATCCATATACTTGTTCCTCTTCTTAGTCACCAACATGTAAACCCGTTCGTGGAATTCTTGCCACATGTGCTCCCCCCAAGGAAAAGAATTCCAAGCCTCCAAATCATCGGCTAGCACGACAATCTCATTGACAATCACATGTCGCAACTCTTGCCCCATGAAAACAAAATCACCGGCTTCAAAGACCTATACCCGGGGAACACCCTCTTCATAAAGCTAGACTCCATACCAGCCAAACTGTCTAACTCGATAGCTCCAAACCGAAAACCCGTAATCAGACAAAACTCTTGCCTGCCCAACTCTACAGTGTGTGGCCCAACATCAAAAATAAATGGGGTATCAAAAGTAGGGTGCTCAACATGCCTTTGGTGAAACAGAAGAAAGTTCAAAACATGGTTATCATGATCAAAACTTCTAATGTCTAACCACGGACCAAAAACACTACCCCTGAACATATTGTAACACCGTTGCCCCTTTCTTGATAGACGATCACTTATCGTTGTAAGTAGCTTTAAATTACTTCTAATATTTACTCTGGCATTAACAACCTACAAAAAAATAATAAACAAGTTAACATTAAAGAAGTAAAACATAAGTAATTCCAACAAGTAAACATACAATAATAAAAATCTACAAATTCATCTAAGCAGATAAGCATTTGATATTAGCATCTCCATACTTGCTTATCAGAATCTGCTTGATTCAGATAAAGCACAATCAATGACATATGTGTTTGGTGTGTAAAATAAAAAATGGCATGGATACACAAAAACATTGATCCTTATATAACTAAACTGCCTTCTTAACACATATCCCAGCCTCTATCAACTACCTCGAGTCTTAACACATATCCCAGCCTCTATTCATAAAATAGATACACAAAAATATTTAACAAAATATCTCAAGTCTTAACATGATATGGTGGTAGGGCGCCACCAATAACTTACAAACCTGCATTTTTTTATATTTATTCACTGCATTTGCAAATAAATTAATCCAGGACTTGTAATTGTAACTTACATGCATTTAACTTATGATATTCAAATGCATTTGGCTTGTGATAACTTACAAACACTAACATCTATCTACACATATGAAACACGAGTGTCCAAAACCTAAACAGTCTAACAGCTAAAAACTAAAGCTAAACATAAGCCATATACTTTTAATTTTTAAACATATTCCAGTTGAAAAGATAAACAAGTAGTTTTCATGTTTCAAAATCAAGCTTATAAAGAGTGCATGAAGAAAACTAAATGTACCAAATCAAATCATAGTTTAGTCAATGCTATTGGGTCAACTCATTTGCATGATTAGACATTTAGACTAATCTGAAGTGAAATCCAAATTATAAGTCGACAAATATTGTTCAGGTATGAATAATATCCATAATCTAGTTACACAATATTTATGGAAATAACAAACAAAGATAACCTCGCAATATTTACAGATAAGTGTTTGTGTCTAACCTCACTAACAACCAACAAGTAATAACATTCACACATCCGTCCTGTATGAATTGTAAACAGTCAAACTCTAACAATCAAGATCGAAAAAACCCTAACAATCAAGATCGAAAAAACCCTCAAAATCAAGATAGAAAAAACCCTTACAATCAAGATCGAAAAAACCCTAACCATCAAGAATCAAACTCTAACAATCCATATCCAATTCCTAAACAGTCAAACCACTAAAATTTAAATCTAAACAACAGAATGCACTAACACATCAAGATCGAATAACTCGAAAAACACTAACAATCAAGAATCAAACTCTAACAATCCATTTCCATACAAACCCTATCATTATTCTAAACCCTAAGTGGGCATTGAACCAAAACCGTCTAAAATCAAGAATAAAAAGAACAATCAAACCCTAACATCCTCTTCAACGCACATCTAAAAAAATCAATGAAATAAAATTTACATGAGGTCTGGCCATTTTTTTTATCGGTGTTTTTGATCGGTTATTTTGTATCGTCCCTTTTTTTTAGATCGGTGTTTCAAAGTGTCTTTTTGATCGGTGTTTCAAAGTGTGTGTGTGTTTGATAGTATTGGTGTTGATGATCGAAACAGTATTTGTTAAACTTAAGTTAAAATTATTAAAAGTTAACAAGTACAATTTTTATTATTTTTAAAATGGCGTTGGTCTTTCCCAAGAAAGATCTAAGTACAAAAATAAGATTTTGGAAAGATTTTGGAAGATTTTGTAGCCGTCTTTCGCACATTCGCACAATGTCATTCGCACGATCTTTTTTAAAAAGTCAACTGGGAACGTGGGGTATTTGGTGGAGCTAATCATTGGCTTGTACCACTTTGTCTGGACACGTGTCACGTTTTTTGTGGGTTCGCACGATCGCACATGGCTCTTTTGGGAAAGTTCATTATTTTTGTACCTTTTTTTGAAAAAGTTGAAATTAAAGTACTATTTTCGTAATTACCCTGGCAGGCAATATTTAACAAAAAGTAGGTAGCTTTGTGATTGAGACGTGAGATTTTAAAAGATAAAGGTAGCTTTTGTGTCCTTTTGTGTTCTGTTGCGTTTGTTTGAAACCTTATTAGTGGTCTCGTGAATTTTAGCAGTATTAATATTTAAAAGGTTATCATCAGTGTTGAAAAAGTTGGTAACATCTCCTTGTGATAAAGATTTATTAGTTTGTTCGAAGAGTGTTTGAACTTCTGATCGAGAAAAAAGGCTACAAGTTGCGGGTTGAATCTTCATTGAATTGGATTTTTATCAATTTCTTGTATAAGAAGTTTGATAAAAAGTGGGCTCCATCATCTTCAGAAATATCTATTTTCTTGTATAAGAATTTAGATAGAAAAGGGTTCATAGGAATTGTGATTTCTATAGGAATTGTTAAACCTATAGGAATTGTGAAACTTATAGGAATTGTGAATCTTATAGAAATTGTCACCAACAACTCCTATCGCAATTAAACTCTTTCGCAATTGTCTCTTTAGATTTCTTTCGCAATTATAGAAAATATTTGCAACTTAAATAATTTTTATAAATTCGATTTCAACTTAATTTCTTCAACATCGAATGTGAACTCGGTATTCGCTCGCTTGTATAAGTGTGACGAATACTTCGACAAGGGAATATCTACTAGTTTGTATAAATTAGTTAGATCGTTTATATAAATTGCAAATTTATATAAATTGCATATTTCTATATAAATTGAAATTTTGCCAAAATTTGTATACATTTTGTCTAAATTAAAATTTCTATAGAAATTGTGGTTTTATCTAAATTGTAATTTACATAACTTTGTCAAATTTACCTTTGATCTTGTCTAAATTATAGTCTAGTCAAATTTCATAACTTTATTTAATTTGCTAAGTTTATCTAAATTGTAATAGTTTATCTAAATTACAAGCAACTTCAAACGATCTTCATCAAAGGACCAAGGCTTCACATCAACAACTGAGTTCAACCTTCAACAACCACAACACCTATTTCTTTGCAATGATCCTGAATCAACTTTATCATACAACATCATCAATGGCAACTCAACAAGATATCCATGCAGCTGGTGCTGAAAACCGTCCTCCAATGCTTGAAAAAAGTTGTTATCTTTCATGGACAGTTCGAATGATCCGATACATCAAAACCAAACCTAATGGTCAAGGCAGACTCTTGCTTAACTCCATCAATAACAGTCCATTCAAGCCTCGTCAGATTCATGTATCAGATGGCAATCCAAATGCAACACCTCCCATTCCACCGACCTTCCGGGATCAAAAGGAAGAGGAATACACAGCAGAAGATTGGAAGCAAATTGAATCTGATGACTTGGCAATGCACTTAATTCAACTTGGTTTACCACGAGAAATATTTTGTGCTGTAGACAGTTGTGAAACTGCTTATGATATGTGGGAACGAGTTAGAAGGCTTTGTCATGGCACAGAAATTGGTCAACAAGACATTGAAAACAAGCTTCTAACTGAATGGGAGAAGTTCACATCCACTCCGGCTGAACCAATTGAATCTCACTATACAAGGTTTTGTACTCTCATGAACGAGCTTATCAAGAACAAGTTGACACCAAGCCAAATTGTTCAAAACATCAAGTTCATCAACAACCTACCAGAGGAATGGGGACGATATGTCACTATTGTCAACCAAACAAAGAACCTTCATACGGTGAACTATGATCAGCTCTATGACTTTTTGAAACAAAACCAGAAAGAGGCAGATAAAGTTAGGAAAGAGAAGCTAGCCAAACAACATGATCCTCTAGCATTGATTGCTCAAGCACCAGCACCTACATCAGTGAATACACAACCATCATCATCCACTTCCACTCAGAACTTCACGCAATAACAATATGTTCCACAACAACCATTCTACCCACAACAACAGCAAGTCATTCCACAACAACAATACCCACAATACCCAGAACCTGAATACGATTACAATGATGACAGTGCTGCTTTGTCTCAAGCATTTACCCTTCTATCAAAGGTATTCCAAGGACGCTATTCCAAACCAACTAACAACAACTAAAGGATTTCATCGAACACTCGCAACAGGCAGATTGCACAGCCGAGTTTCAATATGGGTCATCAAGGACAAATGGTCGGAGTTTATGGGAATCAACAAGGATATGCTACAGGATTTCAAATGGGTAATCAAGGGCAATATGCAGGCAATCAGAGGGGTCAGTATATGGGTCATCAGAATCAGTTGGGTCAAGTTGCTAGAAATCAAAGGGGTCAGAATATGGGGAATCAGTTTGGAAATGTTGCTGCTCCAGTTGTTGGGAATGCTGGGAATATGAATCAAGGGAATGTGTTAAAGTGTTTCAACTGTCAAGGAACTGGTCACATGGCAAGGAACTGTCCCACGAGGCCGAAAAAGAAAGATCTAGCTTATCTGTAGAAAGCATTGCTGTTGGCACAGAAGGAAACGGCCGGGTTACAGTTGAGTGCAGAGGAGAATGATTTCATGGCATTAATGGATGATATCGAAGATCTTGAAGATATTGATGCCAACTGCATCTTCATGGCCAACCTTCAGGAAGCAAAGTATGACACGGATTCTGAAGCACCACCTGCTTATGATGTCAATGGAATCTCTGAGGTACCACCATATGCTACATGTCACAATAATGAAATATTTGATATGACACCTCAGAATGAACAGCATCCTGCGACTCCTGCAACCACTTACGATACATATATGGACTCCCCAAGTTGTAGCAATACAAATTTGGCTATTCTAGTTATGGATCCTAATGAAGGCTTCGAGTCTCAGCATACTGAGAATGATGAGGAAACACGTGATCTATTTGAATCATTATTGCAAAATTGCAGTATTGAAATTGACAAGGTCAAAAAGATCAATCGCGATGTTAAGGCCGCGAATGAAAAATTGACCGCTAAGCTTGAGAGATATAAGGTTAATGAAAGAGCTTTTGAATTTAATAACAAACGACAGTCAGAACTTGAAATTGGTTATAGAGATTCTGTTTTAAGAGAAAAATATTTGCAAATCAAATATGACACACTCAATGTTAAATTGAATATGCAAATCAAATCTTTAAACAAGGAAATTTCTGAATTAACCAACCAACTTTCTAAACAAAAATCAATTTGTTCTGATCTTGAAAAAGAAAAGAAAGAATTGAATGCAAGGTTTTCAAAACGAGAAAATGATCTTCTTGAAGAAATCATTGACAAACAAGAAACCATTAAAAAGTTGGAAGAGTTGCTTGTAAAAACGGGTCATTTTGCTCAAACTCAAAATATGTTAATCAAAGATCCAAACCCGATTTTACATACAATGAAGAAAATGGCTATCGGTTGTGAAAACCCTTATAATCTCAAGAAAGCTCAGCAACAACAGAATGTGTTATATAATGATAGTGTGCTAAATGATAACCATGATCCTTTCGAGGTTCGTGATTCCTATGAAACGATTGAGCTTGCCGAAGAGAGTCGTGTTAAAATGAGACAAATGAACCCAGAAATTACACCAATTGATTTTAACAAGCTTAATACAGATTCTAGCGTTCATCTTGTTCAAAAAGAGTCACCAATGTTTTTCAAAAGACCAGTGGCTGTCGCAAAACGAAAAGTTGTTTCAAAACATCTTTCTAACATCGAACAAATGTCCTCTAAGAACACTTGTAACACAAGTGAAGCTAGACGATATTTGGATGATCTTAAAAAGAGAGTTGAAGCGCTTCAAATGATTGTGGCATCCAAAATGAATAGTAATTACAATGACTGGTTTTCAAGTTTTCATACTGAACAGAAAAAGATGTTTGAAACAGAAATCAATCCTCATATCACTGCAATTTATGCGGTAGTTCTTAATGTTAAAAATAATCTTCTGAAAGAATCAGCCAACTTTGTCAAGGACCACAAATCCTTGGTAAAGGAAGCTAATGAAAACATTAAACACATCAAAGTTTTGGAAAAACATAATGACACTCTCTTCGAAGTAGCTCTATCGACTAAAATTATGTCCATTATTTATCAAACATATTCTGTAGATGATGATGAAAAACTTCGAGCTGAGACTTCTGAAATTGTTGAAAAATATGAAAATACGCTTGCTAAGATTGAAAAAGAAAATGTAACATATTTTAAACAACTTGATCAGAAAAAGGAAGAATGTAAGTATGAAAAATTATCGTACGAGCGTTCTTACCAAATCATGCAAAAGCAAATTGATCTTTTGAAGTCTCAGCTTGAAAGTCAAAAAGGGAAGGGTAAGGAAACTATGGCTACGAAACCAAAAATGTCTATTTCTATACCCTTGCCTAAGGAATGTGAAAAGTCAACAAGTGTTGATAAAGGGAAAGCTGTTGTCGAAACACCAAAAGTAATAGCACCTGGCCTTTATAGGATTAGTCCCACTACCACGTCTACCTCTACATCCCAAACATATAGGGCGATAGACAAAAGTGTGAAAGAAAATCCAAAAGAGACTAGGAATGCTAAAACAAATTCAAATGACAACAAGATAAATCCTAATGCGTGTGTCTTACCTTCTACAGGAGTAGAAAGTACCTCTAGGAGCAGCAGACCAAAGCCTAAGAGCAATACAAGGAATAGAGTCTCGCCTGCGTCTAAGAGTGAAATCAAGAATAAAACGGAAGGAGTAGAAGAACACCCTAGGATTTTATCGCTTTCGAATAAGAAACATATGTCATCTGGATGTAATGTTAAGGACAATATTTCAACTGCATGTAATGAATCTGTTTGTTTAATGAACAAGAAATCTTTGTCTGAAAATGTTTGTGATGATATTGTTTCTAATGATGTGAATGTGAATGCCATGCCTAAACAGAAAGATGTGCCTTCAGGAACTAGTGCTAGGGCCAGATATGTTAAAAGACTTATTAAACTAGCTAGGTCAACCACCAGTACCATTTTTCCTAAGGATCATCTTAAGTTTTGCACATTGAAACCAACGGGTAGAAAGTTTACACTTAAGAATGGCACATTAGAAATTGTTCCAAAAGAACAAATAGAAACCTTCTCTAAGTGTGATTCATCTGTTACCTCTAACCCCATGGAACCAAATGTTAAACGGTTTCCATATACAAAACCATCTGTTCTTCGCGGGTCATTGGAATTTATCTTTGGATTGTCGACTCGGGTTGCTCCAAGCACATGACCGGGAATCTGAAGCTGCTGATTAACTTTGTATGGAAGTTCATGGGAACAGTTCGCTTTGGAAATGATCATGTAGCAGCTATTCTGGGTTATGGAGATCTTCAGTTTGGGAATTTTTTAATCACTCGGGTTTACTATGTCGAAGGGTTGGGACACAATCTGTTTTCAGTCGGACAGTCTTGTGATGCAGATTTAGAGGTTGCATTTAGAAGGAACACTTGCTTCGTTAGGAATTTGATTGGAGATGATCTCTTAACTGGAAATCGTGGAACCAATCTCTATGCTATCGACATAAACCAAATGGCCTCTTCATCACCAATTTGTCTCATGATAAGAGCTGACGAAACTAAGTCCTGGTTGTGGCACAGACGTTTATCCCATCTCAACTTCGACACCTTAACAAAGCTTGCCAAAGACGACATCGTCACCGGTCTCCCAAAATTCAAATACACCAAAGAACACTTATGTCCATCCTGTGAGCAAGGCAAAAGCAAACGGGCAACATATAAACCTAAAACCGTACCTAGTTCGGTCGATAAGTTACATCTGTTGCACATGGACTTATGTGGCCCAATGAGAGTTGAGAGTATCAATGGGAAAAAGTATATTCTTGTGATTGTCGATGATTATTCAAGATATACATGGGTAAGGTTTCTAAGGTCAAAAGACGAAGCACCAGGCATCATCATCACCTTTCTGAAGCGAATTCAAGTCCTACTTCAAGCTCCAGTTAGGATAGTAAGAACTGACAATGGCACGGAATTCACTAATCAGGAGTTAAGTACATATTTTGAAGAGACTGGAATTACTCACCAGACATCAGCTGTTAGAACTCCACAGCAGAATGGGGTAGTTGAAAGAAGAAATAGAACTCTTGTGGAAGCTGCTCGCACAATGCTGATTTATTCCAGTGCACCGTTATTCTTATGGGCTGATGCTGTTGCCACTTCCTGTTTCACTCAGAACCGATCCCTAATCCATCCAAGATTCAATAAAACCCCATACGAATTAGTGAACAACAGAAAACCCGACATCTCTTACCTTCATGTATTTGGCGCTTTGTGATATCCTACGAACGACAGAGAAGATCTGGGGAAGCTAAAAGCTAAGGGCGATATTGGAATCTTCATTGGTTATTCAGATAACTCGAGGGCATTCAGGGTGTATAACAGGAGAACGAAAAGGATTATGGAGACGATGAATGTGAAATTTGACAAGATTTCATAGGTGGCTTCTGAGAGACTCGCTCTAGAACCCGCGCTTAACCCGATGGTTTCTAATCATACCAGATTAGGACCCGCACCACACAGTCAAACTTCTGGACATATTAGTTCAGGACTCGTACCCCAAGGAGCTCAATCAACTAACACTGAAAAACCAACAACTCAAGAACTGGATAATTTCTTTGAGTTTATGTATGATGAATACTATGGTGGAGCTTCGACAAATGCATCACAACAACGTTCCGCTGCACCCGCTCAACAACATCAACCACCATCACCACCGCAAGATACATCAACAACAATCGAAGCTGACGCACCAACTCCCTCAACATCGTCAACATCTACTCCAGCAACTCCAGTAATTGAGATTGTGTTACCAAGAGTTGATGAGCAAAACCCCAATACCCCAATTCAATAAGAACAACAACAAAACGATGTTGTGTTAGAAGAAGAACCATTCGAGAACCCATTTGCAACGGATTCTGCTGAATCTTCTTCTAGGTTACATGAACCATCTAACACGTATTCGTCAAATCCAAGGTACCCTTCAACGTTACAGTGGACTAAAGACCATCCAATAGAATAAGTTATTGGTGAAACCTCACGGCCAGTTCAGACGAGGAAACAGCTCGCCACCGATTCCGATATGTGCATCTATGTCTGCTCAGTCAGTCTAAAAGAGCCAAAGAACATTCGGGAGGCGATGGCAGATAATGCATGGATTGAAGCAATACAGGAAGAACTTCTCCAATATCAATTACATGACACTTGGGATTTAGTGCCAAGACCAATCGACAAACTTGTCATTGATCTTAAGTGGTTATGGAAGAACAAAAAGGATGAAGAGATGACTGTAATTCGCAACAAAGCTCGTCTCATGGCCAAGGGATTTAGACAGGAAGAAGGGATAGATTTCGATGAGTCATTCGCGCCAGTAGCAAGGCTTGAGGCAGTCAGGATTTTCTTAGCATATGCAGCTCATAAAAACATCACGGTCTATCAGATGGATATCAAGACATCATTCTTGAATGGAACTCTGAAAGAAGAAGTGTACGTGAGTCAGCCAGATGGATTCGTTGACAAAGATCATCCCGACTATGTCTACAAGCTTAAGAAAGCTATCTATGGTTTGAAACAAGCTCCAAGGGCGTGGTATGATGAGTTATCATCTTTCCTACTTCAAAACAATTTCACCAAAGGAACAATTGACCCGACCTTGTTTACTAAAAAATTCATAGATGATATTTTGATTGTTCAGATTTACGTGGACGACATTATATTTGGGTCCACTAATCCGAAACATTCAAAACATTTTGAAAATCTCTGAAAAGCAAATTTGAAATGTCCATGATGGGGGAATTAAAATTCTTTCTTGGTTTATAAATTCATCAAACCCCATGTGGTATTTTTATAAATCAGGCTAAATATACAATTGAGATTTTAAAGAAACATGGAATGGAAAATTGTGACTCTGTTGGTACTCCAATGGTCACTTCACCCAAAATAGGTGCATACTTATATGGGAAACCCATCGATCCAAAGAAATATCAGAGCATGATTGGGTCTCTCATGTACTTAACTGCTAGTCGACCCGATATAAATTTTGCTGTTTGTTTATTAGCACGGTTTCAGGAAAGGCCTACCGAACTTCACCTCCAAGAGGTTAAACGGATCTTCCGGTACCTACGAAGAACCATTAACATGGGACTTTGGTATCCGAAGGATTCGGAGTTTACACTAATAGCCTTTTCAGATGCCGACAATGCTGGATGCCAAGTTACCGCAAAAAGTACATCCAGGGGAGCACAATTTTTGGGAGAGAAGCTAGTAGGCTGGTCATCAAGGAAACAAGACTGTACCCCGTTATCAACCGCAGAAGCCGAGTATGTGTCTCTATTTGCGTGTTGTGCCCAAGTTCTATGGATGAGGACACAACTCACAGATTATGGCTACTCTTTCAACCGCATACCTATGTATTGTGATTCAAAAAGTGCCATAGCCATCTCGTGGAATCTAGTGCAACACTCCAAGACCAAGCATATTAGAGTCTGCTATCACTTCATAAAGGAACACGTAGAAGAGGGTACTGTTGAATTATTCTTCGTGAAGACTGAATACCAACTCGCCGATCTATTTACTAAAGCCCTTCCAAAAGAGAGGTTTGATAACTTAGTTCGACGAATTGGCATGCGAAGCCTAACTCCCGAAGAGTTAGAAAGTCTTCTCGAAACTTCTTGAATTTTATCTCAAAAAGCTTCGCTGTAAATATTTTTGAAAAAAAGCAAAATACAAAATTTGAAAAACCAAGAAAAACAAAATATAAAAATAGAAAATTTCAAAAATACAAAAACATTATAAAATCAAAAAAACCAAAAAATATTCTTCTCACGACATATCTCAAGTATAATCGATATTCTGTACGTATCTAGAAATGTCATTCAACAATGATACGGACATGTACAGATGCTTGAGCGAGAGTTCATTTAAATGTTTTCTAAAACATGTCGTTTCTCAAAATTTCTTCACAATGGCTTTCGTATATTTCAGTACGAAACCCGCACTTAAATGACAGCTTTCGTACATTTCAGTACGAAACCCGAGCTACAATGATGACTTCTGATTATTTCAGATCAGGACTCGCATTGTTAATGGCAAAAGAAAACAAAGAATCCTTGAGCACATGATCAAGATGTTTTAAAAAAGATTTTTCAAAATCTTTCTCCAAATACTGTGCTCAAGATTCTTCAAAAAGAAAACTCCCTCTATACCCTTAAATAATTTTAAACTCAAATGTTTAAATAATATGTTTTATTTAAGGGGGAGTTTTAAAAAGAAAATTCAAAATGTTCCAAATCATGCCAAAATGATCCGTCTATCTCTCCAAAAAGATCTCATTTTAATCAGATGATATCAAAAATATCACTACATGCTATCTTTGAGGGGAGAAGAAGTGATTAAAATGTGATAAAAAATGTTTAAAGATCGTGGATTGAATCTGAATAAGAGCTAGACTCAGATCTGAACCCTCGAATTGACGAAAGCTAAATGTCAGAAATCGAAAAGACTTGTCCGGGACGGATAATAATTTCAAGCTGGTCCAACCAGTGATGTAAACGTGTCTCGCAAAGGACTTGTTTGAGTAGAATGTACCAATTCGAGAGATAATCTTTTAATATGACCGAGACGGGTAATAATTTCAAGCTAGTCTAACTAGTGATGTAAGCGTGTCTCGCGATGGTCATATTAACTGAAAATCTATCATTTCAAATGTGTGATCTCTACCCAACATGTGCAAATTTATCTGATAAATGCAAGAGCACATGTGAATGGGAAGTATTTCAGAAAATGCAAAAACTCTCGAAGTGTTAACCAAAATGTATTTACTCATAAACACTTTGAGAGATTTTCACAAAAGGTTTGATGGCATGTGATCGATAATCTAGGATAATCATGGAGTAATAAGGTGATTATGGTTAGGTTATGTCCTATGATCCGCCAGTGCCGGAGGGATCTACCCAAGGACAATTCTAATAGATTAGAATTAGAAGTCCTTAGGTAAGATTGAAAAAAAGGAGTAAATGAGAAAGGGAAAGAAAGGGTTGAAGAATTAAAAAGAAAAGTTGAATGAAAGGGTGAAAAGAAATAGCCCTCCATGAAAACTTAGGGCAGAAACCGGGTCAATACAACTGCTATCGGTGTTCACTAAGGTTATACTGATATTTAAGACAAGACGTCATGGACCCAGTGACGCGCTGCACCACCCCTCCTAGCCACTCAGATATCTCTTAAATGATATTTGTTTCATTTCTCACGGAGAACACTGCATAATCTATCGGCCTCTCATTCCGAGATGTGTTGATATTGAAAAGGTGGCACTATGCTCCATGCCTCCGACTACTAAAACCAAAACGCACATTATAGAGTCTAGAGCCATGAGATTCATTAAAAATCTCTTAGGAACACTTTCCATAAGAATACCCTTGTGTTCATCAATAAGAATACAAGGTGTACAAGAGTCTTAATGAGATCCAAGGATCTTACCATTTATATTATGATGGTTACTATGCTTCAAACGGTCTACAGTCGTGGGGTGATCTCCAGCGACTCACTAAATCGTGGGTGCACTTCGGTGTATCCGTGTAAGCCCTCTCGGGGGTATCCGATTCAGAACGGCCTTGGTAAAGATTAAGAGAAAGTTTTCACAATATGCTGTTAACGATCTCGAAATCTGAACCTGTAAGTGCTGGATGATTTATTGCTAACTGTTTTATGTAGGTACTACAAAAGTCCATCAACCATCATCAGATACATCAAACATCTTCACCTCAACATACTCATACTTATGAAGATCATCCTCAACAAAGCTCAAGTGTAAAAGTTCAAGACAAAAGGATCAAGTTAAAGACAAAGTGTAATGACAAAGTCAAAAAGCTAATCAAGATGTCAAGAACGAGTTCATATATCAAATGAGGAAAGAATAAGGGGAGATTGTTAGCATAAGTATGAAGTTAACAATGTATGAGTATGTTGGAGGACAAGATGCATCACCACACGAAGATGTTGATCAAGGCAAGAACGACCAAAAGACGATTATTTTGAAGATCACATAGCATGAAGGAACAATGAATGAAGACTATTCTACATCGACACACAAAGTTCAAGATGTTGAAGACAAAAGACCAATCACCGGGAGCATCATTGAAATGACCATCCCTTATGGGGAGATTGTATGCATTTAAATTTAGTATTGAAGTGATGGTCATTTGTATTTTATTTATCTTTTAAGTGTGTGTCGATTATGTGTAAAAGAATAGTAGAAAAAGGGCCTTGTGTTGGACTAAGCTAGATTGTATTAGTAAAAGTCCATGTATTTCTTAGAAATGATCTAGTCCAACACAAGCCCATCCAAAGCCCACCAAGAGCCTTTAGGGCAACACCACTCATCTATAAATACACACTCTCACCTCCATATCATGTGTGCCTCATAGTGTCATATAGGTGAGAGTGTGTGTGCTCTAATAGTGTGTTTGTTTTATTTCTCTTTCAAGTTTAATGAATCATTCAACTAGTATTTATTATATGATCCACACTTCTCATCTTGTTCTTCATTGTTGAGTGTCACGTATTTATTAGTATTAGTTTGTAGTGATAAGGTTAGATTTCTAGTCTTAACAGTTTCATTGTAGGAATAGGGATCTTGGTCATAGACAAACCTGTTTCCCGAATCTACAATGCTACAACCGAGACAATTTCCACCGTTTTGAGGACCCCCACACCACTCACAGCCATAAAGGTAAGACGAAGACAAAGAGAAGAATTAAACGGATATAGAGGATAAGAAAAACATAGAATTAAACGGTGAGGAGGATAAAGAAGATTTTTTTTTTTTTTTTTTTTTTTTTAATTTCAGAAAAAGGAAAATATTCTTGGATTTTTTTAAAAAGATAGAAAAAGAAAAATATTTTTTTGAATTTTTATGAATTTTTAATTTTTTTGGATTTTTGAATTAAAAAAAAAAGAAAAAAAAAAGAAAAGAAAAAAAAAAAAAAAAAAAAAAAACTTCAAAAGAAATGATCTTCAAGGCACTTACGCCAAACACAATGCAAAAATCTTAACAAATCTCCCCGGCAGCTGTGCCAAAAACTGATTCGATTGTAGCACGGGGCAGTTTTAATATTTGTAGTATTTCCCGTTAAATAAAAGAATCACTTTAGGACAAATGATAATTAAATCTTCCGGAGTCGTATTCACCACTAGAACAAAAAGTGGAATTGGTTACACCAAATATGTGTGACGATATACATATAGTCACACATGGTTTTTTTCGTGTGTGTGACTAAAGGTGGTGTGACCATAGGGTACCTACGGTCACATGTTTTGGTTCTTTTTAGTCTCACTTACAAAAGAGTAACCAAAACGTTAAAATGTGTGACTAAATAGGTACAATTTTAGTTGGATTAATCAGCTTTGTGTGACCAAAAACTCTTATAGTCACACGAAGCATTTTCTTTTTGTATATTTAGTCACATACAATTAACCATAAAGTGGCCAAAAGTGTTAATAAGTGTGACCATATGGTGTTGAAAGTGAAGAAATGTATGGTTTGTGTGACTATAGATCATCCAATTGCCACATAAATTTGGTTTTTGTGTGGCCTTTTGTACCATTTAGTCACACAAATCATGTTTCTTTTGGGTATTTAGTCACATACAATTAATCATAAAGTGGCCAAAAATGTGAATAAGTGTGACCATATGTTCTTTAAAGTGAAAAAATGTGTGGTTTGTGTGACTATTGATCATCCAATGGCCACATGAATTGTATGTTTGTGTAGCCTTTTGTTACATTTAGTCACACAAAGCATTTTTCTTTTGGGTATTTAGTCACATACAATAAATCATAAAGTGGCCAAAAGTGTGAATAAGTGTGACCATATGGTGTTTAAAGTGAAGAAATGTGTGTTTTGTGTGACTATTGATCATCCAATGGCCACATGAATTTTATTTTTGTGTGGCCTTTTGTTACATTTAGTCACACAAAGCATTTTTCTTTTGGGTATTTAGTCACATACAATAAATCATAAAGTGGCCAAAAGTGTGAATAAGTGTGACCATATGGTGTTTAAAGTGAAGAAATGTGTGTTTTGTGTGACTATTGATCATCCAATGGCCACATGAAAATTTTTTTGTGTGGCCTTTTGTAATATTTAGTCACACAACGAATAAGCAAACAGTGACCAAAAGTGTTACTAAGTGTGACTATATACATCTTTTAGTCACATTAAAGAAATCAATATATATCAAAACAAATTCAAATATATATCAAAACAAATTCAAATACAATAAAATTGGAATGTATATAACTGAACCACTAATACATATCATATAAGCAGTACTAACTATATGAACTAACAGTACTAACTTAATAACTAACAGTTGTAACTAATACACTAGCAGTACTAACAGTTGTAACTAACACACTAAGCAGTACTAACTATATGAATGCAAGATCTATCTGATCTTCCTGCTTCAGTCCATAATTTTTTGTCAGCATCCATTTGAATTGATTCAGACTCGGTAATCACTTTCCATTGTTGCCCGTCACTTCCACTTTCAGCTCTCGCAAGGACCTGACCAGCCTACATACAAGTCACCAAAAAAGAAACTATTTATACACAGTCCTGCATACATCAGTCTACGTTACTGCTCTTTGTTATCTCATTTGATTTCATGTGTTTCTTGCATTTTCAGTAATAAATGTTCAAATTTTCTTTTGATAAAACTAAAACAAGATAAACATTTAGGACTATAAAAAGGAGGGAGTTACCTCACTCTTGAGAGCAAGAGCAGCAGTTCCTCTTTGCCCAGGATCTATTGCAAGCAAACTCTCCATAAGCCCAATAGCAGCTGGAGGAAAATCCTTAAAGGCTTCTACGATGCATCGTTTATAATGCTGGGCCGGTTTGAACACTGTTGAGTGGGGTAATTTCGATTTTGTCCAATAATCATTAGACGGTGAACCACAAAGCTTAAAAATCCTATTTAGTTGCTCAACCTACAAGAAACGGGTCAAACTGTTCAAAGTCGCCCAATAAGTATTTCAAGTGTTTTACAGTTTCGTTAGTGATTGTTATAGTACCTCAGTTCGACCAGGCATGATAGGCTTGCCTGCATATAACTCACCAAGGATGCATCCTGCACTCCACAAGTCAACAGCAACTCCATAACGAGTTGCTCCAAGTAGTAACTCCGATGGTCGATACCATAGAGTCACAACCCTGCTAGTCCCCTACCTCAGTACCAACAGAAATAATCTGAAAACAGAGAGAGAGTATTCAAATCACAGATAAAAATGGCATCACGGCACAAAAATAACCAAATCAATTCATAAGTGTCCATAGAATAAAAACTACTCCCTGTCCCATAAGATAGCATTCGAACTTGACAGCTGATTTGGGCAACAAGACTCCACCAGCAGATTTCTGATTACAAATGTAATTTGAAATGAGCACAAAGTAAGTGTACTCATCAAAACAAACTCAAAATTGATATCTAAAGGACCTTAAGTATGTATCCAACTAAACATCAAAACGTAACAAGATCAGAGACTATGATATATTTCCAAAAACACCTTATACTTTCGGTAAAAAAACAGAACCCTGTCATTCAATTATAACCCATCAAAAGTTCAAAACATACGACTTCTCGAAAATAAGTACCTCGGGTAATTCCTCGAGACAAATTAACATACTATCCGCTTGTGGTTTAACCTATGAAACCAATATACATTATTACCCTAACTGAACAAACAACTTTATATGACCCACTTAATTAATAAATTAATAATACCTTGTTAGCGGCAAAATTACAGCTTTAGAAGATAATTACAGCAAAAAATCAACTTGAATCTATGAGCAAAGACCTGATAGTGGCAAAACTATTAACACTCTGATATCAAAATCGTTTCTTCCTAACACTACAATTACTTCTGCAAGGCGTATCAATAATGTGGTATTGTTTTAGAGCGTATAATTTGAGCTGAGTTCAGACAAGATTTTTGTAAATAGAAGTTATAGGCACAAACCTATTGGCCGTTGTCACCTTCTCTATGAATAAGTATCTTTCCGATCTTGATACCCTTACAACATGCTCGCAAAGCATTTTCCATACTCTCACCACTGCAAACAAATTGACAGGTCACGATTTCTACCAAATGAATGAAGCAATAGACCATAACATACCGAAACTAAAAAACAATAATTAGCATAAGAAGCTGATCTATATTTGATTACCTTCTAATAACTAAAACACCACATAATCTCTTACAAAAATCAACACCTGTGTATACTGACCCTGCATTCACACAAACCAAAAACATCATAAAGAAGGTTAATGGAATGAGTACATTAACAAACAGAAATTTGTGCGAAAGAGGTCCAATGTATGGTAATATCAGTAGAGTGAATCTTACAGGTGAGTTAGATTCGAAGGCAGACCATATGGAATTTCACCATAAATGTTGTTGTTGCTAACATCCCTAGTATTGAAAGTGCCACATTTTAGATAGCAAGATATATTTATACCATAAAATTTACCGGACTAGCAATAGCATGATCAGGACTTACAGTAGCTTTAGGTGATGAAAATTTTCGAGCTGGTAACCAAGGTTTCCACTAATGTTTAAGTTGTCTATTTTACTGCAAGTCAAGCGAAATAAGGTAAGTTCATTACAAAATATCAAGAAAGAGCCAGCATTTCTGAAATTACTGGTTTTATAGTTATAGCCACCCATGTGTCTCTAAAACTAAGCATCATCTTAATATAACACGGTTTACACAACTGCACGTCTCAAATTCTTTTGTAATACTCTGATAAGCACTTATGACCCACTCAAATTGTTCAATTAAACTGAATGGAGGAAATACTTAAACTTACATTTGGATGATTGAAGAACCGACACAGGAAACTCCAGTCCATGTTTCTTGACATGGATCACCACCAGTTAATTTCCATCCCTTGAGCTGAGGTGGAGAATTAAACGACCTATACAGATCTTGAATAGCTTTAACTGTACATATTACACAAAACTATAAGAATCAGTACTTGTTGTAAAAGTTAACCACAACAATAATAACTAAATCTATAACTGATTCAGTAACCTCACAAGGAAATTCAGCACCTTCAAGCTATATCAGAATCTCGACAAAGTTAAAGCAAGCACACGCCAATATTTTCCTCACACGTTTAGTTATTAGGCTACCAAATAGTTCATGTGATATGGTGATTTTCAGTATGCATTACATAAATACTAAGATACGCCAACATCATTTTAATAAACACAAACGGTAGATAAAAAAAATTATTTTCTATGAACAACATCTTATCTTCAAAATAAACGTTGATTAATCGCCTAAACAGTTCCATATACATAACAAACAAAATACTTCGTATAAACTACAATAGATATCCTCAAAACCGCAAATTCTGAACATGTTTTATAAAATTTTAAGTTTAAGCAATAAGTGAACAACATAGTGCACGAGAAACAAATGGTGATAATGTCGAGTGAATATGGAAGCAACAGACACATACCAAGCGAGCATGAGTATCCGCACATCCGTGTGAGCAACTTGCAAATCAAAACATAGACGCTCAATTCCTTCAGGACTGTTCACAACCCATTATACATATTAAAATTATGAAATTGAACATGTCAAAAACACATTTCTTTATACAATAGGATGGAGATAGATTACACTTACTCAATCATGCCACACGATTTATTCCCATTCATTGTTAAAAACTCTTCCTGAAGCGAGTGCGTGGTGTTGGTGCGAGTGTGGTGGTGGTGCGACAGGTGGTCTTGGTGCGAGTGTGGTGGTGGTGCGAGCAGTGGCGTTGGTGAGGAGAGTGTTGAGGAGATAGAAGAAGGCCAGATCTACTTTTTGGTGTAAATGATATTTGGGAAGGAGTATAGAAAAACATGGGCGGGTTAACGAAATATTTGGGAAGGAGGGCTGTTTGATTTTTGGGAAAAATTTAGGCGGGCGTGAAAAGTTGAGAATGTGGAAATTTTATTGTGGGAAAAATTAAGTGTAGCACATTTAGTCACTTTTAAATAATGTGTGACAAATTTGACTATATGATTTAGTAAATTTTAAATAATGTGTGACAAACTTGAGTATACGATTTAGCCACATACACAATTATTTCATGTGACCATATATGATTTTGGTCACACTATTCAATTGTGTGACATATATTTGTCACATATGTATATATATAGTGTGACTTATATGCTATTTAAAGTGAAGTAATGTGTATTTTGTGTGACTATTGATCATCCACTTGCCACATGAATTTGGTTTTTGTGTGGCCTTTACTAACATTTAGTCACACAAAGCATGTTTTTGGGAGTGTATTTAGTCACATACAACTAACCATCAAGTGACCAAAAGTGTTAATAAGTGTGACCATATGCTATTTAAAGTGAAGGAATGTGTATTTTGTGTGACTATTGATCATCCACTTGCCACATGAATTTGGTTTTTGTGTGGCCTTTGTTAACATTTAGTTAAACAAATCATGTTTTGGCTACACTTAAATAATGTGTGACAAACTGTTTAGTGTAACTATATGTACTGGATTTTGGCTACACTTAAATAATGTGTGACAAACTGTTTTGTGTGACCGTATATGGCATTTGGTCATACTATTAGAAGCAAATGTGACTATAAGTTTAGTGTGACCATATATGGCATCAAGGTTACTTGTATTTGTCACACGTTCCAAATGCATATGTAACTAAATGATCTGGAACAAAATCACCAGTTACGTTTAGTCACATAAGGGTCGATTGTGTGGCAATAGAGTTCTTATGGTCACACATTCGAAATGCTCATGTGTGACTAATTCGTAAATGCTGTCAATTTACCTACCTTCAGCCACACAAATATTTGAATGTGTGGCTGTTCCAAATCGACCATGTGTGACCATAGGTCATTTTTGTACTAGTGCACGTTGAGATTTGAATTGAAAATTACGTTTGTGTTTTTAGTTTTAATGCTTGATTGTCGATTGATTTTTGGTTTGTTTTTTAGAGAATATTTTAAAAACTCATTTAACTAATTAAAAGCAAATGTTTTAAATATTTTAATGATAGACTACAACTAATGACGATAAAATTAAGCTAAGAATATGATAATAAAAGATATGCTTGTCGAGTGTGGTGAAAAGATCATTAAGTGTGAATTACCGTTTAATCCCGTTAATTAATACCCGTCAAAATAAATTATTCTCTCACAACGTTGGTTTATTTTGAAAACAATTATTTTTTTTCTTGGTAAAAATTATTATATCAAAATAATCAATTATCCTAACGGCTTTTGTCCGTTAAAACAACCAACTACATTAATCCAAATCAATCCGGAAATTATTAATTAACAACCTTTGATGCCCGTTTAAAAATGAATATTTTCTCACAACATTGGTTTATATTGAAAACACTTCTTTTTATCTAGGTAATATTTACTTGGTTAAGATAGTTAGTTACCTTAACGGCTTTTGCCCGTTAAAATTACTAAAAATCAAACCAAGTAAACCAAATGTTATCAATCAATAACTTCTAAGTTTCACACTTAATTTCACAAATCACCAACACTTAACAAGCATATAAAAGATCTACTCACTACACATACTAATTAAACTAATGATAACAAATAATCCAACAAACATATTCATAATAAACTAAACTAATTAATAGACTAAAACTAGTAGAGCAAGTAAAGGAATAGAACCCGGTGAATAAATCGAGACTAATAACCACCCGATTGTATAAACTTATCAAATCTTAAAGTTTACTCCTTGAATAGCTTTAATATTACCAAATAGTTAATAAAGTTTTTGACTTTATTCACTAAGTAGCTTTACCAAAACTATAAAAGCAATATACTTTAGTGATAAGCTAGCTTATAGAACCCTTAAGCTTCTCGCCTTAGGATGAGAATGATAAGAAACAAAGAAAGATCAAAACTTTATCAAGGGTTAGTGATAATAAGCAATAATATGAACCAACTAAGCCATGGAAAAACTTATTGGTTAAGAAAGTACTAAACTTTAATAACAAAAACTAAGAATAAGCTAAAAGATTATATCTAAATCCACCCAAAACTAAGGTGTCTACTCCGATGAATAGGCGCGGATTGGGTATATTTAAGGATTAGATCTAAGAAAATAAGCTATAGAATAGCTTATTTTAAGTAGAAATTAAAAAGATGAAAAGTTTTTATTAAATAAGCACTAAAAACAAGTAAAGATTAAAACTTTTTATAGAAATAAGTTGTAAAAAGGCTTTTAAGAACTAATAATAAAAAGGTTATAAAAAGAAACTAAGTAAATAAAAGGTGCTTATTGAATAAGCTATTGAAAAGCTTATCCAAAAAGCTAATCTAAATAAGCTATAAGGCTAAGCTTATTAAAGATAAAAAGATATGAAAAAGGCTTAAAGTGAATAAGCTATGAGATAGCTTATCACAAATAAGCAAATCTAATAAACTACAATAAGCTATAAAGCTAAACTAGATTATTAGATATGAAAAAGAAAAAGAAAATAAGAGAAAGAGAGAAGAAGAAGAAATAAGTTAAGAGGAGAAAGAAATAAGCTTCAAGCATAAAACATAACCTTTATCTTAATTAATAAGCAAAAGTTGATACAATAAGCACTTGAAATAAGCTAGAAATAAGCTACTCCTACTCCTACTCTAATAATAATCTACTCTACTCTACTATGTGCGTCCTCCCTCGGGCTGATCCGGATTGGGTCTTTTATAGGCCAATGGGGTTTGTATCTGTCCCCCTTGTGTGTCCACATTTATCATCAATCTCAACCAATCATTTTGCTTCTAGAACCCTCAGAGAGGGCTCATTATTGCTCATTATTGATGCCACGTGTCACACTCCCATTCGCCCGACGCCCTGCCACCTGCAAGAATAGAACCTGTCAGCTGCCGCCACGTAGCAATGCCACGTGTCCAACGGTCAACGCCAGTCAATGGCAGGTCAACGGGTCTGGTCGGGTCGGTAACAGGGTCGGGCCGGGTTGGAGTCTGGGTCGGGTTGCCACATGTCACCACCTGAGTGGTGCAACGTGGCACGCTAAATAAATACCCAAAGTTTGCCACTAGCCGGATTCGAACTCGGGTCTCTGGTGTGGGGGACGAAGCCGTTTGCCAACTGAGCTAGCAAAGCCTTCAGTTATAATGCGCATTATGTTCTTTATAACCCACCTTTGGCCCTGTCCATTTAGTAGCAATTTTGACCTGCCATTTTAAGGAGTTTTGGCCTGGTTAAAAAATAAATAAAGTACCGCCGGACTCGTTTTTTTGTTCTCTTTCCAATGGTGTGCTCGGGGAATTTTTTTTGACTTCATCTGAACCTCGTAAAATGCGAAAACATTTTCGAAACTCATCCAAAAATCACCGTTTTTGCTTTGTTTTCAAACCCTTGTACCTACAAGACATAATAACACATTCCAAACATATTTGCAATATAATTTAACATATTTTATGGTTATTAGTCCGTTTTAGCATATTTTTCGGTATAAAAATGATGTGTGTTTAAGCACACATCAGTGATAACTAGGAGATCTGTTACAGGGTTTTGCATTTTTCTAAATGGTTCATTAGTTTCCTGGAAAAGCAAAAAACAAAATACCCTTTCTAAGTCTAGTACAGAGGCTGAATACAGAGCCATGGCCTCTGCCACTTCAGAAACTGTTTGGGTCTTAAAGATTTTAAAAGACCTAAACTGGGAAAAAATTTTGCCTGTAAAACTTTTTTGTGATAGTCAAGCAGCAATTAAGATTGTTGCTAATCCAGTCTTCCATGAGAGGACTAAACATCTGGAAATTGACTTGCAGTTTGCAAGGGATAAAATTTATCTGGTGTTATTAAAACAGAAAAAATTCAATCTGCAGATCAAACTGCAGATGTTTTCACAAAGGGATTGGATGGTTTTCAACATAATAAAATGGTTTTAAAATTGGGAATGTATGATGTATTCCAGGCTGAGATTAAGGGGGGATGTTAAAATGTAATCTTAGCCTAGAACTATTACAGGGACTGATATTGCCATGTTTATATTCTCAGGTTTAAGCTGTTTGATACTTTGGGAGATAAGGGACTAGAGCTGTGAAAATGAGGGACTATTTGTGACCAAGCTGGAACTAAGTCGGCACTTGGAGTATTAAAAGAAAGAAGACAAGAGTTGGCTTATTATCTCTCTCTGCTCTCATATTTTCACATAGTTGTAACCCTAGTTTTGATTCTATTGTATCTGATCATCTTGATCACTTTAGGTTGTAATAGATTGATCTTTGATTCCTGATTGAGATCAGGTTGTGGTTGTATTGATATAAACTGATTAAGATCAGTTTTATTTTGAGTTTGGTTTATGGGATTAATAAGAAGATTGTTTAAGTGTTTAAATTTTGTTTTCTTACAAGTCAAACCAACCTTAAAAAAATTCCTAGTATCAAAACAACCATTCATTTTTCTCAAATCACACAACCTCTGAAACAACAGTTTTTTATCAGCATTTTCACTAATATTTGACAACAGCAACCTGGTATTATCATAACCAAACTCTCCTGAAAAATTTCTAAACTCAAAATTAGACTTTGACTCAAAGTCAAAGTCAAAATCCCTACAACCAGATCCCCTAAAACTGTCCATATTTCTTATTCCCCCAAAAGGGTATCCAAAACAATCGCCAAAATCACCAGAAGACCCAACATGACCCGCCGAAGAAACAATTAACATTGAGAAAACCTCATATAAGCTCTAATCAACATCAATATCTTCTCTCCTGCCAAAAGGGTATCCAAAAGTGTCAAAAAAAACAAAAGATGGAAAACCACCGAGCAGTGGTGCCTATTTCGGCATATGGCGGCTGTTAAAGTGGCGGTAGCAGGTGATGGTTAAAGGAGAGAGAAGATGAAAAATGAATTCGTAGTAGTGAAGTGTGTTTTGTTTTGTTTGGTGTGTGGGGAGGGGGATTTATATCCCTTAGGTTTATGGTGTTACAAGTTAATGCGCTATTACAAATTAATTAATGGGCTGTTACAAGATGTTTATTTTTTTAAAATGGGATGTTACAAGATATTTAATTTTTAGGAATGAGATGTTACAAGATTTATAACAAAAGACAAATATTTCCATAACAAGCAAGTGTTGAATCAAAATTTTTTAAGCTTTCCCTTTTCGAAAAGTCCCAAATGTATTATAAAGTAGTATAGATTATCTTTTGTTTCAACTATAGTGAGTGTCTGGTTTGTTAACGGGACTCACTATGGGTATGGGATTCACTATGGGTTTGTAAACCCACCATGCTTGGTGGGTATGAGATTTGTCATGTCATAAACCTATTTAAAAGCTCAACTATTATTGATTTTAGTCACTCATTTTTCAATCAAGATGAAAAGACCCACTTAAATATTTTATTTTTAGAATTAAATTTATCTCATAAACCATTTATCGTTAAAATAAGACTAGTTGCACCATAATGCCGATTTATAAAATTACCTATCGTTAGAGGGGCACTTTTATATAATTTCGATGAATTTGTTTTCGAGTGTTTTTTTTTTTTTTTTTTTTTAGTATTAAAATCTACGCCCTAAAAAGCACATGTGATTTGTATTTTAAAAGTCACATGTGATTTATGATTTAAACTTTAAAACTCACATCATAAATCACATTTGATTTCATATTTTCTAATATTCAATATGCATAAGAAGCGAAAAATATTTTGTTGAAAGTTTATCGAAGTGTTCACCTACTAAATGATAAAAACATTCTTGTCGCGATGTGTATTTTTTGTCGCTTAATGATTTGCGATTTGCATGATATTTTATTTTCAAAAAAATGAATAAAAATCGATTATTTATTTATTTATTTATTTATTTTTCTTATGAAGAATGAATTGTCATAATTTGTTTATTTAATTATTTGATTTTTTTATACTACTGAACTCTGTGTATTTTATACTCAAAATTTCTTATATTTATTATTATTATTATTATTATTTTGTTGTGTCATAATTACACAAAGTAAAAAAGATAAGTAAACTCATGAATCTAAAAATAGATATCATTTGGCTATCATTAATTAGTTTATTACAAACATTATAATTAACATGAAGATTAAAATGGAAAAGATAAGACCGGATGGCAAGGGAGGTGAAGGTTTCACCACTTCACTCTCCCTCACCATAATTCTCCTTGCCTCCCACCATAAGTCACGCATGAAACCTTCACCTTGCACGCCTCCCAAGTCAATTTGTGGTGAACGGTTCACCATAAGTTACTTCATGTTTTATTATTTTTTATTTTGTGTGTGAGTATGTGTGGGGTATTTAGTGGGGTATATTTTTATAAAATGTGTATTTTAATGAAAGGTGAAGTGAAACATGCCTTGCCCACTAAATGGTGAAGTGAGGTGAAGGGAAGTGAGTGGAGAGAGAAAGCTAATGTGGTGCTGAGGTGTATGGTAAAAAAAACCCAACCTTCTCATCCAGCCTAAGGAAAGAAAAAGTGATTGTGGTCATGAGAGTCAAAGTGCAGGGCTTGGATATCTCATACCTCGTATCTTTGAAAAACATCTTAAGCCTGTATGTCTAATTTAACAAATTTAACAAATCCCAAAAAGAATTACTGTAGGTGTTTTGTTGTCATTTTCCTTACATTAACTTATTAGACTGAAGGGAGTGGGGCGGTTTTTCAGGCGAACCACCCCTGAAACGCCCCTGGGTCGCCGGCCACACGGCCCCCCCCCCCCCCCCCGCAGGCGATCCTCACTCCAGGCGACGTATTTGGCTCGCCGGCTCATTTCAATCTTCGAGAAAAATATACCCGTTGCAAAACGGGTTTGTCCCCCCTTTTTCTTTTAAAAACCTTTTTACATATATATATATATATATATATATATATATATATATATATATATAAAACACACTATGAGATCATAAAAAATCAAAGTGCTTTTTACTTTTTAAATCTGTTTGTAATATTTTATGGTGGTTTTTGGTCGGAATAACAAATGAAGAAGAAGAAAGAAAAGGTTATTGGGAGATGTGGAAGTAAATAGTGGGTATAGTTGACTAGTTTTTTTGAACGAAGTGGATAGTTGCATAGTTGGGGAATGAGTGGACAAAAGAACCGCCAAATTTTATTGTTTAATATTCAATATATTTTATAAACTTATTAATTTATATATATAATAAATATTATTGCATTGAATTTGAGTATTTTTATTATTTGTTATAATTTGGGAGGAAAAAAAAGAAAAAAAAGAAAAAAAAAAAAAAAAACAATCATTATCTTCGCCACGTGTCGCGAGTAGCCCCACCCTCCTGGGTAGCCCCACTCCCCCTTTTTTTTTAGGCTACCCAACATGCTGATTAGGCGCCACGTGTCGCGAGTCGCCCCATAGTTGGGTAGCCCCATTCCCTTCAGTCTTATGTTCTCCAACAAATAACTATTGCTTTTCACAGCATCAACGACCCATAAAATTTTCAATTCTATTTAAGAAGATCGTAACCTTATTCATAATATGGATCAAAAAAAGGGGAGGGTTTATAGTTCCAAACTATAACTATTATGAGTAGAAAAAATAATAATAAATAAATGTAAGGAAACGGTTACACTTTATTAATAAAATCTAACTTACAATAAATAAAATTAACAGTATATAACTAACAGAAAATTAAATACAAACAGAATGTAAGCAAATAAACGATAATTAAATAAAACAATAAACTAATAAAAAGACTTACTAGATCACTAACGGAGATCAGCAACGAAGCACTACAAAGCCGAGGCACGTGTTTGACACGCTTCCCTTAAAACAGATTCGCCGTCTGTTTCTCAGGGTACAACAGCCAAAACAGTAAGTTGTACTGTCAGACTTAACTAAACTGCCAGGAATTTCATCTTAAGAGATGCGTATTCCTTATATTGGAAATCAATAATACTTATTGATTTGATGTGTGTAAACTTGTGAAATTAGGGTATCTATTTATACACAATAGACTCCCTCTAAGTTTACTCATCCCACCGATGTGGGATTGAAAATAAACTATTTTTCCTCTTTAGTCATGGTACCGAATGACTAACTTTGAGACCCGATATCTCATTCACATCAACTCTATTTTGGACACATAAAGGCTTATTGCGAAGCTCTCTTCGAGGAGAGCGGAAACCTACAAAATATTACTTATATATATGACACATACATATAAATAATTGTGTAGAAAGTTGGTCAAAAGTCACTTTTGCCAACCAATTTTCCAACAATCCCCCACATGAATGGAGATCGGTCGTAATACAAAAATTACTATGAAATTCCAATAGTTGAATCTTGCAAAGGATAGGTAGGTGTGACCCTTTGAACCTTCCCTTGTGAAATGCACTTAGCCTCCTAGCTGTCAGTAGACGCGATGTCTTTGAACTGAGCTGCTGTTTATGTAGACGACAATACACTTCACACAAGACTCTCCCTAACATTGTTAAGTTCTCATAGTCATGTTCATTATGGTCCTGAACATTTGCCTGGTTCTGCAAGAGCTCTTAGGATTTGCGCCCCCCACAATTCCCTTCGAAGCGACCCCACTTCTCTCTCACATAGGTGATTTCATCTTGAATCATTAAAAACATATGCTTGTGATTTCATCTTGAATCATTATGCTTTATGATTTCATCTTGAATCATAAAAGCCATATGTTTAACCTCTCAACAAGTCACATTTATTATAGGAATGGACTAAGAAGTTAAAATGTTAAGTAACTCCCCCATATTGACGTGACTTCCCCCACATTTATATGATTAGGTTGTCCTATTGAACCCAGATCTTGGGATCTCCAGTCAACTGGGTTAGGTTTTCCTTCATATAAACTCATTCCTTTAAGGGCTTTAGTCCCATTCCTTTAGACGACTTACTAACTAACTCTCTGCTTAAGCCTTTCGCAAGCGGATCCACGACGTTATCTATTGAATTTACATAGTCAATTATGATAACTCTAGTTGAGAGTAGTTGTCGCACTAATCAATGTCTATGATGGATATGTCTCGACTTACCGTTTTACATTGTGATATGAGCTCTGTCAATTTCCAATTGACTATCACACTTATTACAGATGGTCGTTACCGGTTTACACCATCTTGGTATGTCCTCTACGAATAAACGTAGATATCCCGAAGATTCTATAAATTTATCTCAAAAAATAAATTTAAATTCCATCATAGATTTCGCTATAAAAGTCTGTTTGAAATACTTTCAAGATTCCAAGACATGGCTTCCTACGTAGAGTCCATACATCCGCTCTAGTGGATCTAGATTCTTTTATGTAAGAATCCATATTTGCATTACTCTACCATTATATAGCAGTTGGATATCTTCCAAAATGCAATATCATAAGTATCATAGTACTCGTGTAATACTATTCAAGTGGTCATCACTTGAATTACTGGTATATTTACTAAACCTGGTCATAATTTATAGATCAGGTCTCACACAAGACGCCCTATATTCTTTGAGTATTCAAAATAGGCAACACCTCTACCTCTATTTTAAATAGATTTCTAAAGACGTCATTGGAGTTCTAGCTAGGCTGGAATCCCCCACATTGAACCTCTCAAGAATATTGTCCTTATAGTGTTTTTAAATTCAAAACACATCCATCTGGTTTCATATGATCTTAGTTCCAAGAACCATATCAATCAACCAATGTAGTTCTTGTCAAATCTTGACTCCAACATTTCATTAGTGGATTTGTTCATCTTGATATCACTTCGAGTGATAAGTATACCATCTATGTATAAACACACGACTACATATATACCAGTGATTTATTTTTCCCACATACATCCATTAATTTTGAATCCATGTTCAGACATGACGTGGTAGAAATTTTGGATATCATTGTTGGGAGCTTTTCCTAAGTCGTATAGTGACTTAATAAGCCTACAAACTTTGCTCTCTTGTCTAGGAGCCATGAAACCCTCAGGTTGGTTCATGTAGATTTCTTCTTCTAAATCCCTGTTTAGAAAGCCATTCTCACATACATTTTGGCAGACTTCCAAATTTCTTAAAGCAGCAATAGCAAGTACCAACCTAATAGAGGTTATTCGTGTAACTGACGAATATGTATCAAAGTAAGCTAGACCTTCTCGTTGTCTAAACCCTTTAATTATCAATCTCGTTGTCTAAACCCTTTAATTATCAATCTTGCTTTATACTTCTCAATGGTTTTATCGACAACCTTTTGTAGTTGTTAGGTATAAACCATTTGTAGCCTAGTGGTTTACCACCAGGAGGTAAATCCACGAGCTATAATGTATCATTTTTGTAGAATCGCTTTCCCCCACATGCCATGGTTTAAACCAAGACTTTAATAACATGGCATAACCATATCTTTTAAGGCACGATTCTTTTCATCCAACAATTCTGTTGAGGCGTATAAGGAGCAATAAATTTGTGTCTTATTCCAATGTTTATCACATACATTTGGAAATGGAGACACATATTCACCTCCGTTATCACTTCGAACCGCCTTGTTTTCGATAATAAGTTGATTCTCAACTTATTTGTATAGATCAATCTTGTCTATATCCTTACTCTCAGGTAAGTATAAATAGCAATATTTTGTACTACCATCAACAATTGCGATGAAGTACCCGCTAATTACTACCTTAGTAGGTACCGATTCCAAATCACATAAAACCACGTGAATCAAGGGTTCAGTTAATTTCGGGTCAACCGAGTGAAAAGACAATCTTGTCAATTTGGCTTCAATACAAGTTTTACTTTTATAATCCGTGTTCGTTCATTTAATTAAACAACGTATTGAGTTAAAATTTACATGTCCGAGTTGGCCATGCTATACATTTAAAGAATCAAATAAGCTGAATTCATACTCATTTTATTAAAACAACCATTAAAAAAAATGAATTCAGCTTAAACATTTAATGAAGGGCATAACCCGTACCGACCAAAATTTTGTTCAATGTTAACTCAAGTTTATTTGATTAAATAAAAGAAAGCCAAATTTATTAAGCAACCATCCAGACACAAGATTCCTACGAATCTCTGGCACATACAACATGCTGGTTCACTTAAGCTCTTTTCCACATGTGAATTTCAACATCACATTTCTTTTTCTCTTGCTATTAGCAGTTGTAGAGTTTCCCATAAATTGCATCTCTCCATTTTCTGCTACTTTGAAAGAGTTAACCAAACTCTTATCAACATACTCATGGCATGATGCCCAAGTGTTAATCCACCATGTCGGATCCCGCCTTGGCAACAATTTTCATGTCATTCAGGCCATTTAACCCATAGTTATGGCACATAAAATCTGAATGCTTTAAAGCATCTACCGTACACATAACTCGAGTATCGGTCTCCCTTTCATCAAGTTCGGGAGCAGATCCTTTAGATGTCACTCGTGACATTCCAAACATTCTGTTAATACGAGATTCCGTTATTAGTCTAAAACTAAATTTGGAATAATTAACAACTTGATATATCACAAAGTGTTTCTTAACAAAATGATTACATCGAATTTTGTTTAAAACACTACTGTTTTGTAAGATCCATTATACAAAACCGCTTTTAAAGAAGTCTTTCTATTAAAACAATTAAACAATATGGCATATTACATAATGTTTTAAACAAAAACAAATTTGTAATATGATTTTGTCAATCTTCTTTAAGAATATTTTAATAGATCTGTAACACATGGTCTAATTCTACAATGAAACTCGACAAGGTTTCAAAATAGATTTACTCTTCCAAAGAAACTCAACAAGGTTTCTATAGATCTACTTTCATATGCATAAAGTTTCAAGAACTATATTTAGCAAGGTTGCAAAAATCGCGAATCGTTAGTCAGGCGGTCGACCACCTTGTAGCTTGTAATCGGTCTAGGCGGGATTAATCGGTGATTAATCGGATTGGCATTACTAACAAATTTTAGTTATTTCCGACAAGTTTTGTGTATTTCCGGTGAGTTTTAGGTATTTTCGGCAAGGTATTTTCTAAAAAACAACTTGTAATAGACTTAAGCAGTTACTATAAGTGATCAAAATAAGTTTACAGTGAGTTTTGGGTACTTCCGACAAGATTTATAGGTTTCCGGAAAGTTTAACCACCATTGACCGCCGTTGATTGCTGTTGACCACGGTTGACCTATTTGTTTGACCCAGTTACATAAATCGGCAAGGTCGGTGGCCTTGTAGCACCTAATCGGCGATTAATCGGCCTTGTAGACCTTTTTTTGCAACACTGATATTTAGTTTATAATTAAACTCAGCCTGGTTTAAATAAGCTAAACAAGTCAAAGAAACTTATCCACCAAAATATGATAACAGCTTATATATTATCAGATTTTGTTTCAAACAGACTCATCTTGGGTTCTAGTAATCTAATAAAATAGCAACTTGTATTTTATGAGATTTGTTTCAAAGAAACTCCACTTGGTTTCAATGAATCTGATTTCATCATGATTTGCAACCATGTTAGTAATCAGCGCACCAATTATATTCACAAGATTCACTAGGGTCACAAATTATGTTCTCATCAGTTAACTTGTGAATATTTAAACACAAAAACAGTTAAAAAAAACTGTTAAAACAATATGGTATCTAATAAACTCGAAATGGTTTATGTAACTTGTACCAAACATGATTCAAAGAAACACAAAATTGGTTTCAATAAATCCAAATTTAAACAATAAAATACGTAATAAACAAACTAAAAGAAATCAGTTTGAAAAGAAACTCATCATGGTTTCAATATAAACTGATTCAATAAACTGTTTTAAAAATCGTTTATAAATCTGTTAATTAAAATTCCGTTTAGTTATAAAACTGATTTTCAAAGAAACACAATCTTGGTTTCAGCAGAAAAACAGTTTGTATAAAATCTGTTAATTAAATTAATCCGATTTTAATAAAAGTGTTTTAATTCTGTTACACTGAATCTGTTTTAAGATTGTAGGGAAACGGTTACACTTTATTAATAAAATCTAACTTACAATAAATAAAATTAACAGTATATAACTAACAGAAAATTAAATACAAACAGAATGTAAGCAAATAAATGATAATTAAATAAAACAATAAACTAATAAAAAGACTTACTAGATCACCAACGGAGATCAGCAACGAAGCACTAAAAAGCCGAGGCACGTGTTTGACAAGCTTCCCTTAAAACAGATTCGCCGTCTGTTTCCCAGGGTACAACAGCCAAAACAGTAAGTTGTACTGTCGGACTTAACTAAACTGCCAGAAATTTTATCTTAAGAGATGCGTATTCCTTATATTGGAAATCAATAATACTTATTGATTTGATGTGTGTAAACTTGTGAAATTAGGGTATCTATTTATACACAATAGACTCCCTCTAAGTTTACCCATCCCACTGATGTGGGATTGAAAATAAACTATTTTTCCTCTTTAGTCATGGTACCGAATGACTAACTTTGAGACCCGATATCTCATTCACTTCAACTCTATTTTGGACACATAAAGGCTTATTGCGAAGCTCTCTTCGAGGAGAACGGAAACGTACAAACTATTACTTATATATATGACACATACATATAAATAATTGTGTACAAAGTTGGTCAAAAGTCACTTTTGCCAACCAATTTTTCAACAATAAATAAATAAATAAATAAATGTAACCATTATTATTAAAAGAGTTAACTACATTTTTGGTCCTCGTGGTTTACCGGGTATAATGGTTTTGGTCCAAATCTTTATTTTGTAACGGATCCAGTCCAAGATCCGATGACCCGTAACACTTTTGGTCCAATTTTGTTAATGCCGTTAGTTTGACTTTGGTTGACTGTTAAATACAAGGGTATGTTTGTCTTTTCAATCATTGTTACATAAACACATATGACCATCACCATGACTACACTAACGAGGAGCAGTAACCACAAAAAACGTACTATCAACAATCAACACCAACATCCACAAACCTTAAAACACAAATATCATTAAAATCATATATATATATATATATATATATATATATATATATATATATATATATATATATATATATATATATATATATATATATATATATATATATATATATATATTTTAAGCACAAATCTTTATCAACTCACCACTATAAAAATCAAAACTTTAGCAACTTACTCAGTACAAGTGAGCATGAAACAAAATTCCCAGAAAACATTATCCATTGTTCAGCCATTAACAAGCTTTTTAATCCACCATTGTTGGATCTCTATAAAAATTCAAACCTTCACAAATCAGATCTCACAAATCAATCCATAAACACAAAAAACAACTATAAAACACATAAACATAAAAGAACATTCAGATCCAATTAGGGTTTATGACAACCTTAAAGGCGGCGGCGGCGGAGTTAGGACGAAGGTCAGAAGAACCAAAATCAAAACGAGGAGCAGTCGATGTTCTTCCTCTGTTACCACCACCACCTTGTTTTTGGATGGGTGCGTTTGAAAAAAAAATGGGTTCTATGGTGATGGGGTTTTTGTTGAGTTTGATGGTGGGTTTCACAAATGGTTGGATGCGAAAATCTGTGGGATATTGTTGATTTTGTGGGTTTTTGTTACAACCCATATTGTTTTTGTTACAACCCATTTTTGTGGGTTTTTGTTATAACTGTGTTTGTGTTATAACTGGGTTTATGTGGGTGGTGATAGACGCAAAAGAAACGGATGAATGGTGGGTCGGCATTATTTTCAAATGAATGGTGGGTCGGCATTATTTTCAAAAGAAACGGGCAGTGGTGGTTTGATTTTGTTTTGTTTGTGAGTCTTTTGCTTTTTTTTTATACAAGTATCATTTATAATAAAGTGTCTTTTTAAAGATCTTGATTTGTTTGATGTATGAAAATGAAGGTAAGGATGAAATTTGGGTTACCAGGTAAGGATGAAAATGAAGATGAAGGTAAGGATGAAGATGAAATTTGGGTTACCAGTAAGGATGAAAATAAAGATCTTGATTTGTTTAAAGATCTTGTATGAAAATGAAGGTAAGGATGAAAATGAAGGTAAGGATGAAATTTGGTTTAACCAGAAAGATTGATTTGTTTGATGTATGAAATTTGGGTTTACCATGTTTTTGAAAAAGTAAAGAGAAAGAGAAAGAGAAAGAAGGGTATTTTAGTCAATGTAGATCATTATCAGAGGGGTATTTTAGTCATTTCACGTTTTTTTAACTGGTCAAACTAACGGTCAAACAAAATTGGACCAAACCCGTTATGGGTCAGTGAAAATGGACTAAACCCGTTACAAAATAAAGATTTGGACCAAAATCGTTATACCCGGTAAACCACGAGGACCAAAAATGTAGTTAACTCTTATTAAAATATGGGATGTCCCAATTTTAATTCATGCTAAGTGGCAACAACCTTGAAGTGACTATGACAAACTTTTGAAAAAGAAAGACATTACTTGGTTTGATTTTATTTAACGGTAATTTCAAACCCCATACGTTATGCGGCCAAATGACCGGAAGCAATATTTTACGAAAAAAGAAAAACTTCGAGCATCAGAAACTTGTTTAGTATTTTGAGGTTTATAAATTATAGGTACTTCAAAAATATTACCTACAATCAAATTTAAGAATAATCTTCACGTGGATTTCACTATGTGGATGGAAGTATGGAACATTTGCAATGTATTAACAAACATTATCTAGGTTTAAATCGGTATGGCGATATTGCAAAACCAAGTAAATTTTAACATTGATCACATAAATAAAACTAACTGAAGAGGAACCTATTGATATTATAACGTAATTTGGTCCATGACTTGCATGATAAGTTATAACCTATGAAATTTTAAAAACAAAAATACCTAAATCCATAAACCTTTAAAATTGGTAGTATCACCTTAAATTCTTCATATTTTCTTAAAGTTTGTTTTAGCATATTTGTTTGGAGTAAATTCAAGGTTAAAGTACGACAGTACCATAAATGCAATCTTAATACGTACTCCATAAATATATCTAACATTTTTTAATGTCTACTTACTTATTTTCAGATCGTTAATAACAAATAAATTGTGCTATATAATGGACATTAAAAAGTTAGCCGTTAGAAGGAGCGGACATTGATGGTAGTTATTACTGTATAATTTTAAAATAATATTTAAATTATTTAAAATAAAATATAATGTGAAAGTAGCCGTTAGACTCTGGGGCACGTGATAGAGGAAAGAGCCTCAGAACTGTGTCACACCTGACAAATTCTGTTTCACCAAAAAATTTATCACTTTACTTACTTATTTATTTTTTTCTTTTTACGATGATAAAATCATTTTTACATTTTGCATTAACCAATAAAATATTCTAGGAATCCTAAATGTTGGTCAAATTTACCTGGTAGTTAAAATCTTATTGTTTTCAGTTTCAGCGACATTAGTTTTTTTTTAAAGGTGAATTTTTTTTTAAAACTTTGTGTCGCGATTCGACAGCGGAAGGTCTAGCTTACGTTGTCTTAATTGAGCCCGCGCTAGAGAGCTCTCTCGAAGTGGAAAGCTTTAACCAAATACCCGATGGGGGGAAAACCCCCTACTAATCCGCCCGAAGGCACGACGATTAATAGGAGTAAACCCTGCCCCCTCAGACTTGACCTGAGTATACCCAAGCCAAGCCCTCATAGAGGGACTTCCTAGTATCTCAAAGTTGACACTAGTGGGGTTTGAACTTGGGACATAAAGGTTACCAAGCCAAGTTCTTACCACTAGACCAACTCATCATTGATTCAGCGACATTAGTTAACTTTTAGATACGGAAGTGATTTGCACAATCCCATAATTGATTGGCACACTCAAATTAAAAGTGTTTTGACATTTATACCATTAACACTCATAATTTGAGTGTGTCAAACAATTGTGTGAGTGTGCAAATCACTTTCCTTTTAGATAACATATGTGCTGATTAATTAACTTTAAATTTATTTTTGTTTATACCAGAAAAATTATTTATATGAATAATGAATCAGTTAATTAATAAGACTTAATGAAGGGTTTTGCTAAACAATACCCAATGGGCAATGGTTAACAAAATAAGTATGAAAAAAATCAGTAATTATTGTAGTTTATTTATTGTGTATTAAATACATAATTACTTTAAATATGAAAACAATATGTTATTTAAGTCAATTTGTATGTTCATTTATTGTGCATGAAATACATGATTACGTTAAACAGAAAAATAATATGTTATTTAATTTGCCTTAATCATTGCCCTCATTGGGCATTGTTTAACAAAACCCCTTAAAGAATAGTATGTACTTTTATAAATTTATATCACACAAACTGATTAAAGAAACTATACTATATACCATTTTGATTGATAATTAGCTATTTTGTTGTAAATCCGTACGTATGTGAGAATTTTATCAATCTTGTGTAAGATTTACTAACATAGAAAAAGTTAATTTATGTATGAACTTTGGCGGAAAAAAAAAAAGAAAAAAAAAAAAAAAGACACTTTTGCAGTCAATATTAAAATGGTCCCCCTTTTGCGGTCCTAATTTTTTTTCTTACAACAACCAAATCTCCAAACTGAGTTTGAGTAATATATCTTTTATCATAACAAGAAAAAGAAAATATATTTTTGGTTTAACATTAACTTTCAGCTACATGTATTAAACGGTTACTTGTGTACCAAATGACTTTTATCCTAACGGTATTTCATGTTGTGTGAGAAGCTCGTAAATAAAATAGTGGTGGGTTCAAGTCCTGCGTATAACTATCTCTGATATAAATGTTGTGAGATAGTTAAAATTGTCGTTCTAAAAAAAAAATAATAATAATAAATAAATACTTGTGTAAAAAAAATTCATGGACCGAAAATTAATCATTAATTAACAATAATGTGGTAATTGGTAAATGGTACTCCATCAGTCCCAAAATAATTGTCCACAGACAAACAAAACACATAGTTTAAGAAAATATTATCATTACAACTTTCTCTTTTTTACTTTTTGAACAAAAGACAGTTTTACTTTTAACCAATTAATTTAAAACTTCTTTAAAACTTGTAATAATAATCTCAAGTGATGTTAATATAGTAAACTTGATCTATACTCAATATTTATTTTTGGAAGTGGACAATTAATTTGGGACAACCTAAAAGGAAATATGAACAATAAATATGGGACGGAGGGAGTATTTAACTACTAATATTGATTTTAAAATTCTTACAAAAAAGGGTAGTACAAATTCAATATATAGAAAATAGTTTTAAAGATGGCTAATTAATATTTTCTTGTAACTATACCAAAATATTTTACTACAATATTATTTGTCCAGGAGCGTGCTACTCACGTGCACCATAAACAAACACAATCTATACATCACTACAAAACCTTCATTTAATACTATTTCATCCCAAACTGTTTAAACTTCAACTCCATTTCTTCTTCTTTCACTATCAAAAAAATGGAGTCCATTTTCAACCAAAAAATGACTCACATTTTCCACACCTTATATTTACACACACTAGTACTACTACTACTACTACTACTTCTACTACAACCACTTCATGTTACACCTCAAACATGGGATGGAATCATTGTCACAGAATCAGATTTCCAAGCACTACAATCATTCAAGCAAGAACTCATTGACCCAAAAGGGTTCTTAAAAACATGGAATGATAGTGGCTATGGTGCATGTTCAGGCAGATGGGAAGGTATCAAATGTGCACAAGGTCAAGTTATTGTTATACAATTACCATGGAGAGGTTTAGGTGGTCAAATAACTTCCAAAATTGGTCAGTTTCAAGCTTTGAGAAAACTTAGTTTGCATGATAATAATATTGGTGGTAAGATTCCTAAGGAGCTAGGCTACTTGCCTGATCTTAGAGGATTACAGCTTTTTAATAATAAGTTTATAGGTTCTATACCACCTTCATTGGGGTCATGCACATTGTTGCAAACTATAGATTTGAGCAATAATTTGTTAAAGGGTAGTATACCTCAAAGCCTTGCTAATTGTTCTAAGCTTTTTAGGGTCAATTTGACTTTAAATCATTTGTCCGGTTCGATACCGGATGCTATAGCGAAGTCGAATTCTATTATGTACCTTGCTCTACAGTATAATAATTTTTCTGGGTTGATTCCAGATTCTTGGGGGAGTGGTAAAAATGGAGGTAAACCTGTTTTTAAATCTTTGACTTTTGACCATAATTTTTTCACTGGGGTCCTACCTGTATCTTTAAGTAAGTTGACTGAGCTTGAAGTGTTATCAGTTAGTCATAATCAAATAAGTGGGAATGTTCCTAGTGAATTAGGTGGACTTTTGAAGGTTAGAAGTATTGATTTGTCTAATAATTTAATCAATGGAAGTATTCCTATAAGTTTTCAAAATTTGACTTTGCTCGATTCGTTGACTTTGGATCATAACAATCTCAGTGGTGAAATACCAGTTTTCTTGGGTGATAAACTCAATCTTACTTCATTCAATGTGTCTTACAACAATCTTTCTGGTTCAGTCCCAACACAATTGTTTTCGAAATTTGGTCCGAGTGCTTTTGTTGGTAATCTTGATTTGTGCGGATATAGTCCGTCAACACAATGTCCTACATCTCCACCACCATCCACCAACCCATCCGAGCCACTAAGTCCCCACAATGGTGGGACTAAACTAAACACCAAAGAGATCATACTCATCGCAGCTGGTGCTTTAATAGCAATCCTGCTGTTAATATGTTGCATACTACTTTGTTGCTTGTTAATGAAGAAAAAAGGAGCTAAACAAAAAGACACCGAAGGGGGTATAAGTAGCGCGGCTGCAGCCGGGAAAGGGGTGGCCCCACCCGAAGCTGAGGTGGCTGGCGAGGCAGGCGGGAAGCTTGTACATTTTGAAGGTACAATGGGGTTCACAGCTGATGATTTATTGTGTGCAACAGCTGAAATAATGGGGAAAAGTACTTATGGGACGGTTTATAAGGCAACATTAGAAGATGGTGATCAAGTTGCTGTTAAGAGATTGAGAGAAAAGATTACTAAGAATCAACGGGAGTTTGAAATTGAGGTTAATTTGCTTGGGAAAATAAGGCATCCAAACTTGTTGGCCATGAGGGCTTATTATTTAGGGCCAAAAGGAGAGAAACTTCTGGTTTTTGATTACATGCCTAAAGGAAGCCTTGCCACGTTTCTTCATGGTAAGTATTCAAATTATCTTACTAGACTTTTCATAGCTAAAACATTTCAGTTTGCAAGAACAAAAAAACTTTGGAATGTACAAAACAATAATATGTGTACATTTTATCAAAAATCGCTGATCCTTGTAAAATGGGGTCTTTACTTATCATGGTACCAGCAGCTCCTTATTAAACTTTACCATTTGTTTTTGCTTAAATGGCAAAAGCCAAAAGGACAATATAATTTGCAAAAATGAACAACACAACAAATTTGACATATTTCAATAGAAGTGATAATTTTTTTGAATTTATCTTTGTTCTTGTGAAAATTAAGTTATAAACAGAGTAATTTATCTTTGTTTTTAATGGACGGGTGCACCACTAAAGTTCATAAAATAACACTCGGCAACTTTAGTAATGTACAAATCAACTTAAGTGGTGACAAATCAATTGCCATTGCGAATATACCAAAATTACATGTGTTTGCGAAAAGGAACACCTTCTAAAGACTGAAAACTTATCATACGTGAGCATTTTCTTAGGACTGCTTATTCTTAAACATTAGAGAGTTTTTAATTAAATTTAAATTTGTATTTCGGAAGATTCCTTACCTATAATATTGTCTAATAATGATCATCCATAATATAACATGTATGCTTGAATTGAATGCAGCTCGAGGACCCGAAACACCAGTAGATTGGCCAACACGAATGCAAATAGCAAAAGGAATGGCTAGAGGTTTACTTAGTCTCCACACTCACCACAATATAATCCATGGAAACCTAACATCAAGCAACGTCTTACTCGATGAAAATGTGAACCCCAAAATTGCTGATTTCGGTCTGTCACGCCTAATGACAGCTGCTGCAAATTCAAACGTGATTGCAACAGCCGGGGCCCTAGGATACAGAGCTCCTGAGCTTTCAAAACTCAAAAAAGCCAACACCAAAACTGATGTCTACAGTTTAGGCGTGATCATGTTAGAACTCCTAACGGGTAAATCACCAGGAGAGGCAATGAACGGTGTAGATTTACCACAATGGGTTGCTTCAATAGTGAAAGAAGAGTGGACCAATGAAGTGTTTGATTTGGAACTAATGAAGGATGCTTCCGCCATTGGTGATGAGTTATTAAATACTTTGAAACTAGCTTTGCATTGTGTTGATCCATCACCATCGGCTCGGCCTGAGGTTCAGTTAGTTCTTCAGCAGTTGGAAGAGATTAGACCGGAAACTACTACAAGTTCTGGTGATGATGGTGGTGCTGGACCATCAATGAGTGAATGAAAATTGTGGTTAAAGGGCAGTTGAGATTATGATTCTTTCATTCTTGAGTTAAGGTTAAGGTTTTTTATGTTGTATATATAAGTGTTGTTTTGACATTTGTGTGGCATTCTTGATTCATTTTGTTCAATGAAGTTAGAAATTTTTTGTTCTATTTGATTTTATTACTAGTAATAAACTTTCCTATGATGTAAACGGGCTAGCCGGAGTATCTACGTAACCGTTTCCGTACTCTTTCCCTTAACCAGCCACAAGATGTTTGCCTAAGGATTGTGAGGATATTGAACCAGATTTTTCCTGTGAAACATACAATAAAATTGCTATAACTATGAGCCATCAATCGAACCAGTTATATTCACGTGTAACCGATTGATCTTTTTTCATTTGCAGCAAAAGTTTGATACAAACTTTAGTTTGGTATCAAAGTGTGACATCTCAGTTTTCATAAGCTAATGTGGAATAGGTGATTATCCTCTTAAGAATAAGCTTTTATTTCTAATTAATCTCGACTAGCTGTTCAATACGTAACTATTGCAAACTTTTTGATAAAAAAGATCTAAAATTTTCACTGATCATATACAGAATAAGCATTCACATTGAATATAGCACAACACCATACTACCATAGTACATGTTTATTGTTGCTCTAATGTCGATCATGGTTCATTGGCTACTCCGTGCTTACAAAACTATATTATTGTGCCAATGTCGATCACAAGAAAAATGAGTTTTCTAGCTAAACAAAGAGAAAACATGACTAAACACCTGAAAAATATACTATTAGAATTTATTTTTCACTTTAGGAAAAGGTTGAAACTTGTAAAGACATACAGAAAGACGTACTTGCGTTTTATAGAAGTCATTAAGTTGTTAAGCCCTGATTTACGCAAATGATTTACACATCCTAGCTAGAATAATTGAAACTAATAAAACTTTAATTTCTAGCTCCTGCTGCATAATTTGACTATAACTAACGGTTGTTAGATTTGCTTACTTTGTAGATTAATATTTAATAATTGGAAAGTTGATAAAGGTTTTTTTTTTTCCAACTACAAACGAATTTGGAATGGACAATTTACTTGCCTCCAGGCCTTCTATATGTAGATTGAGAGTAAATTCAATAAATAAGGTTTATAGAAGCAAAGATGTAAATTTTTAGTATAAAAGGCTTTATAAAAAACTGATATGATATAACATGATATCAGTGTAGATTTGATTTGATAAAACACATAGCACTAAGATGCTTTAACACTCTTCAAAAATCTAATGAAGTCGCAGGATCGTCCTGATCTATTTTGAGAATTTTTTTTAGCTATATTTTAAAATTCCTTTTGAATTTTGCACTGTTTAGAGAATTTCTTGTGATGAAACTATCGTTGTCACTTTGGAACATCACTAAATAATTGCTGCTAACAGAATTCAACAATAATCTCACCTAATTGGTTAACGACTTTCTGACGATTTGATCCCCATCCAATCAAACACACGAATCACCGATTATAATAGGGTTAATGACATTTAATAGCAACGAACTTTTTTAAACATTCACATATCAGTTATTAACAAAATAAAATGTCACAATACCCATCAAACTTTCAAATTTTAACTCGATATCATACTTTTGCTTACGTGGCATGACCGGCAACCGGGTACACCGGTTAAAATGCATACGTGGATTTTTTTTTTTTTAGTCAATTACGTAAAGTTAGCTGTTTGAAAATATCCATCAAACTTTGTCAAATGTTTCAAAATACCCATCAAACTTTGTAGATGTTCACTTATCGGATATGAACCCAATCTGACGTGGATCACAACGGTACACGTTTATGAAGTGACATGTACATTTGTCACTGACGTGGATTTTGAAGGTAAAAAATGAGTTTTTGTTGATATCAACACAAAACAACAAAGTTTGATGAGTATTGTGGTATTTTATTTGGTTCATAACTAATAAGTGAACATTTGAAAATTTTCATTGCTATTAGATGTCATTAACCCATTATAATATGTAAACTATCTCCAATGGTTCTATAATAAAATAAGGGGCAAATATAGATATGGCCCAGTCGCTAGAAGTGTTCGCCTTTTGACGACTCAAAAAAATCGCTTTTCAAAAATTGCCCAAGCAAAAGTCGCTTAAATGTGGGAGTGGCATGTGGCTGTGTACTTTTCAAGCGACTTTTTATTTTGTCTTTTTCCAGCAAAAAATTTGACTTTTCCCGAAGTTTGACTTTTGGTTGGAAAAAAAAAAAAAAAAAAAAAAAAAAAAAAAAAAAAAAAAGTAGCTTAATTGACAAAAAGTCGCTTTAAAAGTACATAGCCACATGTCACTCCCACATTTTAAGCGACTTTTTTGGGTCCTCAAAAGCCCAACACTTCTAGCAACTGGGCTATTTGTAGAATTGCCCCATAAAATAATGTTTCGTGTTTTCTTTTCCTTTGGCACCTTATTCTCTTTATGATCGTATCTGGCTAGCATATTGTTTCTTTGGTGTGACTACGTAATAAACACACCTCCTGATGATATTTACTAGGGTGAAAACGAGCCGAGCCCGAGCCTGCCAGAGCTCGAGCTCGGCTCGTTTATATATATAAAGCTCGAGCTCGAGCTCAAGCTCGTTTCGAGCCTCATATTTTGAGCTCAAGCTCGGCTCGGGCTCGACTAATTTATATGATATGTTGAAAAAAAAACCAAGTTCAAATGGAGCTCGGCTCGTTAACACAAGGCTCGAGCCCGTTAATCACATAAGGCTCGAGCTCGTTTACTTCTTTTAAGTTCGTTTATACACGTATATCTGTGGCTCATTTATACACGTATATCTATGGCTCGTTTAGGCTCGCAAGCCTACTCGATCTTTTTGTATAGAGCTCGAGCTCGAGCTCGATTATTAAATGAGCCCTAACCTAGGCTCTTCATAACTACAAATGGTTATCAGAAGTGATATACTCTCTGAGAGTTATCAAAGAACATGACTATTTGATTATTATTCAGAAGATGACTCACTGATCAGTGAGTGTTATATAAAGCTCAAAGGGCCAAAGAGCCTGAATGGCTTCAGGGAATTCGAAGACCAACTGAAGTAAACGACTTCACAAACTGATGCGGTGTCAAGGAGAGAAGTTACAAGGAGATGAAAGGCAACACCGGAGTCACTGAGGACTAACAAATGTCTCAGTGATCCTGAAGACTTAACTTTGATTACAAACTAAACCTCAGAACGAGAAGGGGGAAGCTTACACAAGAAGATAAGTTCAAATACTTATCGATACGCGTGAAACAGGCATTGGAACTCTAAGTTGTCAAATCGAAAGAGCCGAAAGTAAGATCGAGACTAGCTTACTAGGCACGTGCGTACCTATAGCAAGTGGACTATGACAACCCGCTAATTTACAGGTCAATACTATTCAACAAACTCGGATTTATTTTCTTAACATTTAATTGAGGACAATTCACATATAACTTTTTACTTGAACCAACGTGAAAATTAGAACATCATTCAAGTGCACTAAGACTTAGGCTATATTTAGTTCACAAAGTTCCAGTACCTTGCTCCTACTCCAGTTCACAATTTTTAAACCCTAAAACAATTTTCATTTTCCTTATTTACTTACAGTTGTCAATTCAACAAACGCTATTCGCAAATTAAATTTAACACCCGATATACCCAATTCTCCCAACGATTATTTCTAACGTATTTTTATACTTCCTAAATGATTACCAAAGTTCCAAAAATATTTCCTTACGCCTAAGGTAAATTCTTTATATCTTACGTTTAATTACATATAACTTACGTTAATCACCAAACCAACAACCAATACCTATTTTTAATACCCAATACATACAACATATACACTCTTGTACCAAAACTACTCATCTACTTCAAACCCCATGTGCCCCCCCCCCCTCTCTTGTCTTATAATTATTACTAGACAAAATTTGCACACCATTAATTAACCAACATTGAAGCACAAATCAAGGAGTTGTAATTTGCAAATGGTGGCTTGACTTCAACCATGTCCCCCCCCCAAACCCCCAATCGGCCTAACCATTTAAGACCAAGCCATGATAGTTTTTGACTAACTATTTACACTTTGAAAACCTTTGGTATAAATACATGTGTCAAGTATCATTTGCACTAGCTAGTTCAAGGCAAAAAAAAAAAAAAATCACCTCTCAACTTATACTTATAAGTCGACACACATAAGGGGAGCAAGGAAGAAGAAAGTTGATTTTGGCTAATTCTAGTGTCATTAGCGTACTTTAGCAAGGGTTTTGAAACACTAATTCTTGGGTTACTCAAGTACATTGCAATATCATCTCACTAATCTCCTTTTGTAAGTAATCTTTACATAGCTAAACTTTATACTTTTCATTTCATAATGCTAGTTCAAGTGTATATACTTGGTTTATCACTTTGTACATGTTAATCAAAACCTTGTAACCACAATAATCTCTAAACTAATGGTTGTGTTTTTAAACAAGCTTTTATCATAAGAAAACTAGTTGGTAAAAATCTCAACAAGAAAGTGATGATAAACATCATATATATATATATATATTATATATATATATATATATATATATATATATGTATATATATATATATGTATATATATATATATATGTATATATATATATATATGTATATATATATATATATATATACATATATATATATACATATATATATATATATAAATTATATATATATAATATATATACATATATATATATATATATTATACATATATATAATATATATATTATATATGTAATATATATATATATATATATATATATATATATATATATATATATATATATATATATATATATATATATATATATATATATATATATATATATGTTGGGTCCTTCAGTACCCAAGAGCCGTTAAAACAATATTTGAATACAAATTGAGCTAAGTGTAAATTAAACCGAAAACATTCTAAGTTACTGAGTGGACAGTCACTCAGTGAGTTACCTTCAAGATGCTCAGGACGAGTCTAAGAAGAAAGATTCACCACACAGTGAGGCGGTACTCACTGAAGTGTTACTTGAGACGAAGAAGAAGGTAATGGATCAGTGAGCTTTAGACAAGAGCTCACTGAACCCAGTCTCCTCAACAACAACAACAACTGAAGATTGAAGTCAAATGACTGAAGAACCTAATGCCTGAATAAAAGGCGGGAAAAGAGGGAAGGTTTTAAGAAGATAAGAACAAGTCTTATCTGGGTCAGACAAACCATCCCTCAAGTGGCTAAAAGTCGAAGAAGTGTAAGGTCTGACACTCGAAGACTTTTTGGCGCAATCCCATTGGTTCTTGAAAATGACAACTACTGTTGTAGTTGTCAGACACGCTTCCTATTTGTTTATCTAGTTTTAATCTTCAGTACTCTTAACATGTTTGCCTATAAATAGCAAACGGATAGGAGAAAAGTGGGTAAGGTATTCTTGTGAAATTAAAGCTTAGACTTTTACAAATACCCCTTTTCTTCTACAAAGAGTAACGTATCCCTGAGATAGCTCAGTGGGTCGAATTGTTACCACTTAAGCATAGCTTGAGTTTAGATAGGAGACACCATACCTTGTCTATTCAATCCCAAGTGTTTGTTCCGCAAAACACTTGGGTAATAGATTCTTTGATTCATTTCTAATAAGAATTTAAACGTTGAAAATACTTGTGTGTTTTTATATTTATGTTTCATTAACTGTTAGAATTAATCAATACATTGTATTAGTCATAAACGCAAATAGATTAACTTTCTAGTTAACTCTAAGCGTGTTAAGGGAACAACAAGTGGTATCAGAGCCTCTGGTTTATAAAATCTTTCAAAAATAACCAAGAGTGCTCAAGGTTTTTAAAACCAAGATCCTACTATGACTGATGCAAATGTGCCCCAGCTAGTCGACAAAAAGGGTGGAAGCTTTTCAACTGTTGTCCCATGACTTGAAGCTGGTAAATTTAGCAAGTGGAAAAAGCGAATGCTTTGCTACTTGACTGGTATGGAACCATACTACATCACTTGTGTCAAAGATGGTCCATATGTCCCAAAGACTGCTGAAGGGCTAAACAAGCCTGAGGCTCAATGGACCATTGATGAGAGGAGGGTGGTCAATCAAGACCAACGCTTGAAAAGCATCATTATATCATGTCTTCCTGACGATATAATGGAATCATTCATCAACTGTTCAACAGCCAAGCAAACTTGGGATGACTTGGTCAATAGCTTTGAGGGTCCCTCAGATACCAAGGAAAACAGGGTCATGGACCTGAAACTTGAGTATAATACTTTCAGGGCAAAAGACTCTGAAAGTCTCTCTCAAACTTATACCAGATACAAGACTTTGATAAACGAACTATCAAATGATGGTGTAGTTTTGTCTAAGCATGAGACAAATGTTGGCTTTGTCAACAGTCTCCCTGAGAAGTGGCTAAACTTCTCACAAGGCCTGAGGAATGCTAATCACATTCAGACCCTTGAGCTCCCTGAGATCTATGAGAAGTTTGTCTATGAAGACAACTTAATCTCAAGGAGATACCCTGACTCAAAAGCTCTTGAGTCCAAAAAGGCCTTGACCTCCACACCCATATCAACTGCTTTTTATACTAATGGTGTTGTGCAGGATTTCCAAGAGGATTCTGATGATGAAATTGATGAAAGGACTAGCGATGAGTACCTAAAAGATTTAAACTTAGAATTCCAAGAGAGGGCACTCCTTGCTAGTTCAAAACGTTTCATCAAAAGAAACTAGTCCAACATTTCTAAAGGAAAAGCAAATGAAACCACTGAATGTTTTAACTGTGGTAAAAAGGGTCATTTTGCTAGGGACTGTTATTCTAAAACCATCTCAGAACCCTCTTACAAATTTTTAGGAAATAGTTCCTCAGGAACTAGCAAGTTTCAACCTAGAATATTTTAGTCGACCCAACAATTTCAAAACAAGGGTCAAAAAGACTTTGAAGCAAAATATAGGAAAGCTAAGGCTAAGCTTGCAATTCTTGAAACTAATCCCTCTATGTCTCAGGCTGCTCAAACATCCAAACCTGTTCAGACAAAGAACAAAGTTTTAGTAGCTGAAGCTTATGATTGGGATGAAGAAGAGGTCTCCTCAGATGAGGAAATTAAAGTGAGTGCACTGATGACACTCTTTGAAGGTGATCAGGTGGGTGTTGAGAAAAGCCATGCAAGGAATGGAGAGTGGGTAAACATCACTATGAAGAAGGTAAACACTTTACTTTCTATGGATGATGATTCTGATTGGCAGTCTTACATGAATTATATTTGTGTAGATCTTAAATTTGTTGAGGAACAAAGGTTTAACATGTTTTCAAAATATAACAACATAGTGTCAGAATTGAATAAATATAGAGATGAATTGCTTGTACTGAAGCAAGCCAAATTAGAAACAATTACTCTACAAATTCAGAACACTGAAGTTTTGAAACAAAACCAAGCCCTACAAACTGAACTTAACAAAGAAAAGGCTGTCATCCAAGGCTGGACCAAAAAGAACCCCAAGGTCTTTGATACTGTGGGTTTAATCCCTAGGAAAACAATAGGAATTGACCATCACATGGTTAACCCCTATGTGAGTCCCAGTGAATTGACCTTTGTTCCAGCTGGCATAACATTTGAGCAAGAAATGCTTCCCAAGTCAAATGACTGGATTGTCAGGGAAAACCCAGTCAGTAAGTTACCAAACTTTGAGACTGGAAAGATCTTGCTTCCTGAAAGTCAGGCCTTGAAAAATATGTTTGGACTTACTGAGCAACTCAGTAAGCTTGAACTCACTGAACAACTCAGTAATACTGAGTCAGTGAATGAGTCTGAATCAGAATCATATCCACCACTCCCTCCACTGAATACCCTTCAGGGTGTTGCACCAAACTTAGGCCTCCCACCAATGGTCTACTCTCAACACTCTCCAAAGGAGAGGTCAGGAATGGGAAAAACAATCCTGAAAAGACCAACACTTGAAGTCTCAGTAAATACAGATGACTCATCATCTTCAGTCCCTTCTGAAGTAATAACACAAAGCCCTGACTCAAAATTTGATCAGTTGGCTGAAATGGTCAGGAAGCTGGGTGAGAAGATTGCATCTTCTGAGAAACCTTCTCAATCCAAGAAGGAACAAAAACCAGCTTCCTCAAGAACCAGACCCAAACCCTCAAAACCCCTGAAAAGATGTGAACTGTGTAACTATACCAATCATATCACTGATGATTGCTATAGAATTCTTTAGTGCGTGATTTGCAAAAAGGATGATCACAGGACCTCTAATCATAAAACACACTCAGTCACATCAAAGATGGCAAGCCTTAAAGCTCGGTCTTTAAACTACCCTTCTGATTCAAAACAGAAACAGAAGGTAAAACCTTTTGCACATTGCCCTTACTGTGGGTTCAATGACCACCATCCTAAGGATTGTCAAATTGACAATTGTTGTGAAAATAGTGGAAGTTCCACTCATGACACCTCAGGACGTGATAAGGCCATTCAGGCCAGAAGAGGTATGACAAAGTCAGCCTCTCAGTCTACTGAGTCTACACCTGCAATCAAATGCATAATTTGTGGTAGCTCAGTCCACTTCACCACTGACCATAAATCAATTGTAAATGTTAAAAAGACCCCCAAAGCTAAGCCCTCCAAGAAGTGGAGTCCTAGAAAGAACTAACCCAGTTTACTATTTGTGCAGAAACATGCCAGGGATCCTGTTTGGCATCTAGATAGTGGATGTTCAAGGAGCATGACTGGTGTGAAGGAGTATCTGCACAAGTATGTTGATGAATCAGGACCCAAAGTGATATTTGCTGATAACTCATCATGTCTCACTGAAGGTTATGGTTCAGTAAACTGCAATGGTATAGTCTTTACTAGGATAGCTTATGTAAATGGTCTTAAATACAATTTGATCAGTGTCAGTCAACTATGTGATGCTAAATACATAGTTCAGTTTGATGATAAACAAGGAATCATCTTCAATGCTAATAAGGAAATTGTCCTTATTGCACCAAGAAGACATGATGTTTATGTGTTGGCCACTGATACTCTCAACTGGCTTTGGCATAAGAGACTCTCCCACCTGAACTTCAAAAACATAAACAACCTTGTAAAACAAAACAAGGTCCTTGGCTTACCATCTCTTGTGTTTTCAAAGGATAAACCATGCTCAGCTTGTGAAAAAGGTAAACATCACAGAGCATCCTTTAAAACCAAAACCAACTTTTCCATCAGGAACTGCCTACATCTTCTCCATATGGATCTATTTGGACCAATTAGTCCTAGATCCATTAACCATGAGAAGTATACTCTGGTCATTGTGGATGAATACTCAAGATACACTTGGGTATACTTCCTGATCAAAAAGAGTCAGGCAGCTGAAACAATTATGTCCTTTGTCAGGAACACTGAAAATCAAAATGACATCAAGGTCAAACAGATTAGGACTGACAATGGAACAGAGTTCAAAAATTATGAACTTGAATGTTTCTGTGATGAGAAAGGAATTTCCCAAAAATTTTCCTCACCCTATACACCTGAACAAAATGGGGTGGCTGAAAGGAAAAATAGAACACTCATTGAAGCAGCCAGAACAATGCTAAATGGATCAGTCCTTTCCAAAAACTGCTGGACTGAAGCAGTAAAGACTGCCTGTTACACACAAAACAGATCCATCATTGTCAAGAGACATAGAAAAACTCCTTATGAGTTATTCAATGGAAGAATCCCTGACATCAGCTACTTCCATGTCTTTGGGTGTCCTGTGTTTATTCATAATAACAAGGATCACTTAGGAAAATTTGATGCCAAAGCTGATGATGGATACTTCCTGGGATACTCCCTTGTCTCAAAGGCCTTCAGGGTGTTCAACACTAGGAGACAGCATACTGAGGAAACATTTCATGTTACCTTTGATGAGAGCACTGATACAATCAGTGTCTCTAACAACTCAGTGGAAGAGATAGGAATTGATGAATCATCAAGATATCCTCCTGATGAACATAATCCTGAAAATGGTCCTTCCACTAAGTATCAAGCAAATGCTGACATCTCCTATTACATCATTCCCTATAACCTTCCTTACCCAACCATCACTGAGTTTGTTGAAGCACAAAGAAGTATTGATGAAATCATTCAGTCATTACAAAATGCTCAGGAAACAAACAATCTCAGTGATGAGTCAACCCACTCAGACACTCAAGATACTGAAGATCATCATGTGTCTGATCCTGATCCTACCCATCAGGCCTAAACAAGCTCTAATCAGTTTCCAAGACCTCAGGACAGTTGGACTAGGTCTCAGGATATAAAACTTGTCAATATAATTGGTGAGCCTACTGAAGGCATGCTCACAAGAAGCATGGCTGCTGAACTGAGAGCAGCCTCAACCAATGAATGCCTATTTGTGGACTTTATTTCCACAATAGAACCCAAAAGTGTCAAGGAAGCACTTAATCACCCAAGTTGGGTTCAGGCCATGCATGATGAACTGGAACAATTTGACAGAAACAAGGTAATGACCTTGGTCAAGTGTCCTGAAGATGTTTCAGTCATTGGCATGAAATGGGTATTCAAAACTAAATCTGGTGAAAATGGCATAGTCATTAAAAACAAAGCCAGACTTGTAGCCAAAGGCTATAATCAATAAGAAGGCATTGACTATGAAGAAACATTTGCACCAGTAGCAAGGATGGAAGCCATCAGGATCTTCCTTGCTTTTGCTACATACATGAACTTCAAGGTGTACCAAATGGATGTTAAAAGTGCATTCTTAAGTGGTTCACTGAAAGAAGAAGTTTATGTTCAGCAACCTCCTGGATTTGAAAGCCATGAGTTTCCTGACTATGTCTGCAAGCTTAACAAAGCCCTTTATGGACTGAAACAAGCTCCCAGGGCATGGTATGAAACTCTTTCAGCCTTCTGATCCAAAACAAATTTGTCAGAGGCAAGATAGACAACACATTGTTTATCTACAAGACAAATAATGATGTCATACTAGTACAAGTGTATGTTGATGACATCATCTTTGGCTCAACAAGTTTTAAACTTTGCAAACAGTTTGAAAAACTTATGGCAAAGAAATTTGAAATGAGCATGATGGGAGAACTGACCTACTTCCTTGGTCTGGAAATCAAGAAGACTGATAAAGGAACCTCTATCAGTCAAGAGAAGTATGTCAGAAGCCTACTGAAGAAGTATGAGCTCAGTGACTGTGCCTCAGTCAAGACTCCCATGGTACCTCCAAATAACCTTGGTCCTGATCTTACTGGACAACCAGTAAATCAAACTCTTTTTAGAGGAATGATAGGATCACTGATGTATCTACTTGCATCAAGGCCTGATATCCAATTCTCAGTCTGTTTGTGTGCCAGATATCAATCTGACCCAAGAGAATCTCATATCACTGCTGTGAAAAGGATATTCAGGTACCTGAAAGGTACTCCAAGCCTTTGATTATACTATCCAAAATGTTCAGGCCTTGATCTTAAAGGATACTCAGACTCTGACTATGCTGGATGCAACATGGAGAGAAAAAGCACCTCAGGCTCCTGCCAAATTCTTGGTGGAAAACTAGTCTGTTGGAGTGCTAAGAAGCAACAGTCAGTTGCCATGTCCTCAGCTGAAGCTGAATATGTTGCAGCAGCAAGTTGTTGTACAAATGTACTCTGGATGAAAAGTCAGCTCAGTGACTATGGAATTCAGTACAAGATGGTTCCCATCTTTTGTGATAACACAAGTGCAATTGCCATCTCAAACAACCCTGTTCTTCATCAGAGAACAAAACACATTGATATTAGATATCATTTCATCAGGGACCATGTCATAAATGGTGACATAGAATTACACTTCATTCCTACTGAATATCAGCTAGCTGACATATTCACCAAACCATTGGATGAACCAACTTTCACAAGACTGAAAGTTGAACTAGGAATGTTGGATATTGAGAATTAGACCACTGATTGATTCCATCCAAATAAGTGTAAATTCTGAAAACCCAGGTCCCTGACTCAATGTGCTCTTTAGTGAAATGAATCACTGAACCTCAGGAACTAAACCCAAGTTCCTAAAATCTTGTTCCTCAGGAACTAGACCCAAGTCCCTGAACCTTTGAACCTCAGGAATTAAACCCAAATTCCTGAACTCTAGAACCATCAGTGACTAAACCCAAGTCCTGACAAACAGGTTCACTGAATGAAAAGTCATTCAGGGCCCTCAAGAGACATTCAATACTAACTTAAATGCTCTAAGTATCTAGTTAGTAAATGTCCGAGCTTGGTAACTGAATTCTTATTTAATATAAGAATATTTATTCTTTTGCCTTTCTGGCTTCCACCTCTGGGCCCCCACATTCCCACTTGGCATTAAATGCCTCTCCAATCACATTACAGATATGTGATGACTCAACTCTGCAAATTACACTTTTGCAGAACTGCTCAACTGTTCACCTCGACTGTTGCGCCAAACCAGGGAAAGTGGAGTGGTGGCATTAAATGCGGATCCCAAAACATTTTATTCAAAACGGTTTTCAAACATTCTTTTTGAATAAATAAAATCCGTTTAATACCCAAATTACCCTCCACTTCCCTTCCCTATAAATACCCTCATACAAAAAGACACACACACGTTTTTTAGAAATCTTAAGCAAAATTTTGCCCTTTTCTTTAAAAAAAAACTAAATCTTGTGTGTATGTTCTTAGCCTTTAGAAACCCAGAATCATTTGTTAACCCAGACCTACCAACACAAATGGCTTCTTCTAAAGCTATCAAATACGCCCCTAATGTGGAATTCACATTGGAGGGTGTAGACCTCACCAATAACAATTTGGTAGGAAACTTTGCCTATCCTCAAAAGTTCTATGCGTACAAGAATGTAGTGAAGTATCTTCAAAACTGCTTTCTTGCTACGGCATTCACCAAGACCCCCTCAGTCATCCACCATGACTATTTGAGGGAATTCTGGTGTACTTCAGTGGCAACCAGCCCTGAGGACACCAAAGAATCCATCATCACATTCACAGTGATGAATGGGAGAAGGACCCTCTCCCTGGATTACAAAACCTTAATCAAGGCCACTGGTCTTGATTTCGCTGAGGCCTTTGAGCCCAACCCTACTGACCAAGAGGTTAAAGCAGAATTGCTTTTTCTAGGACCTCATGACCCTAAGCGGCCTGAAATGGCCGCTGGAGCCTTATTGGAGAAGGCTCCAATAGTTAAAACCTGGTTCCACCCTATCTGGAGGATCCTGATGACCTTCATCATTCAGGTCCTTGGAGGGAATAAATCCTCCACGGAGCAGTTGAACTCATCACAACAATTGATGTTGTTCAGTCTCCTGGAGGGTAGAAAAATAGATATCGGAGGAATAATCTTCCGTGACCTTGTTGCCAAGCTCTCAGGGAAATCTAGGCAAAGACTTATGTCTTATCCTAGGTTTATTTCCTGCGTGCTTCAGGACCTATTAGGCCCTGACTATGTTAGGTCTGACGTTGAAGGTACAAAACCTGACGTCCTACATAAGACTAATTATACGAGTGGCATAACTGAGGTACAACCCATTGCCCTGACTAACTACATGCTGGTGGTTAATCAGGGGGAGAACTCTGTTTCTCCAGTACCTTCACCTACAAAGAATGTGAAAAAGACAATGAAGGGTCAGTCCAGTAAGGTGGTTAGACCCAAACCACTCGCCACTGAGATTGATGCCTCAAACAACCCTAAACAAGGGTTAAATATGGCCGAGACCTCTGATACACCCGCCACTGAGACCCTCTTGAACCAAAAACAAATGCCAACGGAGGGCACTGAAAAATCATCCTCAGTGTCCTCGGGCAAACCCCCTCTTCCTCAAGGCTCTACTGACATAAACAAGTCACTAGAGTCAGGAACCTTCACCCAATCACATCCCGATGAAGGCACTGACAAATCACAATCAGGGCCTGAGGGAGAAAAGGGTCCTGAATCCTCGGTTGGGCAGCACTACTCAACTGGGAAGGGGACCCATAACCAATCACATCCCGTTAACGTCCCTGAGAAATCACACTCAAGGTCTTAGGGAGTCAAGGACCCTGAATCCCCAAAAGGGCAGAACAACCCTGATGGGAAGGGGGTCCATCAATCATCACAAACAGTGCCTTGTGATAGTTCTGAAAAACACCCATCAGGACTTGAAGGCGCTAAGGGGGACAAAGACTCAGAGGGATATAAACCACCCGCTGATACGGAACCCATAACCCCCTCAGGCGGATCCATTCTCTTGGGAACTAACCCCAAAAACCAGGCTTAGAAATCAGTTATTATGGTTAGCCTGGCTGAGACAACCCACTCAGTTTTTATAGCGGGGTCAGGACCTGGCCAAAACAAAGGCAAGTCTTCTTATGAAGAGGAGCCGGGTAACCTTTTGGAGATTCAGTCAATGGTGGACATTCAGGCTCTTCTTGATTCTGAAGATGAGCTCAAGGAAGAGAGTGAGGAGGAAGTTTTTGAGGCAGGTGCTGACATGGAGACTGATGCCCAACCTACTGAACAATCGCATCAGTCTTCTCCTCATGGTGAAGAATCTGAATCTCAGGCTGATCATTCTTCAGATTCTGAATCATCCTGCCCTACTGAACTCAAGAAGTATGACAACATTCTTCCTCTTACTGAAAGGCAATTGGTCAGGTTCCTACAAAAGGCCAACAATGCTCTCTTTACTGGGCTAACTGAAGAATTGTTTGATCAACACACTGAAGCTGCTGTTCATTATGTCGATCTGAAGGAATCAGTGGAATCCTATCATGATGATGTTAATGAGCACAAGTCATCTATCTCCTTCTCCCTGACAAATCTTGATCATAATCTTAAGTTGTTCAACGAGACTCTCACCAACATACACAAGAGCGTTGAAACTATTCAAGAGTCGGTGAAAGATGACCCTGAGCTTAACAGGAAAATTCTTCAGGCTTATGAGACCTACCAGCAACAATCTACTCAGTTGGCTGAGCTGGTAAACATGCTGAGATACTCCAATCTTCAGGGACTCAGCTCTATTGTGGACTCCATCAAGTCTTCCCTGGGTCTTATGGAGTCACACTTGGCATCTTGGGCTACATCTTCTTCTTCCTTGGCATGGAACCTTGGGCCAAGGATGACAGCAATAGAGGCTTCTCAGGCTTCTCTTGAGGCCAAGGTCTCAACTCTTCAGCAGGACACCTCAGACATCAAATCAATGATGACTGAGATATATCAAGCATTCAACGGTCAGGCTGCTCCCTCAACTTCAGTGAGCACACCAACTTTTGCTCTCACCGAGGGTCAAGCAACAGTTGAGGGGGAGAGGGTCACTGAAGAACAACCTGAACAACCTCCTTCTCACACTGAGGGGGAGATTCCTGAAACAAACCCATCTTCATCCCACCAAGACAAAGGCAAAGGCATTCTCACAGCCACTAAGCATGAGCCTATCCTGGTGCCTACCTCCTCTAAGAGAAGGCCAGACCCTGATGAGCCAGTCAGGGTCCCTTATGAGGTAAATGGAAAAATACAACTTCTCACAAATGAGGAAATTCAGGCTCATATGGAGAAAGAGGAGGCAATGAAGAAGGCAGCTGAAGAAGAAAGGGCGAGCAAGGCTGCTCTTATTAAGGTGGTAAACGAAGAGGCCAAAAAGATTGGGTTGCCTCCAAAAGCTGTTTCAGGAAGAAAAGGTGGGGAGACCTTTGTGAAAGCTCAGACTGCTGAGATGATTGCTCTCAGGGAGAAAAGGGAAGAAAGGTTAAAGAGGGCTGAAGAGATTAGGCAGAACAGGATTGAGAGATATCAGTGGGTTATGACAAGCAGGTTGAAGCCATAACCCATTCTTGATGTCAAGATTCACCGAAACACCAAGCCTGCCATTATAACTGTCTACAGGAGTGCTGACAACAGAATCTTTGAGGTTCATAACCCCTTCAGATTCGCAGACTTCGGGATCACTGAATTGGATGAATTGGGTCCAATGATAGCGAAAAAGTCAAATGTTGTGGTCCCTGGTCTGTTGAAGTCCCTGAGTCTAAGGTATGAAAGATTGGCAGCAACACCTCAGGAACTTGGTATTCCATCTCTTCTTCCTGCTTCAGCAGAACAACCTGCTCCCTCTCAGTCTTCCTCAAGAAAGAGAAAGAAGATTGAAGCTGAGCCTGAAATCAAGGTCCCTGGTCTTGATTGCCACAGAGCCCTCCCAGAAGGAGTTCCATTCAGGAACAACTTGGTCATCGAACAACCTGAAAGAGGTTTGTTCTTCACTGATGAGTTTGGAGACCCAGCATTCCAAATATGGAGTGATATTGACCAATCAGGAATCAAGGCAATGCTGGGTTTCTTCATGATGGCCTCACCAATCAAGACTCCTGAGAATGTGAGGTTCTGCCAAGACCTGAGAACAAAGATTCAAGAGCATCCTGACCAGCATGAGCTAGAGTCCAAGAAACCAAAGCTTGAAGCCCTAGGTTATAAGATCGACTGAATGAATCTGCCAACCCCACAACTATCCTCGTACTATGTATAGTTTTTTTAGGACTTGTAATAATATTAATACGATAATGTTTTTTATTATTTCAATGTCCTTATTTACTTTCTAGTACATTCAGTATGAGCAGAAGTCATTAGCTCACTCATAACTGATCAAAAACACTTAAGCATAATTTATATCCAAATAGGGGGAGATTGTTGGGTCCTTCAGTACCCAAGAGTCGTTAAAACAAGATTTGAATACAAATTAAGCTAAGTGTAAATTAAACCGAAAACATTCTAAGTCACTGAGTGAACAGTCACTCAGTGAGTTACCTTCAAGATGCTCAGGACGAGTCTAAGAAGAAAGATTCACCACACAGTGAGGCGGTATTCACTGAAGTGTTACTTGAGACGAAGAAGAAGGTAATGGATCAATGAGCTTTAGACAAGAGCTCACTAAACCCAGTCTCCTCAACAACAACAACTGAAGATTGAATTCAAATGACTGAAGAACCTAATGCCTGAATAAAAGGCGGGAAAAGATGGAGGGTTTTAAGAAGATAAGAACAAGTCTTATCTGGGTCAAACAAACCATCCCTCAAGTGGCTAAAAGTAGAAGAAGTGTAAGGTCTGACACTCGAAGACTTTTTGGCGTAATCCCATTGGTTCTTGAAAATGACAACTACTGTTGTAGTTGTCAGACACGCTTCCTATTTGTTAATCTAGTTTTAATCTTCAGTACTCTTAACATGTTTGCCTATAAATAGCAAACGGATAGGAGAAAAGTGGGTAAGGTATTCTTGTGCAATTAAAGCTTAGACTTTTACAAATACCCCTTTTCTTCTACAAAGAGTAACGTATCCCTGAGATAGCTTAGTAGGTCGAATTGTTACCACTTAAGCATAGCTTGAGTTTAGATAGGAGACACCATACCTTGTCTATTCAATCCCAAGTGTTTGTTCCGCAAAACACTTGGGTAATAGATTCTTTGATTCATTTCTAATAAGAATTTACACGTTGAAAATACTTGTGTGTTTTTATATTTACGTTTCATTAACTGTTAGAATTAATCAATACATTGTATTAGTCATAAACACAAATTAATTAACTTTCTAGTTAACTCTAAGCCTGTTAAGGGAACAACAATATATATATATATATATATATATATTATATATATTATATATATATATATATATATATATATATATATATATATATATATATATATATATATAAATGTTAGTGAACTTGTAATTTTAATCATCCTTGATGATCATTTACATTCATGAAAATGGACTTTTAAATATTGCTAAGTTTAGTGTTAGATCATTATTGTTATGTTGAGAAATTGGTGGATGAACTAGGACTAGTTTTGGAGTTGTTTTTAAGTGGTTATGATAACTAGAAGACTAGGAAAAATAGACTTTTGACAATGAATCTGTCACATTTGGCTTCCTATAGAAAACTCAGTAGCTTGGTGAAAAGTTTAGGCTAGAAATATAGAAAATAAACTTTATAACGAAAATGTAGCCACTTGAATGAGTTAAAACGGGCTTATAACGAAAAAGATACGTTAGTTTTAATTTATGCGACGAAAACTAAATTTTTCTGAAAATTATAGAAGCTGTTAGGAATTTTTGAGTGATGAAAACTGATGTTAAATGATAATTAGACTAGCCGAGGCCTTAGAAATCCGATAGTATCCTTAAATACCTTCGCGGGGATTGGTAAAACTTCAGAAACAGAGCTACGACGAAAAAGTTATAGCCTAAAGAAAGTTTACGATGACATATAGTTTTGACAGCTTATTTTTGGCTATTAGAAAAAGCTGATGGAATTGTTTGAAGTGCATTTTGGACACTTTAGAGTGTATTTTGGCTAAAATGACGTAAACAAAAATGGTAGAACATTATATACACTTGTTAGGCGCGTTATAGATTTTTAAAATATCTATTAACATGACAACTAAAATTTGATCACGAGATTAACAAGTTACGTTTTCTAAAAAGGGTGATTTTCTAAATAAAAGATCACATTGACGCAACTACATTTTTGACGATAAATATTACAACAAACATGTACAAGTGATAAAGTAGAGTATGAACTTGTGTGCATGACCTTGTTTTCGAACCTAAGACATATGTATTATTTAGGTCGCGATTAGAGTTATCGGACTTTATTTACCATTTACCAATTTACCAATCGGGATTTGCTTTTGCTAAGGTGAGTCTCATAGCCCCGATTTTTATATTATTTATAAATGATTTCTAAACCCTCGGGGTGGGAATACATTGCTTATTTTTTGGACACAAGTATTAAAACCGTTACTTTGCCTAAGTTACCGCATTGCCATTAAAGTCCCCACAAATCATGAACCGTAAATTACTTGTAAGCGCGGATGTTATGAATAGATCTATTTGGGTTGACACTCCGTCCGAGTTGGTCACGCCAACCTGTCAAACGGACGCATATCATTCGGATTATTTCCGAGTGTCTGGCAAACACTTATTTGGGGCATTTATTTTTATGCTTGATTGCATACCATTTCGTTGAGCTTCGGGGTCATGAGCTTAGAGCACTGTATATTATTTTTGGCCATGACGTTATATTTATTGTGAATGTCATGCTATTGAAATCTTGTGGTCCACACTTTACTTATTTACTTAAACCTATGAACTCACCAACAATTATGTTGATCCTTTTAGCGTGTATTCTCAGGTAACTAGACGATAATAATCATCCCTGTATGGAGCACATTAGAGTCATAATTTGGAAGCACATCATGATGAAGATTTTCTTTGCATTACTTAAGCGTTTGATTATGTATTAAAACCTTACATTTTGATGGTGAACTCTGATATTTATGTTTTGTAAAATGTTATGTTTAAATCAACACTTTTTTTAAAATGACTCACTTAGAGGCCATTCTTTATTTCCTTGTACTTTGTTATCCATGAACATCACGCCCTCGGAATTTCATTCCGCTGCAATCCAGATTTTGGGGGTGTGACAGATTGGTACCAGAGCCAAGGTTATAGAGAACTAGGATGCATCACTGACCCTAGACTATAACCACTAGGTCACGACACTTCACAACATCATGATGTGCATACGATTAGGATACATGTCTTTTTTA
>CP139504.1:312295754-312309926 GCA_021014915.2 Artemisia tridentata subsp. tridentata
TATCATTTATTTATCAGTCATAAATGAGAGGCCCTTGAATATCATTAGGCTATTATGACATTTCAGTCATATGTAAAAATCGCTGGAGACTGTTTCCATATGAGAATGTGGTATGCTAAGCCTTTTTTAATGGTGTTATAATTTACTTTAGGGTAAAAGGTATAAATACTCTATGTTCTATAATTTTTAACTCGTTATTCTTAACGGACTTCGAATATTGTCATTCTACACCCCGTAACATGTTTAGTGGGTCAAAAAGGGTAATTTGGTCATTTCGATTATTCATCTTCTTTCTTCTAACTCCGAGCAAAGATCATTTTTTTGGGGCAAGCACCAATTTTTCAAAAAACTTTGGTGCACTACAATGCGCATCATTTCTAGCGATTTGTTTACAAATAAACCCATTGTGCCATTACCTCATAGTCACATGAAACGCGGTACGCTCCGGTACGGGATCGAGAAACGGGAACGCGGTTCGCTAGGTCCCTAAAATTTGGTACGAAGGGGGTAGGCTCATTTCGGTACACTCCGGTTCGCTTTGGTTCGATGTACCATATAATTTGGTACGATGTACCCGATTTGGTACAATGTACCATAAAGTGCAACGATAGAGATTCAATAACATATCAAATTATGGTCTGCTAAATTCCAGTAGGCACCAAAGGGGTGTTTCATGTTTGTATGTTCCTTTAAAACTAACACCCCCAACTATGCAGCAGACTATCACCCCCATCTCTTGTATAATTGCTTTCAAATTGACAGATTATCAATGAATCATGATCAAATAGTATTAGACAGCCTAGATCTGTATGTGTATATAAATTAATAAGGTGGAAAGAGTGGATATAAATTAATAAGTACTTTTAATTAATTAATTATATCTTGGAACACTAATTATATCTTGGAACACGCAGGAACTAATTAAATAATTATATCTGTACTGCTTCAATTTGGTACACCGTACCGCTTCAATTTGGTACGCCGTACCGCTTCAATTTGGTACGCCGTACCGATCCATTTTGGTACGCCGTACCGATACATTTTGGTACGCCGATTGATGTTGTTTGGGAACGCCGAATATAGCGATCCAGATCGCGATCCCGAGCGATCCGAGTCGCGATCGTACCGCGTTTGGGTACGAACGATCCGAAACGCGAAACGCGGCCGAGTCAGCGTTTCCTGTGATTTGTTTACAAATAAACCTATGGTGCCATTACCTGATTTTTAAAAGTATTATTTATCCTTGATGTCAAAAATTTTAAGGTCAACAGCCATGGTAAAAAAAATCACCGGTCTATCATTTGTAACTAAAACACAAACGAAGTACATCTTTAGCAACATGGTTTAATCAGTAATGAACAAGACCTGGAAAGGAAATTGAATAAATTACAAAACGGTTTCACTATCTTCACTCATCATCACCAGCCATCACTACACACAGATCCTCCGTGATCACCATCACCCAATTGTTCAGTTTTCAGAGACAGGACTTGACGGTGCAGCGGTGATGGACCGTCGGAGAAGTAGTGGGACGATGAACAAAGGGTATTATGTGTTTCAATGTGTGTGTTATGTGTGTATGAAATGAGAGGGCATGAATGTACGATGAACAGGGGATATTATGTGTTTCAGTGTGTGTGTTATGTGTTTCTATGTGGAAGAAGAAAAAGTGTATTTTTGTTATTTTAAGCGTAAAAATGATTTACTATTTGATTTTATTTTCTTTTAATTTAAAGATGACTGGTCGAGAAGGTTACAAGTCACCGAGTTATGCATAGTGACAATGGATTCAGAACATTATTAAGTAGAATGAGAATAAAAATAGTTGAGGAAGCCCAATGAGTCATGACGAAGAGTACAGAGTATTTATAGCTTTTACTCTTTACTTTAATGTTTCAGGTGGCATACCTACTTAATAAGCAGCCATATGCAACTTACATTTGACGGCGGTGCCATTATTTGGGTAGCTAATGCCGACAATGTGATATTGCAGGTGAACATATATTAACAGTCGATGCTAGTGAAGCATAAGTGTTCTTACAAGCTCTGCATGCTGTTCAAAGGGGAGATGCAAGTCCTTATATGTATTTTGGTAATAAGCCTTAGGATGGCATGATAACTGGCTTAAAACGTCCGCATTCTTGTGAGCATGGCATTCAGCAGAATTACAGACATTTTTTCCTCTGTGACAAGTCTTTTCTCATCCCCAAAGTCTTCTAGCGGTCCATACGTATCATCCGGATTACCACCGCTCGGTGGTTCTCCTCAAGGTTATGCTTATCCTGGTTCCAGACAAAAAAACCTTCTAAGACTTTCCTCATCCCTTCAAGATTTTTCTGCATATCGTCGACTTGATCCAGAGGATGGTATCCCTACCTACGGAATTGAGAGGAGTTCGTCAAATACAATTCAACATCATATTATAAGAGAGAATGGTGGGATCAGTTTCTCCAAGCAAAAGTCACCATCACAAACCAACGTACAAAAAAAGTGGGTGCGAGTGTTCATGGTTCTCCTCTGCTTGCTCTTGTTGGCTGTATTTATATACGGGTCGATATTTTTATACTCCAATTGGTCACATGGATCAGCCAGATTTTATATTGTACTTGATTGTGGTAGCACTGGTACACGAGTTTATGTCTATCAGGCTTCCATAAATCGCCAAAAAAGTGACAGTCTTCCTATTTTGCTGAAATCAATACCAGAGGATCTTCATAGCAAACCTAGTTCTGAAAGTGGTAAAGCTTATTATCGCATGGAGACTGAGCCTGGGTTTGACAAACTGGTGCACAATGCGTCTGGCTTGAAGCGCGCAATTAAGCCACTTCTTAGCTGGGCGGAAAAGCAGATCCCTAAGCATGCTCACAAGACCACTTCCGTTTTTCTTTATGCTACAGCTGGTGTTCGCAGGCTACCCACTTCAGACTCAGATTGGCTTCTGAAGAATGCTTGGTCCTTACTGAAGCATTCATCTTTCTTGTGCCGGAAAGAGTGGATCAAGATTATCAGTGGCATGGAGGAAGCGTATTACGGATGGATAGCTTTAAATTATCATACTCGTGTGCTCGGAGGTATACCAAAGAAAGAAACATTTGGTGCACTTGATTTGGGTGGCTCATCATTGCAAGTCACATTTGAAAGTGAGGACTATCTCAACAATGAGACTAGCTTAAACCTAAGGATCGGTCCTTTGAATCATCACTTGAGTGCCTATTCTCTTGCGGGTTATGGTCTGAATGACGCCTTTGATAAGTCAGTGGTTCATCTCTTAAAAACGAGTCACCGATCTAATAAGGCTAATATATTAAAAGGAAAAGCTGTAATACATCATCCTTGCTTGCAGTCTGGGTACAAAGAAAAATACATTTGTTCCCAGTGTCAATCTGCGTTTCCCGCTGATGTGAGACCAAACAGAAGGAAGGTTTTGGGTAAAGGTGTAAAATCTGGAATTCCAGTTCAAATAATCGGTGCTCCAAAATGGCAGGAATGCAGTGCATTAGCCAAAATCACTGTCAATCTATCAGAATGGTCAGATAAAAATCCAGGAATCGATTGTGATTTGCAACCTTGTGCTCTTCAAAAAAACCTACCCCGTCCATATGGACAGTTCTATGCTATGTCTGGCTTTTATGTGGTTTATCGGTTTTTCAACTTGAGTTCTGATGCTGCTCTTGATGATGTTTTAGAGAAGGGTCGCGAATTTTGTGAAAAAGCATGGGATGTTGCTAAGAAGAGTGTTCCACCCCAACCGTTTATAGAGCAATATTGCTTTAGGGCTCCGTACATTGTCTTACTATTGAGAGAAGGCTTGCACATAACAGATCGTCAAGTGAGTATTGGTTCAGGAGGTATTACTTGGACGACAGGGGTTGCATTGTTGGAAGCTGGGAATGCAATATCAAACAGAGCGGGTTTTCATAACAAGTTATTGCAAATGAAGATAAACCCAATTATTATCCCTGTGATTCTGTTTGTTTCTTTGTGTATTGTAGTCTGTGCCATATCTTGTGCTGGTAATTGTGCGCCAAGGTTCTTCCGTAGGCTATACCTGCCTCTTTTCAGGCACAACAACGCATCAGGGTCTTCTGTTCTTAATATATCAAGTCCTTTCAATTTTCGGCGTTGGAGTCCTATCATTTCAGGTAAGTCCCTCAAACAAGACTGAACATATTCCTAAACTATTCCATAATTAAATGGTATTTTTAAGTTGTACTTCGATAGTCACTAGTAAGAGCCACTAGAAATTTTTAGCTTTGATTACCTAATGCTCGTGTATTGGTGTGTATGTTGATGTGCTTCGTTCAGCAGGCTAGGTATACTTTTATCTAAAAAGTGCAAACTAGAATGCCTGTATCTGTGCTATCATATAGGCAATATAAAAACTTAAAATTAATGTATTTTTAGATGTCATTTGTACTTCTGCATGTCAATAGTTCTCTTCTCATCAAGCTATCTTTAATGATTAGGTTGTTTTGAGTCAATAACCTGTTGTGTACAGTTATAGTGACTTTACCTTACTAGATGTCTCGCTTCATTGAGTAAGCTTCAATGCTAGATTGATGTCAATTTTATGATCGAGTTTAGCATTCCAAAATGGATGTATCCGAGAAGTGGGTTTCAACTAGGTTGGGATATATTACAAACAATAAATTTCATCATTTTTCCAAGTTCACTATATCTCCCCATGTTAATTTAGTTATCCGCGTAGAAGGTTATTGCAACTCTAACCAGAGGGATGAGTTGGATGACATTTATTTTACCATGTCATTCATCTAACTTTCTGTATCTGCATGCGAGGAAAATCTGGTCTGGGAGTGTGTAAACAGGTCAAGTGTTACCATACAGATGCAAGATATGATTATATATGTTCTTTAGGAGTATTGGATGGACAGCTATTTGGTTTTCTAAGCATTTGAAAGTTATCTGCTATTTGATGATATATAGATGAGCATCATAAGAAATTAAGAACATTAATGATAGAAAACCTGTTTGTAAAAAATGATGTATACAGAGGTTTATCTTACTGTCAAAAGTCTTGTATGAACTAGTAATTAAGATAGTTTCTTATTTTTCTGATCATTATAATAATTACTCAACCCTTGGACATGACATATAGTTTGATAAGAAGATGTTTCTCTATTTTGTAAATGTTTGTTATTCCCACGAAAATAAATAAATCTTGTGACTTTTGGTATTTCAGGAGAAGGAAGAGTTAAGATGCCTCTCAGCCCAGTGGCAAGTGCTCAAAATAGACCTTTTGGTCCTGATATCCAGCTGGCTGAATCTTCACTATATCCATCATCTAGCAGCGTTGCACATAGTTTTTCGTCAAGTAGTCTGGGACCCCAATTTGAGAGTGGCAGTAACATGGGTGGATTTTACTCGGGCCCTCACCGAGGTCAAATGCGGCTCCAGAGTAGGCGATCACAATCTCGAGAAGACCTTAATTGCTCTGTTGCTGATGCACATTTGGTCAAGGTTTGAGATCTTATTTTTTCCCTTAGCGCCTTTTTGCCAATATACTGTCAAAAGGACTCGATATTCATGGGGACTTTGTACAAGTTACAGCAGTTTTTTTCCATATTCGAAGTCATTTTGATCCTGAGGTGAGTTAAATGACTCGGAGGAGGTACTTTGGCTGGGGAGGGAGGGGGGGGGGGGGGAGGGGGGAGGGGGGGGGGAGGGGGGGGGGGGATTTGACTTCTGATGCAGCCTCGGAGGTTAGACGTGCTGCGAAGGGCTGAGCTCTGTAAATATTATAACACGTTGACCTTGAGTGTGCATCCTTTGACCGAGTTGTGAGATCTGCTTTGTTGCCTGTCCCTGATTAAGGAGTAGCCAATTTCTTGAAGAAAGTTTCCATATAATCGAGGCACCCTTGTTTAAGTATGATACACTGATGTTGGGATGATGTTAATGAGTCTTTGTACAATATCCTATAGATGTTTTCGGATAAATTTAGATTCACATTTTGAGTTAGTTTCTGTGATGTCTCAAGTTTCAGCCTTTCTGAGCCTTCTATACATCAGAATCAGGCCAACTGAATGCTTTGTTGAGCAGGTTAAATTTCAAAAGAATATTTAGATACAATGTTTAGTTTGTTTTAGATTCCTTTTTTAAAGCACATCATACAAGGATATATAATTTTTTCCATATCTTTGAAACAAGTTGTAATGGTTATGGATTCAGAAGTTATTAAGGACAATATATGGTATGTTTTCTGTATTATTATTTTTGTATCTTTTGAGTTAAGTGTCATATAAACTTAGCTGAATAAATTGAGAAGTGCGCTATTTATTAGACGTTTAGACATCACGTGTGATTCACATCCTGTTCTTAGCCTTTAGCGGCCTTTTGCTACAAACTCACTGAACAATGCTGAACCAAATACGACACTTATTTTTGTCTCAGGGAAACAAGAGCATAACAAAATGACAAGAGTAGAACCACTTTTAAACAAAATGCTAGCCCCAAAAGACATTTTTGTGGCTTCAAACCTATGTGCAATGACTCGTCAAGCCGTAATGAAACAAGGATTTTAGTCCATGGCAACCAAAGAGAGACATAAAATACAGAATAGAGGTGCAGCTATTGAACCACATTAAGATCTTGAAACATTTGGCTAGTAACATCTCCCGAAAATGCTACAAAACTTGCATCTAAAAGACCTCAAGAAACATTTGGCTAGTAACATCACCCGAAAATGCCGCACCACCTTCCTTGAGAAGCATCTGATTAAAATGCCACACCCCTGATGTAGCAACAGTTAATACATCTTATCTTTACAACGCTCATAAGAAAAATAATAAGTAAACGGAAGTTATTAAACTATGTACCATGCCCTTTGCCGACTCTTCTTAGCTGTGCAACATACTCGGATATCTTCTTTATGGATTCCAACTTTTACCATTAGTATAAAAACCAAACAGGAACATCAAGAACCTTCTTTTTTTACTGCATTCTTTAGCGTTAAGGAATATATAGTGAGAAATTTGTTACCTGCTCACCCAAAAACTCAGTTTCAACAAAATGAGCTAAATGAGCGTCGTTGTTCTTGCCGCCCACCTGTTTACAGACGGGTATACAAAACGTGTCAAAGCTAAAGGCTAATCCAAGCAGTAACTAGCTTAGTGCGACACAAAGATGCAAATATGCCAAACCTCATGAACGTGCAAAAGTTTCTCATTTGTCAACTTTTCCAATGATAATGCAAGCTCCATGGCTAAGGATACAAAAAAAAAAAAAGGGACGAGATCAACCGTATCATAATACAGTCCATAAAAGATTTTGATTAGATATAAGATACGCATGGAGACATAACAAAGTAGAACCAGGTTTCACATTTATATAAGAACGAGTTGTATGCTCATATGACCTACAAAGATGGGAAACTGATCCTACCGTATATATAGCATATGAGAGAGATACACAAAATACCGTGTGATGCATCTCCTTTCTCTTGATTATGAAACTCAGACACTGGCATCAAGATGGAATGCAACTTCACTTTTCCACCTCGTTTGTTCTGAAAACAAGACACTCCCATATATTTTCACTTCGTAATGTGCCTAAAAGTTTTAATATAAGCAAAATTATCAAATACCTGATACTCCATGAACTTCTCAGCATGTCCCCTTTTCTCCTTACTAGACTCCTTAAAGAGCCTACAAGGTTCCATATATCAAACACGAATCAAACTACGTTTTGGCTGATTGTTAAGAGACATGAATATAACTTACTTGGCTAAGCCCTTGAGACCAACATTGTCTCTATCAAAATAGGCATACATGGCATGGTACACATACGAGACATTGTACTCAACGTTGAAAGTGAAAACGGATACAGAAACCATCAACAATAATTACGAAAATAGTTTAAGAGTAACAACAAATAAATATAACACAAGTACTAAGGGTCCGTTTGGTATAAGGGCATTGGGGGTTTTGATTCAAAGAATTCTTGAATCCTTTATAACAAAGCTTATAACAGCAATGATGTTGCAGGGTATGACAAGTCCAAGATTGAGTGTTTCAATTGCCACAAGAAAAGTCATTATTCAAGGGAGTGCAGATTGCCAAGCCAACAAGATGGAAAGAGCAGAGGATATGGAAGCAAGTCAAGGGTTGTGGAGGTTACTTATTCAAGCTCAAAAGCCATGGTTGCTATTGATGGCTTAGGGTTTGACTGGAGCTACATTGCAGAGGAGGAAGCAGAAGCATCTACAGAGTTTGCTCTCATGGCATTTTCAGACTCTGAGGTACAAGTTTCTAAATGTTCTAAATCTTGTGAAGCTTTAAAAGATCTAGAAACTCTTAAGAAAAGATATGAGGATCAGAGACCCGGAAAAGTGGAGTGGTGGCATTTAATGCGGATCCCAAACGTTTTATACAAAACGGTTTTCAAATTTTTTGAGAAAAATCCGCTTAATGCCTAAACCACCCCTCTCCACTTCCCTATAAATACCCACGTTAAGTCTCAAAGCGAATTAAATTTAAAAACGGTAAATACTATTCAAACCCCTTCTAATTTTCCACAAATGTGTTTGCTTTAAAAGCAAAATGTAAAAGAAAAAAATATGACTCACCGGCGCTTATAACTAGGGCTGAGCAAACCACCCGAATGGACTGGACCGACCGAGACCGGACCGACCGCCGGACCGACCACATTTGGTCCGGTCCTCGGTCTCGGCTTTTGGGCTAATTCGGTACAATTTTGATTCCCCTACTATGATATTTGGATTCAAATTTTGAAACCAACCTATTTTGATAGGTTTCTTTGAATCCAACCAATCATTTTTTTTTTCTTTTTTTTTGTTTGATGAATTTTTTGAGCCACATATTATTTGTACTTTTTTTACTTTTTACTTTTTTTTATTTCAAACAAAAACAATAAAACTTATCAAACATATATATAATTTATATTTTCTTTCTCCTTTATTTCTTTCAAACCTTTACCAAATTCGAATCCGATTCCAATTCCAATCCCACTTACGAACTAAATGCACCCTAAATTTTGGGGTTAACGGGAGGCGGAGCCATAAATTTATTGTCAAGGGGGCAGACTATGATATCTTTAAAAACAGTACTACAAACCTTGTTGTTAGGAGGGCAAATTACAATAAAATTTGTATATATTTGAAATATACACTACATAGTTTTTTTGCTAAGACCACTCGGCAAGGCCAGTGGTTGCTTCACCACTGTCAGAAATCACGCATGAGCAACCATGCCTTCCACCCTTGTTCACGCATGAGACACGAAAAGCAAAAAGCATAGTGGTGATCTGATCACCATAATATTAGTTTGATGTTTTAATATTTTTTATTTTGTGTGTGAGTGTGTGTGGGGTATTTAGTGGGGTATATTTGTATAAAGTAGGTATTTTAATGAAAGCTGAAGATGTGTTTGCCTTGACCAGTAAATGGTGAAGTGAGGTGAAGGGGAGTGAGAGGAGAGAGAAAGCTGACGTGGCACTGAGGTGTATGGTGAAAAACACCTATCCTTGCTATTCGATCTCTAAGGGTAGATACCCACCCTGCCCCTTACCGTCTCCACCTCATAACCCCAATTACAAATGAAAATCAAACGCCTAAAATGCCTTGTATTATACTTTATAGAGGTTGCTGATTGTGATAGGTTACAAATTTTATATTTCATCATAATAGAATTTAGTGGTTGAAGGAAAACGAGCAACAAGCGCACCGCTAGCCCTTTTTGGATTACAAAGCTAACCCTTTTGAAAACTACATTCATGGATCTATGTGTCATAACATTACTCTTCATAACTCGTTGGACTCTGTTGAGTAGTTCCACCGCCTCAGGTGCAAGGAAACCAAATGTATCAAACGCGAAAGGAATAAACACGTGTTGATTTTCAATGCATGCTTTCTCGTGTTTTGTCACTTTGCAAAAAGCGGCTTTCAAAACGGCATGTCCAGCTGTAAAACCCCGACTACTCAACCCCACGAGAGGAGAAACCCCGGTCAGATCCACACAAGCATGTTTTCCATCAACCCATCCAAAAATCAAAATGTCAGCCGGTCTCAATGTAGATCTTTCATCCGACAAGTCCTTCAAATGTATGGAGACTAGCCAAAGAAGTACTTGTAATAGTATATTTTATGTATGCATGCATAATATGACACACATACACAAATGTGAGATGAAAATTATATGAATGAAGATGAATAATTCATTTTCTAGAAGGTCTCATTTGCTATACAAGAGACCAAGCTAAATAAATAAACTTCTAGAAGACGTCACGTCACCATTTGAGCCAAATTGCTCTAACATGATAAAAAGATAATGCAATAGCATTAGCGAAAATTACTGCACATGCCACTTTTAAAACAAGTTATCCCGCAGAAGGTCCCTTTTTTTTTCAATATCCAAAAAAGCCATGTTGATCGCTGTTATTAGGCAACGAAGCCAATCTCAATACGTGTCGACACTAAATTAATCACAAAAAAAAAAAAAAAAAAAAAACAATTTCGCTTTCAAAAGCCAGCGATTTTTTTCTCTCTTCTAATTGTGCCCCACATATAACACACGAGGATTAAAAAAAAAAAAAGTACTTCACTGTCGAAACACAAACCATAAGTTAAAAAATATATATAAAATGAAAACTTACCAAAACACCCTACACTTTTGAATATTCACAACTTTTTTATATAACAAACTTTATTCGTCAAATATTTAGCAAATATATAGCGAATTCGTTAATAAAAAAAATACCGTTGCGAAGAGCTCTAAATTACGAACAAAACGAGCCCAATATTAATATGCTTTTGATGCACGTACGATTTTATAAAAAATTTTGATGTTATATATATATATATATATATATATATATATATATATATATATATATATATATATATATATATATATATATATATATGGGAAATCATACCTACATTAAAAATGTAGCCAATTGGCTACATTTCCTTTAAAAAAGTTTTAAAAATGTACAGTTCAGTCCATGCGGTAATTCCCTGACACATGTTTTCCCCCTGTCCTTACAATTTTTTTCAAAGGAAATGTAGCCAATTAGCTACATTGTAATGTAGCTATGCTTTCCCCATATATATATATATATATATATATATATATATATATATATATATATATATATATATAATAAAAAACTTCAAAACACACTTTTAAACCACATGAGTCAAAGACGTACAATTCTATGAAAAAGGAGTATCGTTTAAAAAAAAAACATAAACATTCATAAACAAAAAAATGGTACATGGTACAATTCTATCTTGGGCTCGTTTTAAAATGAAAGAGGAGTATCGTTTTAAAACGAGCCCAAATGAAAGAGGTGTATCGTTTTAAAATCGTAAGTGCATAAAAAACATATCAATATTCGGCTCATTTTGTTCGTAATTTAAAGCTCTTCGCAACGGTAATTTTTTTTATTAACGAATTCGGTAAATATTTGCTAAATATTTGACGAATAAAGTTTGTTATATAAAAAAGTTGTAAGTATTAAAAAGTTTAGGGTGGTTTTGATAAGTTTTCATTTTCAATTTCAAAAAGGTGTTGATCGCTCCCAATTGTAGGCGAAATGAGTTTTTTATTCGTTTGTTTAATATTGTGGCTCAAATGTGTAAGAAATCGCTGCTTTAAGGCAGCGAAATACATTATTTTTTATTTTTTATTTATTTATTTTTTTGCAACGAATGTGGTGCTGACGCGTGTACATATTTGAGATCTCTGGCTACTAGTAGCAATCAAAACGGCCTTTTTGGATATGTTAAAAAAAGTGACCCTCTGCTGGAAAAGTGGTTTCAAATATGGCCTCTGCAGTAATTTTCGCATAGCATTAAGTCAAACACGTGATATGAGAATATATTCGACTGCAAGAATATTTGATTCTTATCTTATAGACGGATTGAAGCCTTTACTCCCCTATAAATAGGAGACGGGTAAGTCATCGAAAAACACACAATCGCAGGTTTGGACTTCCCCACCTCTAACAACGAGGCCGAGTATGAGGCCTTAATCGCATGTTTGGAGCTAGCCATTAGACTGGAGGTTCGCCATTTACAAGTTTTTACTGATTTATTGCTAGTGACCAATCACGTCAAAGGAACGTATGAAGCACGAGAAAAATCAATGAAACGGTACCTGAGCAAGGTTCAAAGTTTGCAGGAGGGCTTTGAAAGTTTTTCAATCACACAAATTTCTCGCTCAAAAAATAAGTGCGCTGATGCTCTTAGTAAGTTAACTTCCTCATCCTTTGCACATCTTACCAAGAAGGTTCTTGTATAAGTCATCCCTTGCAGAAGCACCGAAGCCCATGCAACTAACACAGTGGAAGACGCTGGAGAAACCTGGATGACCCCCATCGTTGAATACCTTCAGGATGGGAAGCTACCTGAAGATCCAAACACCGTAAGGAAGATCAAAATTAAAGCACCTCAATACTCCATAAAGCAAGGTGTTTTATACAGGAAAGGTTACTCTGCACCATGGTTACGTTGTGTTGGTTCAAACCAAACACACTATGTCCTACAAGAAGCGTACTTTGGATCTTGCAAGTCCCGTGCAGGCAGAACCATCGCGCAGAAAGTCGCAAGGCTTGGGTATTATTGGCCCATAATGTACCATGACGCAACCCAGGTAGTCAACGCATGCCGCAACTGCCAGGAACACGCTCCCATCACACGGCAACCACAGTGTGATTTGAAAAGCATCTCCAGCCCATGGTCATTTTACCAGTGGGGTATCTACTTAGTGGGGCCTTTTCAAAAAGCCCCGGGACGAGTAAAATTTCTGGTCGTAGCAATTGATTATTTCACGAAATAGGTGAAAGCCGCACCACTAGCTATCATCACCGGAAACAACATTCTAAAGTTCGTTTGGAGCAACACAGTGGCGGAGCCAGAAAAAGTGATCACGGGGGCATTTAGCAACAAGATAAAATGTCATGTTTTAGCGTAATTTGAAATAAGTCGGGTCGGGTCGGGTTTAATATAAAGGCAACTAAAATGCTCTATTATGATGTGATTAAAAATAATTACAATTTTAAGTGTCATTACGATATAATTTAACTGGTGATCATATTCAAGGATCGAATAAAAGTACTTAATGATTTACTCCCTCTGTCCCATTTTAGTTGTCATGGGCCCACAAAACACACATATTAAGAAATCTTTGTTTGTATGTTGTAAAATGACAATAATATCCTCAAGTTATTATTTCAAATCTTTGATTGTGTTTTGTCTTTTATGGGCAAAACTGGAAATTGCTTAAAATGGACAACTAATTTGGGATAACAAAAAGTGCAAAAATGGACAACTAAAATGGGACGGAGGGAGTACTTAACATGGATAAGATTCGTAAAAGTCTTATTAAATCACTCATGGTTCTTTGAATAATTGCAGTAAAGACTATCTGATTATCAATTTGTAAACAATAGAAAAACATTTGTAAAGCATAAAAAACTAACGTCAGATTATGCCCAAATTCCCAAAGTTATAATAACAACTACCAAGGCACCTTTATATGCTAGTAAGTGAAGAAAAAAGACAAAATAATACTCCCTCCGTCCCACATTAAGTGTCCATAATGGAATCTTGAGATGTCCCAAATTAAGTGTCCACGGAATATTTCAACCAATGAGAAGAGACTTTAGTGGGTAATAGTGATATTTGATTGGTGGAGAGTGTAGTTAGTGAAATTTCCTAAAACTTTGTGCATTTGGAAAGTGGACACTTAATATGGGACGAAGGGAGTAGTAAATAAACTACATTTAATATACCCACACTACAATAAAACATGCACTTAGGGACGAGAATCTCGTCCCAAATTTACATAGGGCGTCGTCCCAAAGTAAATTTGGTACGATATCTCGTCCCAAATCTGTAGTCCCCTTTTAGTTGTCACAAAAAAATTTGAGACGATACAACCTTTGCAAATTTGGGACGACACAAGGCGGGGCCCACAAACAATTCAACGTTGTAAAATAAGAAAAGGGACGACATTCTTTTGCAAATTTGGGACGAGATTATCGTCCCTAGTTTATTTATTATTTTTTTCTCTCTTTAATATTTTTAAGTAGTTACGAAAATGTTTTTTTTAAAATCAATTTGGGACGACATAAAAATAAATTTGGGACGAGATTCTCGTCCCAAAGTGTTTTGATTATAATAATTTAAAT
>CP139504.1:312310026-312543393 GCA_021014915.2 Artemisia tridentata subsp. tridentata
TGATGAAAAAGACTCTAGATGATCAAGCTCTTATGACGTTCTTTTTGTTGGTGTTTAGGTTTTAATAAAATGATGTTACATGCAATTTTATTCATTAGACATTGAACTAATGTAAACCAAAGTAAGCAAAAGCGAATCAAAACACCAAAACGGATCCTTATGCATTATGCATTCAATGATTGCACTTTGGGTAGATATAAAATTAATCATGAAAGTAGTCTGATGTATGAAATTAATCATTAAAGTAAAACAAGAAACATGTACCTTATTTACGATTATGATCAATAAACTCAATAACCAAAAGGTGGTTATTCTCTCAAGTTGATCTACACTACACGTCAACCAATCACCTACGGAATGCTAGTCCTACACCAATGAATCAACCAACATCTTCACGTCCTTGGAACGAGCAAGACAAAAGACAAAAACCTAATCCCTAATATAAGGAGTTCGGCCGATCGATCAAAGAGGTAAGAGAGGAACGAATTAGGGTTAACGTTTTGGTTAAGAAGTTTGCTTTTAGTAATGATCAAAGAATGTTTAAACACAAGTGTTTTATGAAAGACTTAGAGAGATGTTAGAGAGAAATAAGAGGGGAGAAAATGTTTGGCAAGAGCTGAGGTTCAAGCATGAAAAAAGGTGTCTATTTATAGGCAAGGAAAAATAAGACAGACCTCGGCGCACTTATTTGGCGTGTCAGCGAGCTGGCTTGGCTCGTCGGCGCGCTAGCCCAATGTGATGGGCCTGTTACATTTGAATTAGAGTATGCAACATTTGGTTATCCAAAAGATTAAGTGTTACAAAGAAAAAGAATGTTAAATTTGCTTATCCAATGAATTAAGCCATGTAAACAAGCATTTAGTTTGAATTTCAAATTAAATAGTTCAGATGCAACTAGATTCCAAATGGTGTATTTTTATAGTTCTATAATTATCCATAATTAGTTGCAAAATTCAAACCAAGCTAATTACTTTCAACTATTTTCAAACTATTAACCATAAATGATAAGTGTTTGAACTAGGGGGTGATCAACGGTCCAAAACCGGACCGAACCGGCTAAAACTGGACCGGACCAAGACCTAACTAGCCCAAAACCTTAGACCGATGACCGGACCAAATGTGTTCGGTCCGGTACGGTCTGGTCCTTCGGTCGGTTCGATCCAAGAAGGCATAATAGTCGGGTTTTACGTAAGACTGGTCCGAACCGAGACCGAAATAAGGAAAAAATCCGGACCGCAGGTCCTTCGGTTCGGTCGGTCCTCTCGGTCTCGATCGGTTTTGGGTCTACAATGCTCGGCCTTAGTTTGAACTAAAGCTTAAAGTAAGCTTGTCATTTATCCTTAAAAGGGAATAAACTCATTTTAGCGTAAGATATAATTAACATTATACATTTGGGTAATTATATTTGATCACTTTATAAAAACATAAATTTTAAGCGTTCAACTTGTTTTATAAAATGTTTTGAATTGAATTTTATAAAATGTTTTGAGTTAGATTTTATAATACAAGACTATGATATTTTGAGGCAAGCTCTCTAAATCCAAAACTAACTATGATATTGTTAAACACCTTAAATATCATATACGAACACGTATTGAAATATCAAACGGTTCGGATAAGTAGAAGGTCAAGTTTGAAAATGTTGGCACGCGAAAACATAATCGAGCGCACTGGTTTGGCGCATCAACATGCCAAGCGAGCGTGCTGGAAGTGTTTCTTGTGTTTTGAGCTATCGCTAACGATTTTAATGTCCCGTAATATATTTTTATCATCATTAAAACCTAAGTAAGATATATGTACATATTTGCACCGACACTTATAAATATTGATATATGTAATATCTTTGATCAATTAATCAATAATACATTTTTACTATCTTACATGATATCATAGCTCTATGTAAAAGCTACCACAAAAAATAACTATTCTCTAGTAAGCGACTACTCGTCAATGATCCGAAGAGATCCTTGTTTGTTTATTTACTTTCACTTTATGTTTCCGTTCATGTACTCTATTCTTTTTAGCTAACTCATAAACCGTAAAGCTTGATAACCATACCCGTCATAATAAATCCAAAGTATGCTGACTAGCCATCAATCAACTAAAATCGTCTTCCTCGAAAACACTCTTTTATTCGCCGCCGGAATTGTTTTCGTCAACAACAAAAGTTGACCGCCAAACTATCGGTTTTTTTAGAAGCAAAGCAAGTCATGAGACAAAAAAAAGTCACAAAACGGAGGAAGTTGTAAAAAATTTACAACTCTGTTGCTTGAATACAAGTCTAAATTTAATCTATGCAATCAAACAACAAAGAAGAGAGAAAAAAAGATTTAAAAGGAAAAAAGAAAAAAAAAAAATAATTGGTTCTTAACATTCACTCTATATATTAAACCACATGGTCGGTGGTCTATTTTTTATTGTTTTTTTAATAATAAAATAAACGCCTTCTAACATAGCGTTGTTAGTCCATTAATCAGTCCAATAGAAGCCCGTTATGTAAATGGATATGGTCACCGCCTCTGATCCCAACTTTTAAGCTGGATATGGTCACCCCTCTGATGATATATCTCGAAGATAGCTACAACAAACCGCCTTAACATCTCCGTCTTCTGTGACGACGACGACAAAAAAAACAGTTTCATTCCGGATTACCCAACTTCTTAGGATTCTTGATCATATTTTCCTGTTCCCGTGGAGGTAAATTAATCTTTAATTCTATGTGATAGTTGATTTAATTATTGGGGTCTATGTAAAATTGTTTCTATATTTTTTTTATTAATTATGCTATTAGTTTTTATGTAAAGTTTTGATTTTTATGGTTGTTGATCATAAAGTTATAAACTTATAATCTTTTTATGGTTTTTTTTTATGTATTTTTATATGGGTATGTGTTAATTTTGCTTTATGTGATTCTTATTGTTAAATTTAGTGGTTTAATTAAGTTTTCTTTAATCATTTTATGAAAAAGCTGTGAACTTTATGGTCTTTGGTTTGTATTTGATTATTTGGGAGTGACATAAGCTGTTTTGGATAGAAAAAGCAGTTGGTTTAAGTGTCAGGTATGCTTATTAACACATGTAAAGCTAAACACTTTTCAAGGCTTATTTAAAATCTTTTAACCTTTTTTCTGGTCGTTAGAAATAGTTTCAATCCATTGTATAAAGCAATTTGCAGGTGGTTTTTAGGGTATACTTGCTGTGATGCTTGTGGGAGATTGTTTGTTAAAGGAAATTACTGTCCTGTTTGTCTAAAGGTAACATTTATCTAGATTTCGGAGCAACTATTGATATGTATAAATGTTCGCTTTATATGCTAACATAGTAGAAGTGGTCGTCAAAATTTATGATTTGTTTATTCCTTTTAATACAGGTCTATAGAGACTATGAATCAACACCCATGCTCTGTTGTGATGTCTGTCAGCGCTGGGTGCATTGTCACTGTGATGGAATTAGGTTTGCTCTTATTCAAATTCTGGGTTCGAAGTAGAAAGTGATTTGTTTTGTAACTATTGGATATATTTCTGTAGTGATGAAAAATATATGCAATTTCAAATGAATAATAACCTGCAGTACAGATGTGCCACATGCCATGGAGAATGCTACAAGGTATGACTCAACGGGAAGTCATTCTACTAAATATTGATTACCCATTTATTATTGAATTGGCCTTTGACCTTTGGATTGTGTTTTAACTTTTTAGGTTACGGATCTTGAAGATGCTGTTCAGGATATCGTGGTTGGGCTAACAAAATGTTTTAAATTGATTGTGCAGCTTCGTGTTTACAGAGATACTGATGATGGGAGAATAAGATTGCAAACACTCTGACAACGGCTGAGGCGCAGGCACAACTATGCTTTAATATAAATTTGAATTCTTATTAAAAGAGAAAAATGTGAAAACGTAGAGGGGGGTGAATACGTTACCGTTTTAAAATCTTAAAACTTGTTGTATCTAATGTCCGTTTAAGCTTGTTTTAATATGAAAGATGTTTCTAACTTGCATAAGTTAAAACATGTTGTCACACAAGTATTATCAACAAGTCACACCAATCAATCACATAATGCAAATATAAAAGTAAAGAGATAAGTAAAAGAAAGCGCAAACCGAACACGATGATTTATAGTGGTTCGGTCACGGAGCTCCTCTCCGCCCTACTCCACTCCCCGAGTACCCAACTCGAGAGTTACTTCACTAGATCAACAAGCTCCCTTCTCGGTGGAGAAAACCTTACACACGTCGCTTACACTTTTTCCGGTACAAATTCTAGTTCGAGGTAGAACCAACCTAACGTCGCTTATACAATTACCGACACTAAGCTAGATGTCGAGTTCTTTTACATGGGTACAACCACTCCCGTCGTCGCTTATCCTTTTTCCGGTACTAAGCTAGATACCGAGTTCTTTACAAGGGTACAACCACTCCCGCTATGTTTTATGGCCCAACATAGAAACCTTGTGTTTTATGGCACAAACACATAAACCATCTAATCTAGTATGAATAGATTACAATGATGATCCATGACATAAATGGGTCATGGATATGAATGGCTAATCTAAATGAACTTCCATTGATGGGAAGCCTTCAATGGATGAAGATCACAAGCTACCTAAACTTGTTGTGATGGATCTTCGTATATGAATATGCAATCTACATGAACTTCTTAAATAAGAAGTCTTCAATCATTGAGGATGTCAAGTGCCCTTGAATCTTCATATGTTGGAATATTTTGGTGGATGACTTCAAGATCTTCTAACCTTCATGGTAGATCAGGAAGTATGCTATGGATGATGACTCATGATCTTGAGCTTGCTTCACAGGATCATAACAAGTGTATGCTTACAACATAATGAAAGTTAGTAACATTATGATCATTATGCAAAGGGTGATTAATGTAATACCTGAAATTCAGATAACCCGTAAAATGACTAAATTACCCCTGAAAGTATAAAACCTAATTAAATAACTTATAAATTCTGAAACAATTCCAAAACTTCTAAAAACGAGCTATATCTCAAATGAATTAATTTCTGGGACAACGTTACATCATTTCGAATGTTCAAAAATTATTATGCACATTTATTATTAAAATCCGAAATATGCATAATTAAGTAAATATAATTAGTAAATCTTTTATATTAAGTATTATGTAAAAATAAATTAAGAAATTGTCAAATAAAATCAAACCGAAATTTTGTGGGATTCTAATACCGACATTTCTGATCTCATTGCCTCTCCTAGGTTGGTTGTTAATATATAAAACAAATCTTATTCTTTTCTTCAAAAACCCTAATCGCAAATTAAAGAAAAAACCCTAAGCGCACAAAACAAAAATCGACCAAAACTCACACACAAACTCTGGATGTGAACAAGCATTTTTCTGGGGATCTTGGAGGTGCAAGCAAGCTAGGAAAAATATAGGGGTTTGCTCGTGGTTTCGCTGGTTCGTTCTTGGTACATTATTCTTGTCGAGTTTTGCCCATACGCTAGGTAACAAATTCATGCGCCTAAATTACATGTTCTAAAATCAATATAGCAATTTTCATGTGATCTTTACATCCTATATAACTTATATAAATTATGTAAATTGAATCATGCATGAGGAATCGTGCGTATGAAAACTATACGAACATAGAACACGTAAATTATGAATATATGTAATCCAAACTTCTGGGTGTTATAACTATTTTATTTGGACCTAATATGAGGTATTAGATCTGGGAAAAATGTTAGAACGAATTATGGAAGCCTAGATCATGTCGTGGTAATTTTAATATCAAAAACGTACGTAAAAATCTAATATATGCTAAACGATTTTTCTGGGCATGTTAATTATTTTTCGTGGGTTCTTTATATGTCATATGATCTGGCAAAAATATGATTTTTATTTTTGGAAGCTTAATTTATGCGTGGTGAATTATTGTTAAAACCGGATTTTTAATAAAACAAAGTAAACAAATAAAAATCAAATCGTGGCTATTAGGGTTAGGTCTTTTGGGTACAAATCTTATCATTTATGGTGTTTTAAGGATATAATAATGATAGTGCAATGATTGGTTAATAGTAGGGTTTGTATTTGTTTTAAAAAAATGTAATCCGATTTAAAATAAAAAGTAAAAGGGCCTGTTTTGACAACTTTGAAACTTCTGGGATATTTTTATAAGGTCATATACATCTGTAAGAATGTGGGAAAAATATAACTTTGGGGTCCTAAGTGTAAATATTTCAATATAATATATTAAATGGTATTTGAAGGGTACGATTTGAATTTTAATAAAAGAGAGGGACTAAAAGTGTAAATCTGAAATCTTGAGGTTATTTTGAGTAAATACTGATATAAAAAGGGTAATGTGTAATTTTGAGGATTTATGGGCTAAATATGTAATTGTTATGAATTATGATTTTAATTTATAAGTTTTGTAAACTTAAGGGACTAATTATGTAAATTCTGAATTCTGAGGGGTCTAATCTGTAATGTACTAAATTCTGATGATACATTCTGTAATTATGAAATATAATATGCTTGTTTGGTATATATGGATATTGTAGGGTTTAATTTGTAAAATATGTAAATATAAGGTTGGTTTTGTAAATTATGTAACTAAAGGGGTATAATCTGTAAATTGTGAAACTTAAGAGAATAAAATGAGCATATAATTCTGTAACTTAAAGTATTTTCACTTAAGACCTTTGAATTAGATGAATTTACATTTAAAACCCTAAACTTTGTGATCATGTCATAATTAACCCTAAACTTCTGTAACTTGATAAAATATACTGTTATTCCATAATAATCTTTGAATAAGGGTTCAACCTAATCTGAAATGGTAATATCTGTTAATTCTGGAATCCTGCTAATTATGGGAACTTACTAAATCTGGAAAGTTACTAAAAATAGAAAGTACTTAAAATGGAGAAGTAAACTAAAAGTAATAATCTGAATTAGAATCTTTAGTAATTCTGTCTTCCTCTTCCTTAGGTGTGAAGAAGGAGAAGTCCTGATCTTATTTCTGTGTTTGTTTGCTTGTCTGCTGTGCTAATAAGGTACATATATTCTGCCCTTTTTCAGTAAGGGTCTTTCATCCCCTTTTCTTTCAGTCTTTCATTTTCTTTATTAGGATTCCCGATACCACTGCTATGTTCCCTTCTGTTGTGAATCTTTGTTGTGATCTGTTTGTCTTGAACCTTTTGTTTGAACCTCTGCTATGATTCTTTTATTCTGAACCTTTTTTCCTGAACTCTGATTGTAAACTTGTTTGTGAACCTTTGATGTGTTTCTTCTGTTCTGAACCTTTCTTGAACCTTTGTGTTTTGATCTCTTCTTCTGAACCCTGAATTTGTGAATCTTGATTGAATCTGATCTGTGAACCTTGTTCTGAACCTTAACCTGATATATCTGTTGTAAACTTTGATTTGATTTTGGTATAAACCTTAACCTATTAAATCATTATCTGAACCTAATTGATTTTGAACCTTTATTAAACTACATATGAAACTGTTTAAGAAAAGCTATTTTAAAAGAAAATGATACTACTTGAAATGGAAGTTACTAAAAGTTTTGGAAGACCATTTTTATGAAAACTATTTTGTAAGATCATTTCAATGGAAACCATTATTAAGGGATTGATTTAAATGAACTTTTGACAGGAACTTCTGAAATGGATTATTGCTATACACTTGTAATTATTAACCTTTGATATACTCTTTTGGACTATTGGAAATAAACCTTTTAATCTGAACTTAAGCTTTGATATTAAACTTAATCTGATAAACTCTGATTTAAACCTTATTATCTTAATCTGAATTGTTGACATGACCCTTCTGCCATGAACCCTTAGATGTGACTCTGTTTATTATATGACATCTGACCTTGACCACAGTCTGATATCCGAGCCACTCACTAGGCATGAGGGTTTCATGTCCATGTCATTGATGCACCGATGGCATGACTCTAGGGCAGGAGAGTGATGACCTGTCCCGTCCCTGACTTTATTTTATCTGGTGTGTTGAGGAGTTTCTGGCCACCGGGGGCGCATGGATGCATCCTAGATCTGATCTGATTTCTGTTATCTGTTATTATGTTATCTGTTATATATATATATATCTCTGGTGACTGATGGTGTGTGCGATACACGTCTTTCACATATATCTGGGAGCTGATCACTCCGATTTGATACATGAGGTCACCCCTCATATTATCTGTTTACTTGAGAGGTATCCCCTCTAGATTACTTATGTGACTACACTGTTATGATATTATCTGTTATCTGGGCTCGTGATAGATTTATGTTCCCTTTTTCTTACACCTTATTTATTTCTTATTCTTATTTCGTTTCACTTATTCCATTTCTTGTCCCTATTCTTTCATTTGACTTTGTTTCTGTATGATCTGTACTTTCTGATTTCCTTTGTACTGCTATCCGTTATCGTTTCTGTTATCTATATATCTGTTCACTGAGCTTTTGAAGCTCAGCCGCATTTCTTTTCCTGCGGCAGGTTTTTAGTAGGAAGCTGGGAATGAGTGAGAGTGTACCTCTGGACTTAGAAGGCTTGGTAGCTATTCTGGATTAGAATTGGATAGAAGATATTATGTTTTAGAATTAGTTTTGAAAGTTTTCATTGTAACCTTGAAGGTTCAGTATTTCATTTGTAATCCTTTGAGATTTTTGTATTACTGTAAGATGTATGCTTTGTTATGTTCTGATATGAATCCATTGTTGTGATATCTTAACCCTAGTTGGGTTGGGGTGTTACAATTAATGTATGAATCTACATGGTTTGCTACTGATCTAAGTGTGTGAAATGATGAAGGGAATGTGTGTTCTAGTTGCTTGAAACTATGGCCAAACAATGGGCTTCTATTTATAGGGAAACTGTTTAAACAGTTGGTGAATTTGGCGGATCCTGAAAAAGGGATCCGTCGGGATCCGTCAAAGGGATCCGCGGGATAACAAAGGGATCCGCGGGATCCGCCGAACCTGACAGCTAGCAAATCTTACCATATCTTACCATATCTTGCCATATCTTCAAAAGTCAACTTGTTAGCTTGAAGATCTATACAAAATATATTACAAATCTTCCAAGATATGTAAGTGATGCATGCCATGATGTCATGTTAAATATTTCTAATTTAAGAAATAAACATAAACATGTAAATGTATATATGTATGTAACATGTATCCTAGTGATCATGTAGCATGTATATACTAGCTTAACTAATATATGTTTACCAAGATGTATCATGTTAGTTTGACACCTAAAGTGTACTTATCCTATTAAACTTAGGAAACATGATGTACAAGTAAAAATACTTGTTTATGCAAAGGTGTAAAATGAGGTTCTAAGTAGAATGATTAGCCTTTTAAAATACTTAATAACCTAACCCTATTTTAAACATTCTAAATGGTTTGTTAAGGGTTTGATCATAATGCTACATAACAAACATGTACGAACCTGTGTTGTATCATACGGGGACTCGAGAGGTGTTGAATGTATGTTGAGACAAAATAAGATTACAAGTAACTTGTACATTTTACGTTATGTATCAAGTTACATGTTTTTCATCAATCAAAATAAACGAGATTGCTTGCACTAACAATCTCCCCAACGAGACTGCTTGCACTAACAATCTCCCCTTTTTGATGATGACAAAATATGTAAACGTGATAGAAAGTAAAATGTAAAAAGTTACTTGTGTCCGTACTACCTTTAACATTACCTTCTCCGTTTACATCTTTCTCAACTCTTCTAGCCTATTACTTTCTCCGTTTACACCTTTCTCCCCCTTTTGTCGAAGCAAAAAGGGTGTGTCCTTGGAGTTAACTTCATTTCTCCCCAAAATGCCGAGCTTGTATCATCCCTAGTGAAGTTAAACAGACTACTCCAATCTCCTATGGTTGTTGCGTCCCCTAGGTTGTTAGCGGATCCATTGATCAAACTAGACTCTTAACCTACATCAAGGTTAGTGGTGTGCAACAAAATATATATATATATATATATATATATATATATATATATATATATATATATATATATATATATATATATATATTATATATATATATGAGTAAACTGCAAAATACATCCCTGTGGTTTGCCCAATTTCGCACCATACATCCAAATCTTTTTTTTCTAACTTATACATCCCTCCGTTAGTAAAAGTTAAACACCATACATCCGCGAGGACAAACGGTGCAAAGCGTTTATCCGTTATCTCCTAACGAGATAGAAAATGTTTGCACCGTTAGTCCTATGGTTAAGTCTATTTGCACCGTTAGTCCTTTGTTACGTTTTCGTCCAATTTTTTTCGTTTTCGTCCGATTTTTTACGTTTTCGTCTTTTTTTTACGTTTTCGTCCGATTTTTTACGTTTTCGTCTGTTTTTTTACGTTTTCGTCTGATTTTTAACGTTTTCGTCCGATTTTTTACGTTTTCGTCTGATTTTTTACGTTTTCGTCTGTTTTTTTACTTTTTCGTCTGATTTTTTACGTTTTCGTCTATTTTTTTTACGTTTTCGTCTGTTTTTTTTACGTTTTTGTCTTTTTTTTACGTTTTCATCCATTTTTATACGTTTTTGTCCGGTTTTTTACGTTTTTGTCTGATTTTTTACGTTTTCGTCTAATTTTTTACGTTTTCGTCCGATTTTTTACGTTTTCGGCCGATTTTTTACGTTTTTGTCTTTTTTTTTTACGTTTTCGTCTGATTTTTTTCGTTTTCGTCTGTTTTTTTTACGTTTTCGGAGCCTGCAGACTCCCTGCTGGGGCGTTTGGGACTTTCTGTGAAGGCCCAGTCGGGACGGCTGGGACTTTCTGTGAAGGCCCAGCCGGTGGTTGGAACTCCAGCCGGGCGGCTAGGACTTTTCTGAGAAGCCCAACCGGCGGTTGGGAGCGATTTTCAGATTTTGGCAATTTTTGGAAAATCATATCTTTCAAACCGTAAGTCATCACGGGTCGTGCCACCCGGCGTTTCGAAGGTAATTGAGTATAGTTTCATTTAAAAATGGTTTCAAGGTCTGAACGTTTATGGATTTTTATAAATGGTCAAAAGAATAACAGGATATCCGTAAAAGTTAAGCGTTTCCGCGTAAAAGTTCAAAGTTTTTGGTCTAAGCGGGCACGGGTTGTAACAACTTGATACCAAAAACTTTGAACTTTTACGCGGAAACGCTTAACTTTTATGGATATCCTGTTATTCTTTTGACCATTTATAAAAATCCATAAACGTTCAGACCTTGAAACCATTTTTAAATGAAACTATACTCAATTACCTTCGAAACGCCGGGTGGCACGACCCGTGATGACTTACGGTTTGAAAGATATGATTTTCCAAAAATTGCCAAAATCTGAAAATCGCTCCCAACCGCCGGTTGGGCTTCTCAGAAAAGTCCTAGCCGCCCGGCTGGAGTTCCAACCACCGGCTGGGCCTTCACAGGAATGGACGAAAACGAAAAAAAAATGGACGAAAACGTAAAAAAATGGACGAAAACGAAAAAAATCGGACGAAAACGAAAAAAATCAGACGAAAACGAAAAAACCAGACGAAAACGTAAAAAACAGACGAAAACGTAAAAAATCGGACGAAAACGTAAAAAATCAGACGAAAACGTAAAAAACCGGACAAAAACGTATAAAAATGGATGAAAACGTAAAAAAAACAGACGAAAACGTAAAAAAATCGGACGAAAACGTAAAAAAACAGACGAAAACGTAAAAAATCAGACGAAAACGTAAAAAATCAGACGAAAACGTAAAAAATCGGACGAAAATGTAAAAATCGGACGAAAACGTAAAAAAACTGACGAAAACGTAAAAAAACTGACGAAAACGTAAAAAATCGGACGAAAACGTAAAAAAAACAGACGAAAACGTAAAAAATCGGACGAAAACGAAAAAAATCGGACGAAAACGTAACAAAGGACTAACGGTGCAAATAGACTTAACCATAGGACTAACGGTGCAAACATTTTCTATCTCGTTAGGAGATAACGGAGAAACGCTTTGCACCGTTCGTCCTCGCGGATGTATGGTGTTTAACTTTTACTAACGGAGGGATGTATAAGTTAGAAAAAAAAGATTTGGATGTATGGTGCGAAATTGGGCAAACCACAGGGATGTATTTTGCAGTTTACTCTATATATATATATATATATATATATATATATATATATATATATATATATATATATATATATAATATATATATATATATATATATATATATATATGAAAAATGCATGATGAATAAAATGCATATAGCCAACGATACATGTGGGTAAGCAATGTTGGACTATGTTGACCTATCTCCTTCTTTTTGTCGAAACAAAAAGAAGATATGCGTAGCGGAATGCGATTATGAGAAATTTAAAGCTCCCCCTTGATTTATACTCCCCCTAAATGGAGTGACAAGCATATGATGTATGATGATGCATGATCCTACAAAACAAATAGTTAGACTATAATATGCTCCCCTTGATGTATACTCCTCATTGCTAGAGTACCAACGTATACGGTTCAAGGATGAGAAATGCCAAAAATGATGAGTTAGTATATGATATACTCCCCCTCGATCTATACTCCTCGTTGCTAGGGTACCGACGTATATGATCCAAGGATGAAGAATCCTACAAAATAAAGGTTAGTATAAAACAATATTTGTCCAAGGACAAGTATGTAATATACACCAATGCGTATATATGATGCATCCTAAAAAATGCTTGACGAAAACTCCCCCTTGCTCTAGGGCGTCAAGATGAACCTATAAAAGAAGAAAAATAAGTGATGCAAACTTCATCCTATGATGAGTAAGCTATATACGATCGAGCGTATATGATGATGAACCTACAATGAAATGGTTAGTGCAATATATTTTATCTCAAGGAAAAATATTATGAAACATATCAATAATCTAATCACAAACAACTTGCCAATTGTGATTGTCTAATCAAAGAAAAAAAAATGATGCAGCATACCGATTGTGATATCAATCGTGATTATCTAGAAACCCATGTTACAAAGAGTGTAATCTTCTAATAAGAATTACAAGAGTATATTCCTACAAAACAGTGCCTATGATGAGGATATGAGTGATCCTAGTGTTGGTGTTAGTTTACTAGTGATAACTTGATAACAAAAGATTGATGCAAGTAAGTTTTTCGCTAATCCATGGGGATGATGATTAGTGAAAGAGGTGATGGAATGTGGTGGTTATAATGAATGCAATGAATTCAGAAACTCTAATGTATAGCAAATGCTATAAGAGTAATAAAGACGGTTAAGGTTATGATATTATCATCTACCAAAGATGATAAATGCTCAAATGAAGGAAGTGAATACAATGATCACTTAGGAATAGAGATTCCATATATCTATATGAAAATGAAAATGACATCATATGATGAGAGTGTTGATTGGACCAACGTGTTAAGAGTGATGGTTCTGTTTGCACTGACAATGACGTGCTTGATAAGTATCAAAAAAATAAAAAGGATGAGATCATATGGTGGTGTTCCTAGACAATGAAGGAGTTCTAGATAATGAAGTTATTCTAGACAATGTAGACATGAAAGTAAATCCTAGACTCGGTTGTGAGAGGTTTGTCTGTTTTAAAAGGTTGAAAACTGAGCCTAGTACCCGCGGATTGGGCGGAACCAAACTTTTGGTTCCGTCCGTCTTATCCAAGGGTTCCGTGAGACCAGAATAGGTCATGTTTTGTCGTTTTTGATCAAACGAAGGTTCATGCTAAGGTCTATTTATTTATAACTACTGATTTGGTTTCACTAATCCTAGTCAAAGTCTAAAGAGACTTAATGGTTCACGTTTAAGAGATTTGTCAAACACATGATGTGTTTTTCACTTGATGAGGTATTGGTACAAGACTGTGATGTTGGGTTAAGAGGGTTTGACACACTTGTGATTGTGTGAACTAATTTCAAATGAATGGTGTGAACCTGCATGTCGGTATTTGAGGATCTAAGAGATATGTGTACTGTATTGACTTACGAATGACAATGCAAGCGATGAGCTTAGCAATGTTTTTGCGGATGTTGTTTAGCATACTAAGAACTTCATCCTCGAAGTTATGTAGCTCTTCTCTATCAATGCAAGATGATCGTACGACGAGGCATGTGGTTTCTTCATGGAAGGTGTATTGTTATAACTAAAGGATGATGGAGATGTTGTTAGGAAAGCGGAAGCAACAATATGATTTGGAGAGGGGTATGTTGAAAGATATCCAAACACAAATTTCAAACCTCTAAAACTTAATCCTATTAGCTTTTAAAGCTATATGCAAGAAAATGGATCCCATAAACATATTACTAATCTAAGTAGCAATAATGAGACAACAATTATGCAAGATGAGCATAACAAAGAGAAATAACAAATAGTTTGTTATCAACCTTCAAGACAAAAGTCTTAATGACAAAAGATGTGAATATCATAAGACAACATCTTATAAAAACAAATAATCTACTACTAGACACAAAGTTACCACATAGCATCAAGACAAATAATCATAGCATGACATTGTTTAAGATACTATATTGTAAAATTGTTTTGAAGTTAGGCTTAGTCACTTAAGCATACTTACCCATTAATTAACACAATGATCTATGTGATTAATAAAACAACTTCTAAGTGTTTATCATACCAAAAATCACTTAGACATATAGGTGCACACATGGCAAATAAAAGTAATGAAACAACAGGTTCATGCAAATGATTCTATCATTTTAGAAGCATGCATCATTTTGGCTATCCTACGAAAAAGCTCAATGAATGTCAACTAAAGACAAGAGCTATCTAACACCATGTATTAACAATGACATATCGTGAGTTAACAAGAACCATGTTAATCTTGTGAAATATCATATAACAAGTATCATGCAAATTATGTTAACATCTAGTAGCATGAAACATATATAAGCATGCAGACAAAACCTTTTGAAGGTTTACACATTTGACTATCAATCATGATAACGTCAAGATACTAAATCATATCAAACAAATAACATGTAATCAACACATGTAAGTGTAATGCAAGTAATTTTAAAGAAAAATCACATCTACTACTTGTTTGATTAATATTCCTAAGACAAGATAAACTATCATCTTTTAATACTTACTTTAGGCAAGTATAGGAATATAGATTTTTCAAGTTGGAGAATGAATATGAGACTATTACTAGCGGTGCTCAATTCAGGCTAAACACGACCATTTTTACGGGTGATTCCACATACCCAACTTCTCTGCTGGAAGCAATTTAACCGCTAGGTTAAATTAAGTTTCTAGTGCAATAAATTCTCCAGTAGTCATTCTCATGTCTGGAAGATAGGTATTCCTATTTTTGCCTATCAAAGTATATAAAATATGATAGTTTACCAATTACTTGGCTTAATGAGACTCAAACGTGATGAGGATGTCATGTTATACATGTAAATTTGACAAATATGTGTCAATAGATTTTAATCTTTGTGTTTGGAATCTAAGGTTGAATGATTTAAAGGGTGACATCCTTTGAGTTGAGTTTTAAGTATGAGTTATGCAAGTGATTTGATCATCTAAGATCAAGACATGTGCTTGTGTGTGGTAATGGGATATGTCAAGAATGTTCTGAAGAAAGTTCTTTGGAATAAGAATCTAAGTAAAGTTACCAACTTTAATAGATCTTGTGTATGCTCTAGAGATGTGTAGGATACACACAAGGTTTGAACTAGATTATGTACGCTTGAAAGAAGATAGATACATAAAGTATCTTTCAACAAGTAAGGTTATCATGCTTATGAAAATAAGTATGATGAGATGAGGGAGATATGCTAGTTCATGGAACTTGCAGATGAGATGTAATGAAATCTCTCGTAACATAACCATTCATGTTGCAAAGAGAGAATGATTCATAGGATATACATTATCTTAAACGCATGATTTCTAAGGCATGATGCTTTCACAAACATCATGTTTTCCTAAATGAAGCCAAAGTGTTTTGATAGTCCTAAATAAACTTGGAGATGACACGAAGAATTCACTTGAGTTTCTTATGTATACTCCTCAAGAGTCATTGTTACTTGGGGTGCATGAGGTTGTCTTTGAGAATTTGTATTTTAACATATGTTGTTAAAATATTGATTTGAGACTAAGCAGAAGCTTGGTGACGAAGTATTACTAATACTTTGATTACTTGTGAAAGTTTGTACTACTTAAACCTAGTGTAAATGATTGTGAGCTTCAAGCTCATTTGATGTTGAAGGTTCTAATCCTATAGGTGGTAAAGTATGGTCGAGTTGATTCAACGTGTATTCGATTTGGTGTGAGTATTGGACTAAGGGATTTTTGAGCAATACACTCAATGGTATGAATTATGGTGTTGTAGGGGTTTGTTGAAGACAACAAGGATGGAGACTAATTTTTGTGATCCATTGGTTGGTATAGCTAGTGGGTGATTTGAAGCTTAAGGCCTGAGACGTATCACAGAGGTGAATGTGATGGGATGATAGTGAAAGTACAAGTGTACTTAGGTAAAAGTTGAAGATGACAAGAATGGATACTGATTCTCGTGGTTTACTAGTGGATGAAGTGCTAAGTTATGTTTGTGAAACCTAGGGACTAAATGGGATGAAGAACAAATGTTCTAGTCATGACAGGATAAGTGTTTTAACATATGTTGTTAAAATCTTGCGAGTTGATTGTTTCGGATATGACTTTTAATGACTACAATCGTAAGTCAGATATACTTAAATATTTCGGACGAAATACTTAAGTTGTTAATCCTAGTTGGAGAAAAGGATGACAAGACTTGATAATTACATCTATAACCTAAGTGTGAGTTATGACTTGATGTAAATCTTAATTGTCTTGAAAGATGACATGTTAACCAAGTAAGGCAACATATGTGAATATTGGACAATATCTATAGTTATCAGTTGGACTTGTGATCTATGATATTTTTGCCAAAAGTGAGTTCGGACTTGTTAGGAGGTTGTCATTTTACAAATCAAGCTAATGGATAAGTAAAGGACAAGTGGATGCAGTGAATGTGTGTAATGATCACAAATGATCAGTGGTCCATGAAATGCAAGGAACAAATTTCCGGATTCCTTCCTTTATGGAGAAAGGTGTCACGGATCCCTTTTTGTGAAGTTTGAAGTTATGGTTAGAGATGATTTTCCTATAGGTGCAAGTGAAATGTTCTAATCCTAATATGAGTAAATCATCAGTGAAAAGAATCCTAGTGAAGAGTGTGAGTGATCTTGAGTAAGGAATTTAAATGAAAGTTTGAAAAACTAGCTGTTATCCTGGCGAATCCAATTGACAACAAGTGCGGATCCCATATTTAGGTTCCGCAGAATCCGCAGGGTGAGGAATGGCGGAGCCAAAGTACTCAACAGGTGGATCCAAAATTTGGGATCCGCCATATCCGCCGATTAGAAGTGCTAATTCTAACAGAGGATATGTCATATTTTTCGTTACTCGTTCAAATTCCGAAAATTCTCCTAAAACAAATGTAACAACTAATATGTGATAGAATAAAACTAAAAATGCAGGTTCTAACACAAGTTTCCACATAGATCAATATGATGATAATAACTTACCATAAATGGATGTTAAGCCAAACAGTGGCTTAAACACGGAAACTTGATAACATCAAAATGTTATCATCCTGCATGACATGGTTAGTATACATGAACATTCAAAGGTAAGTTTCTATCCTATGACAAGACAAAATCATTAAACATCATGATTAGAAGCAAATGTACCAATCACCATTTTCACAGATACTACATGTTTACACATTTTAACATTTGAGCTAAAGTTTTTGCAAGACAATACTTTTCAAGACACTAAACTAGTTTCACTTAGTTCTCATTCCTAAGTAAGTTATGCAAGGTTTTCACATAACATATGTAAACAAAAGTATCTAAGTCTATAAGTGAAACAAACACAGTTTATCAACTTAGTGCACAAGATCTAGCAAAAGTCCTATTGTGCATCAAACAAGCAATTGACAAACAAGCAAATAATTATCATGGCAAAACACTTATGTATTTCCTATCAACAAATTCAATCACAATTACCAACAGGCAAATCACATATATGCAAATAACTTAGAACAGATAGTCACATAGCATAGTATAAATGAACAGATACTTTTCGTCACTTTGCGTTTAAATATGATGATGTATGCCAAGCTTGATTTGTTTCCTTTATATTACCAAATTCTTTAGTTTCAAAAGAAATCATATCAATATTCAAAGAATACCAACTTACATTGCCTGACGTAAAAGTTTAAGTTACTGTGTCAAAATGAAACTTAATATTTTGAATAGGTTGTAGTATTTGACTTGTTTTACCTATTTCAATTTAGGTTTAGGATATGAGATTATCTTTAAATGAAAGTAGACTTAATTACCTTCAAAATGATAGGTGGTACGACTCCTACGGACTTACGGTTAATTAGTTATGAATTTTTGAAGTTGGACAAAAAACTGCATACTGCAGTGATGGATCCGACGGATCCTTTTTGAGGGATCCGCCCTTTGTAACAAAGGGATCCGTGGGTGTCTGTGACAGATTCTCCTAAACTCGTATTTTGACATAGAGAAAACGTGTAGGACTTTCTAGACTTAATATTAAACATATATTACATATTTTTAACAATATTTCTACCTATGTGACTTATCTAAACATTACGAAGGTGATTTTTCAACTAAATTAATAGTTATCCCAAACGCCCCTTTAAAACCCGTGTTTTTCGTAAATTAGCTTTACGCACACAATTTGACACTTAATCATTTTAAGAAATCTTTTCTTTTGATTTTCCAAACACATCTTCAGGCTTGTATACAAAGTAGTATTTAACAACAAAATTTCTAAGTATCCATAGCGAAACATTTTTCATATTATATTCCGCTTCAATGGAAATTTGATACATGGATCGTACTTCATTTTAAAAACCATTTGTTATGAAAATGAGAGCCATGTGGCTCTGATACCAATTGTGAAAACGTAGAGGGGGTGAATACGTTACCGTTTTAAAATCTTAAAACCTGTTGTATCAAATGTCCATTTAAGCTTATTCTAATATGAAAGATGTTTCTAACTTGCATAAGTTAAAACATGTTGTCACACAAGTATTATCAACAAGTCACACCAATCAATCACATAATGCAAATATAAAAGTAAAGAGATAAGTAAAAGAAAGCGCAAACCGAACACGATAATTTATAGTGGTTCGGTCACGGAGCTCCTCTCCGCCCTGCTCCACTCCCCGAGTACCCAACTCGAGAGTTACTTCACTAGATCAACAAGCTCCCTTCTCGGCGGAGAAAACCTTACACACGTCGCTTATACTTTTTCCAGTACAAAGCTAAATACCGGGTTCTAGTTCGAAGTAGAACCAACCTAACGTCGCTTATACAATTACCGACACTAAGCTAGATGTCGAGTTCTTTTACATGGGTACAACCACTCCCGTCGTCGCTTATCCTTTTTCCGGTACTAAGCTAGATACCGAGTTCTTTACAAGGGTACAACCACTCCTGCTATGTTTTATGGCCCAACATAGAAACCTTGTGTTTTATGGCACAAACACATAAACCATCTAATCTAGTATGAATAGATTACAATGATGATCCATGACATAAATGGGTCATGGATATGAATGGCTAATCTAAATGAACTTCCATTGATGGGAAGCCTTCAATGGATGAAGATCACAAGCTCCCTAAACTTGTTGTGATGGATCTTCATATATGAATATGCAATCTACATGAACTTCTTAAATAAGAAGTCTTCAATCATTGAGGATGTCAAGTGCCCTTGAATCTTCATATGTTGGAATGCTTTGGTGGATGACTTCAAGATCTTCTAACCTTCATGGTAGATCAGGAAGTATGCTATGGATGATGACTCATGATCTTGAGCTTGCTTCACAGGATCATAACAAGTGTATGCTTACAACATAATGAAAGTTAGTAACATTATGATCATTATGCAAAGGGTGATTAATGTATGAATCTACATGGTTTGCTACTGATCTAAGTGTGTGAAATGATGAAGGGAATGTGTGTTCTAGTTGCTTGAAACTATGGGCAAACAATGGGCTTTTATTTATATGGAAACTGTTTAAACAGTTGGCAGATTTGGTGGATCCTGAAAAAGGGATCCATGGGATCCGTCGGGATCCGCCCTTTATACTAAAGGGATCCGCCCTTTGTATCAAAGGGATCCGCGGGATCCGCCGAACCTGATAGCTAGCAAATCTTACCATATCTTACCATATCATGCCATATCTTCAAAAGTCAACTTGTTAGCTTGAAGATCTATACAAAATATATTACAAATCTTCCAAGATATGTAAGTGATGCATGCCATGATGTCATGTTAAATATTTCTAATTTAAGAAATAAACATAAACATGTAAATGTATATATGTATGTAACATGTATCCTAGTGATCATGTAGTATGTATATACTAGCTTAACTAATATATGTTTACCAAGATGTATCATGTTAGTTTGAAACCTAAAGTGTACTTATCCTATTAAACTTAGGAAACATGATGTACAAGTAAAAATACTTGTTTATGCAAAGGTGTAAAATGAGGTTCTAAGTAGAATGATTAGCCTTTTAAAATACTTAATAACCTAACCGTATTTTAAACATTCTAAATGGTTTGTTAAGGGTTTGATCATAATGCTACATAACAAACATGTACGAACCTGTGTTGTATCATACGAGGACTCGAGAGGTGTTGAATGTATGTTGAGACAAAACAAGATTGCAAGTAACTTGTACATTTTACGTTATGTATCAAGTTACATGTTTGTCATCAATCAAAACAAACGAGATTGCTTACACTAAGAATCACCCCAACGAGACTGCTTGCACTAACAAAAAACTTTGGTCCAATTTATATTTTTGGTAACGACCTTTTATAAGCCTGAATAGACCATAAAAGTGGCAATTTTTTTATTTAGCCTAATTGCCTAAGACAATAGGTTTTTAGGCGCCAATGCGCCATGTCAGGAATAATAGCTCAACGTGTAAAAAGTTACTAATGCGACAGCCGCGACACCTCATTTTGATCGGTTACTGGATCAAAATACCTTGGGTCGAAAAATTTCAAGTTTATAAAAGAAAATTAGCGTTTGCCAGTAAATGAATTGTTAACTTTTTCTTGGCAAGTTTGCTTTTTTACTTTAAGTTGTAGTACTGCACTATCTGAGTATCTTGGTGGGACTGGTTTTGCAGTTATTTTGCTAGATAGCTGCTGTCTCCTTAGCGGATTGGGGAAACGTGCAACGCTTTATCATTGATGACGCTTGGAGTGGCTTAACGAAATGCATTTGAGATTGCATTTAGAATTGCAGCTGAGGAGACATGTCTGCGATTCACGGTATGCAGCTTGCAATAGTAATAACTTACGCTATCATTCGAATATGTTACATAATACTTGAAGCCATAATCAAAATCCAAAAACTGATCAAAACTCAAAAATCGGGGGAATCAGTGCATGGTACTTTTACTCATTAGTAAAAATCATTAAAGCATGTATAATTACAGACTTTCCAGACCTGAGCTTACATCTAATGTGTATATAAAGCAACCTCATTAGCCGACAAAAGTGTTAGTGAAGGTATGCGAACATAGAGGTAACAAATGTGATTACTGGCTAGGATAATTAATTAAAAGTGATTTTCATATATGCGTTTAAATACAGTCACATGCACTGTTGTCATTGTCATATTTTTTTAAAATATCTTGATTTAGATTGTTATAATGTGATTGTGTAAAGTTTGTATATGAAAGTGTGACTGAAATTGTACTATTTTGTCGAAGTTTTGTGTCACTGCTAGGTAAAGGAGAATTGGTATCACGTTATTTTTTGAGAATGCTTTAGTTTTATGAAGTTAACCACGTACAGTAGTTATGATTAGTAAAGAAGTAAATAGATCACATGTCTAGAAATCCTTGCTTAATTTGTGTTTGATTTTATTAAAATCCAACATGTGGGCAACTTCTCATAGAATTTCCTGCGTTTTCGGTCCAAAACGCGTTTCGGTAGGGATCCTCATGGTCCCTTTTTGCAGACAATTTTTTTCCCGTTTATGGGTTTTGTTTTACAATGGATCATCCTTTTTTTGCAGATAATGATATGGAACTTAGTTTGAGTTTGCTGCATAGGAATCACACTCATGAAAGATAAGTGGCCTGGCTGTTGGAATTTGAGTATCTTGACGTTCAAATAAATAAATAAACATTAAAGCACGTATAATAGCGGAAGCAAGATCATTATTTAACATGTATAATGTATTACCAAATAATAAATAGTTACGTACCTTTTAGATCCTAGCAAGAACAAGGATCAAATCTTCTTGTCTTCTCTTCAACAAGAACAAATAGGATTAACGTGGAACCCCTTACCTTTTTGTTCCACAATCCAAGATAATAACTAAAGTAAGTTATATCCGAGTTCATACACACACGTACTGTAACACCCCCTAATTTGTTTAGTGGCAGCGGAAAAGTAATTAGGGTGTTACGGTGAGGATCGAGTTAAAAATTCAGAAAAATGGTCCAGAATAGGCATTTTGAAAGTTATATGTCATTCGAAATAATAGTTTTGGTATAAAAGGAAAATATCTGATTTGAAAATCCCACAAAAATGTAGTAATTTGGAAAGAATGACATATTTGATTTTACACCAGTTTATTTATCAGAGTATAAGATGCCCGCTCCGTGTCTTGTCCTGACGTAAACGTCTAACTTCTGCCTCAAGATCCAGTTGTGCAGCTTCCATGGCTGAGAAACGTTCCTGGCACGCATTCATCTGATTAGCTAACATGTTTTCCAAAACTGCAATCTTTTGGCTCTGGGTTCTTGCTGCGTCTCTAGCCAACCATAATGCTCTTTCAATGTCTTCAATCCTAATGTGGATTTGAGTATGACCTCTGCCCAAACAGCGGGTTCTGGCATCCAAGTTTCTAAGTTCTTGTTCGTAATTGTCCTTCATGTTATCAATATTCACTCCTAAACCAAACACTTCTCGTCTCTCAGCATCGGTCCTCTTGAACAGAGTATCAATGTTACGGTCATACCATTCGAATCGTAATAGTTGTAACTCTTTTAGCTGTTCAGAGTGAGCGTTTAGTATGCTGGTGTGTTGGTGAAGGTGAATCCATATAGAGTCATGGGTGTCTACATTGTAGTCAGGAGAATTGGGTGAGGATGCATTATTTGGGGCATCTGGCATGGAGAAATCTGAGGTATTGGGTAGGGGAGAATTTAGGTTAACATTCTTCCAAGTCATTTCTTGTTGTGAACTCTGTCCATATTCAAATGTTGGTTGACCACCAATCGGATCTTCATCTAAATAGGATTCAGTTGCTCTCCTCAGTTTCTGACGTGGAGGTGAGTGAGTAGGTGATGATGGAGGTGATTTCTGAGTGAGTTCTATGTCGGGCTGGGGTTGTGACACTTGTACATAAGGATCTTCAGTATCTGGTGTAATATGATAGTTAGGTGATACATGGGTAGTAGGAGGGGTAGTCTTAGCGATGTCAATTGGTATGGAAGACATGTTACTGTAACAATCGAAAATAGTAATTATGAGTATTTATACGTTCAAGATATAACGTTGAGTGTGAAATAATGCAGTGTGTAATGTGTGAAGAGTATACATCAAGCATGTAAAGATTAGTACAAAACAATCTTAGTAGATAATGTATTGAGCACGACAGTCTGCAGACACGGAAGGCATAAGATGATAAGGTGTAAAATCATTTATTTTGAAAGTGTGGTTATAGTTCGATGTTCGAAAACATTTGGTTCTCTATAACCATAAGCTCTGATACCAATCTGTAACACCCCCTAATTTGTTTAGTGCTTGCGGAAAAGTAATTAGGGTGTTACGGTGAGGATCGAGTTAAAATTTTAGAAAAATGGTCCAGAATAGGCATTTTGAAAGTTATATGTCATTCGAAATAATAGTTTTGGTATAAAAGGAAAATATCTGATTTGAAAATCCCACAAAAATGTAGTAATTTGGAAAGAATGACATATTTGATTTTACACCAGTTTATTTATCAGAGTATAAGATGCCCGCTCCGTGTCTTGTCCTGCTCCGTTATTTACCTGAGATAAACATGCTTAAAACGTCAACACAACGGTTGGTGAGTTCGTGGAGTTTGATAGAAAACAACTTTCTTTCAATGAATTTAAAAGGTGTATAGTGATTGTCGAAGTAAATAATAATTCTTCATGAAATAAATAACAAGTTGTGTTGTATAAAATCCACAAGTAAATCATGTATGATCTCCAAAATCATAAGTTTCAAGTTATAAATGAAGATGAGCTACGTTGTTATATGCTCGAAATGATGTGTTGGGTCAACTTTTAGGAGTAACAGTATACCAAGCATTTTGGGTTGTCTCTTGTAGAATTCACAATTAAGTTACATATGATAACAACTAAGGTTCAAGAACATGATTCATAATCATAACATATAGTGAAAATATTAGTCTAGTGTCTGAAATCTATCAGTGTGGAGTGGTGGTTACTAAATACAGCTGTATCCTAATATATATGAAACATTCATATATTCATAAAGTTATATTGCCCTAAGCCTCATGACACGCAAAACGTTAACAGAGTACCGTAAAATGGCGGTGTCCCATCAGGGTTACTGATGGGTGTTTTTAGCCCTCATGTAATAGATGATTTGCCAATTCCTATTTTTCTCAAATATAGTGTATCGCGACTAAATACGACTAACCATGTAGGCATTCCGTCCAAGTATTTAGTGGGATAGGTCGTCAGCCTCTAACAGGTTTCGAAGCTGTTCACTATATTCGCGCTCACCGCAGTGATTAATGGCTCATGATCGAGGGAATTTATGGCAATAAAGTAAACTTAGGCAATATAGGTTTCAGGGGTTCATAAAATATACGTATTCTGGTCTTGGCAATTATTTCCAGTGAAATGTAGAAATATCACAGTAAGATTAACAGCACATTCATTTGTTATATGAATGCATGCAATGAGTCTCAGTATCATGTTATATCAAGTAGTTTAAAAATGTTATCTTTCAAATTCAGTGTTTAAGCTAAGCAAGCAGTTTGTACATACAACGAACATATATTCCTCTCAAAGGTGATTCAAACATGTAAAGCATAGTGGATGATTTTAAGTAAATCATGAGAGTTTTATATAAGTAACTTAAAACAGTTAAAGCATGTATCTCCCCCAAAAGAGTTATTAAAACAAGTGTTAAAAGTAGGGGCCACGACTCACAGTAAGTCATAAGAGTTTTCATAGTGTTTATAGAAGTATTGTATCGCAAAACAAATCATATAGTTGATAAATGAGTAAAATATTTCGAAGCATGTATCTCCCCCAAAAAGTATAAATCAAGTATTAAAATAGGAGGGGCCACGACTCACGGTAAGTCATAAGAGTTTTCATAGTGTTTATAGAAGTATTGTATCGCAAAACAAATCATATAGTTGATAAATGAGTAAAATATTTCGAAGCATGTATCTCCCCCAAAAAGTATAAATCAAGTATTAAAATAGGAGGGGCCACGACTCACCTGGAGCGTATCTGACAAGATAGAATTATTAGATCTATGGAAACGATCACGGAAACGTCTTCGATAAGAAACCTGAATATAAGGGAAGTCAAAGATTCTGACTTACTACTAACAGTGAGTGTGATGTGAGAAATCGTATAACGATTTGATCGGTGATATGAGTGTGATATGCTTAAAATGCCTCAAGTTAAAAATATAATATCATATATGATATTATCTCGATTCTTATGTCACTCGATTCAAAATTTTATCTTCTCAAATATGCTGAAATGATATGCAAAGTGAATCGCTAAATTCTAATAACGAAACTTAAATAATGCACAACTTAAAATGTAAAATGCATATGAAGTGAAGGGTGAAAAATAGAAAATAAACTAAGAATGTCAAGTGAAATTAATTGGTCCTTGTCCTTTTCAGATTGTTACTCTTTTTACCATAACTGTGCTTGCGTTACGTCGTTAGTCCTTCGTTAAGTCAAAAGTCCAATAATAGTCCAAAAGTTGTCCATATGTCCACATAAGGCTTGAAGTCCACTGGTATGTCAATTTAAGTCCTTTATAAACTGTTTTCACAGCTTCAGTCCCTAAGTTTCTTAGTTTGGCAGTTTTAGTCCTCCTAGTTAAAGCGCGTTACATTTTTAGTCCAAAAGTGCAAAAATGCTGGAGAAAAAGGTAGGCGACTTTTTCTGAGTTACATTTAAGGTAAAAGAAGCTTATCTTAACAGCTTATTCGGCTAGTAGCTTATTTTCTATACATTGGGCCCTTATCGAGCCACGACTCTTAGTCCATTAACAAATTTTTATTCTTGATGTTTGAGGTGAGTTGGTATATCGAAAAGGTTCACTTTTTAATCTCTCATTTCATATATTTAAGTGCCAAAAGTCATCTTGTTCATAGCTTAATAAAAACAGCTTGATGGGCTAACAGCCCATTCGCTACACTTTAAGGGTTTTCAAAAATGACTTTAGCGAAACACTTTGGCTGTTTTAAAGTGCCGAGTTGTGGTTATCATGGCTTGTGATATGAATGAAAAACGTAGTTTGTTAGGTACTTAAACGTGTTGTGTGAAGAAAATGTTAAGTTGTGTGGTGATTTTACGAAATACATGAGGGTTTTCTAGGCGATGTAGCACGTTTTCAATAAAAAAACTTGGTTAAATTTTCACACATTTCATATATATGTTAGACGTGTCGTTTCAAGGGGTTCGTGGGTTGAGTTAACATGTCCCATGGTCTGTGGAGTTAAGAGAAGAGGGTGAGGTGGTCGTGAAGGTTTTGTATAAGTTCATTCGTTATTTTGTACAGTTCCTTTGTTCGATATAACTAAAAAAATATGGACGTTCGAATGCAAATGTTTAAGAAAGGTGATATGCAAGATAAGTTAACATGATTATAGGTGATCTAATGTGGTCCTAAGTGTGCTTTGATCGTCACTTGAAGCCTTTTTGTTAATATTAACGTGGCATATGAAATGAAAATAATGATACGTTCGAAATGTATATATATATATATATATATATATATATATATATATATATATATATATATATATATATATATATATATATATATATATATATATAATGTATGTATGTTATGCATGAACACATGACTTAACGTGTAACTAAGATAGGAAGCTTAACGTGAGGAGCTGAAATAGAATGGGATATGAGGTACTTACTACACCTCTCAAAGGTGGTGAAGGCTGTCGCATGGACGAGCTAGAACACAAGGACGATTTTATGGTCGCCAATCTTATCACATACGTTTATATAAATAAATGTATATCCTTCGAACGAGATTCCATATGGAAGTGGCGAGTGTTTCTGGCCTCCTTGGGGTTTTTAAGTGATGGAACGAACTGAACAGTATGTAGGAAAGGTGAGGGGAAGAGATGGTGAAAAGACAGTGGTGTTACAAAGACGAAGTAGGCAGTTTATTTGCTAGGTTCGAACTACTTTTTACATGCTTATTTCTTATCCGATATTTCCTATATGAGTGACATATGTTTTCTGGGTTGTTAGGGTGTTTTAGTGAGAGGTGAAATTAATGGGAAGTGGGCAATGTGGGCTGAAGAAGGTGGTATATATAGAGGTAAAGATTTCACACGTTTTTATTGACTCTTGACTTCACACCAATGATTGACGGCTACTATGTCATGGCAGTGATCTAAGGGCCCTTAAGGAATGAAATCTTGATATGATAAGATCTTTGGACAGCTAGGAAGAGAGTGGATAACTTATCCTTTGTGTTTTACACTTTTATATTTTGGTTAGTATCACTAAATGGGTGTCCATTGAGTTTAGCGAGCCACGATTTCTACTGCTGTCCTATCTATATATTCACCATCATGGAATATTAATATTATCAGTAGAAATGTGTAGGAAAAATCGGGTTTGAAAGTGGTTAAGTTTTGTCATGTTTATTCATTCGTGTGGTTTAATAATGGGACGAAGGAAGTGATCCTAAAAACCTTAAATGTGCTTAATATTTGAATCTGAAAATCAGCACATATATTGTCTAATGGGTGTTGATCGAGGTGGTCCAAAAATATTCAAGGGTTGTGTTTAGTATTCGAGAGAAGGCGAGTCATTTTGGAGGGGATTTGGCTGGTCGAGCTATGCATGAAATCAAAAAAATAAAATTGGGCTGGGAACGTGGGTAAAATGAGATGGTGATTGGGCTTGTGTGGCGTGGACTGGGCTGAGGGTCCGGTTTGTTTGTAGCTTAGTTAGTTTGGTATTAATTGGAATGAAAATTATTAGTGATAATTAAATGAGATTAAGGAAGTTAAATATATTTATTGTATAAGATTTATTAGTACTTATCACAATTGGTGGAATTTAAATTTAGTGAAAAAGGTGTTTTGTATGAATCGTTGAGTCTCGAGGTAAGTGTTGTTATTTATTATATGCCGTCAAAATGTAGTGTGGTAATGATACTAATAAGAGAAAAAATTTAATTTTCCCGTAAAAATGGGTTTTGCTAGACAGTGACTCGAGGTTATTATTAATTAATGATGATTATTATAATGGATTTTCGTGGGATCCTATAGTATCCACCCCTCAATTTTGAACTTCGTCCCGAAGTTCAGTTCGTGATAGGTGTTGAAAAATGTGGTGTTCTGAGGTGAGAGTTTATGGAAGGTGTTGTCGAGAGATTTCTTATTTGAATATCAAAGAGGCGAGATCCAACTAGATTTATTCGTACTAGACGAAATAAATTCGAATGTTTGGTCAACAATTGAATTCATAGGCTACGAATAGTGGAATAACGGTCGAGAGTAGGAAATATTTAACACTAAATGTCTAGTGTTCTAGCGGTCGAGACTAGTGGATTTTTAATGGTAGTGATTTGAAATTTTAATGATCGTGAATAGTAAAATAACGGCTAGTTTTTCCACTTATATTCCCTATTTAACTTTCCCTTTTCTCCTCCCCACTTCACCTTTTTCACTTTACTTCATATCTTTCAAAAAAAAAATATAAACCATGCCGCCGATCGCCATTGTTATCGCCACTGTGTACATCGTCCTTGTCGCCGTTTATCTGGCCTTCTTCCCCGACGAAAACTCCGACTACTTTATTGCATCTCTGGTGTTCATCGTTCCCCTCACAATCTTAGCGATTAACGTGGATAAGTTTTTGGGGTGAGGATCTCGAGCTAGTGTTGTTAGAATGTATCTTTGTTGTGTGTCGATGTAACCTTTAATGAATGTGGAATAAAATCTCGTTTGTTTTTATGTTTAATTTTTGTTTTTAATGGTTCGCTTTTATTTATCTTCCAGAATAATCAAGGTGCTTCATCCTATGGTGGCTCTTGCTACCGTTGGGTTGGTGGTGGTTTTTGTTTCTATGGCGGGCCAACCTATTGAAGATTGTATGCCTTATATTGTGTTTATTGTACTATTAGCACTTCCGATGTTAATCATTTCGCTATGTATTAACTTCCATGGTTTTTAATGAAATTTATGTTATTTGTGTCCCCCAATATTGTTGTGAATTTTTAAAGTTTCTACATTCGTATTTTTCTCGACTTCGTATAAGAGAATAATGGGTAATGAGTGTAGATCTGACTGGGGTTGGCTAAAAGTAAAGTTTATGAACAAATTATTTTGTCTCGAGATTCTGTTTTTGGAATGAAAATTGTTATTAAAGATTTTGAAAAGATAACTGTTCCATTTATGACATGATTCTTCCTAAATTATACATAGGTAGCTAGGCTATGTATACTTGAGGACCAAATGATGTAACGCTTGGTTCAGTCATTATGATATTTATGCTTCTTCAAAGAGTTTTATATGGTTCAATTATAATGGTTCCGTCACAAAGTCGGACACCCTCTGATTATTTTCAAAAGAATTGTAAAGTTTTTGTTCATATTCCAATGATAAGTCAAGAATTTCTAAAGTGACATTTGGATATTCTAGGTATAAACTTAGGTTTTAGGTGAGGATTTCCTACAATGTGGTATTAGTCTATTGTTTGATCAGATATTGTGCTTAGTCAAATTCCTAGGGTGGTATCAAGGTATTGTTACATATCGACTATGAATAGTGAAAGTGATATAGAAATGGAAATAGATATAGATTATGACGATTACTGAAATATTACAAGGTAGAGATTCGTACGGTAGAAAGATAGTTGTTGCACTTAGGTTTCATCCATTATCCTAAGGCAAAGTACAAACGGAAATACAACTTAGATAGTTCTAGACTAGAGTTTATTTATTTCACAGCAGGAATCCATTCATCTGCTTAACATAGAGGTCATTCTTCGATACTACTGGGGCCTTTTAATGAGTCTTCATTTTCTTGCATCCATCTTGGCCTTCCAGTTGACATTGTAGTTTGGGCAATGACTCTTGTAATGCCCCATTCCACCACATCCGTGGCATTTTATGGACGAGGGTTGCTCATTTCCTCCCATGGCTTTGCAATCTCTTGTCTTGTGGCCTGTTTTCCGGCATTTCCCGCATTTTGCAATGCATTGTCCGGTATGATGCATCTTGCATTTCTGACACAAGGGCTGCTTCCCATGGTAGTTGTCCCTAGTAGTAAGGGTTGCTACGTCGTTCTTTTCAACTTCTTGTCTGGACCTTTGTTGACGATGGTAGTTGATGCGATCTTGTAGGTGATTGCGGGTACAGATGTCGTTGTGAAATTCACATTCGTTGAGGACAAAGGTTCTTTTCTCCTCAAGTTTTCGCTTTTGGTTATTTTTCTTAAGTGCAATATCTTGCCTAATTCTTTGAGTACACGTGCGGATAGGTTTGGCTATTTTTCTTGAATTCTTTAGGCAAACTGGCCTACATCCCATGAAACTTTCATGGTTATGCTTACAAGGTATAGCCATCCTTTTCTCTTTCTTGTCTATGTCGTGGTTTCTCGGATGAACTATTGTAGTCACTTCATGTACCACTGTAATGATATTGTTTTCAAATTCCCCGGTGGTGTTAGGAGTCATGGTTGTTGTGGGCATTACGCGATTCATGTTGTCCATTTCCTATGAGCATCACACGAAACGTTGATTTAGTATTCACTTTATCGTTAGAATAATTCAAATAACCAAGTATTTGTATATTATTGCTAATAATGTGATCTTAATACAAAATCAAAACCAACTGAAGATCATAAAAATATGATGTGTCTGTGTAGCATTGTAAAATAATGATCATCTCTTGATATGGGATTGTTAAGGAACAAACGGATTCTTTTACAAAAGCTGAAGTTCAACAACTTCCTCTTCATTCATCAAGTTCTCTTTTTAATATTTGCTCTTGGAATTTCTATGGTTTATTGTTTAGTCGTGGTACATTTGATGTACAATCACCGATAATGTCATAGTAAGTTTGAATACAATCATCCAATCAACATAACTCTAATAACTTGCCTGATCGATTTTTGCAAAACAACCAACACAAGGTCTTTTATTAATGTTTCATTGATTTACGTGGGTTATTTGTTTACTTAAAAGAGTAACAAATGACGGGGTTTTGCATGGCTCTTTGTACTTATTGCACAATATTAGGGTTTGGTGGGAGAAATTTGTTTACAATAGAACGATAAGATAGTAAAAGACTGTCATAGCTTAAAAGTCGATTACAATTTCTGAGAGTTACAGAATTATTGCGAAATACATGAAATACTAACTAAAACTATTTGGTTTATTGAATACAACAACGATACTTAAGATCAGTTATGTCTCTGACGTAAACGTCTAACTTCTGCCTCAAGATCCAGTTGTGCAGCTTCCATGGCTGAGAAACGTTCCTGGCACGCATTCATCTGATTAGCTAACATGTTTTCCAAAGCTGCAATCTTTTGGCTCTGGGTTCTTGCTGCGTCTCTAGCCAACCATAATGCTCTTTCAACGTCTTCAATCCTAATGTGGGTTTGAGTATGACCTCTGCCCAAACAGCGGGTTCTGGCATCCAAGTTTCTAAGTTCTTGTTCGTAATTGTCCTTCATGTTACCAATATTCACTCCTAAACCAAACACTTCTCGTCTCTCAGCATCGGTCCTCTTGAACAGAGTATCAATGTTACGGTTATACCATTCGAATCGTAATGGTTGTAACTCTTTTAGCTGTTCAGAGTGAGCGTTTAGTATGCTGGTGTGTTGGTGAAGGTGAATCCATATAGAGTCATGGGTGTCTACATTGTAGTCAGGAGAATTGGGTGAGGATGCATTATTTGGGGCATCTGGCATGGAGAAATCTGAGGTATTGGATAGGGGAGAATTTAGGTTAACATTCTTCCAAGTCATTTCTTGTTGTGAACTCTGTCCATATTCAAATGTTGGTTGACTACCAATCGGATCTTCATCTGAATAGGATTCAGTTGCTCTCCACAGTTTCTGACGTGGAGGTGATGTGAGTAGGTGATGATGGAGGTGATTTCTGAGTGAGTTCTATGTCGGGCTGGGGTTGTGACACTTGTACATAAGGATCTTCAGTATCTGGTGTAATATGATAGTTAGGTGATACATGGGTAGTAGGAGGGGTAGTCTTAGCGATGTCAATTGGTATGGAAGACATGTTACTGTAACAATCGAAAATAGTAATTATGAGTATTTATACGTTCAAGATATAACGTTGAGTGTGAAATAATGCAGTGTGTAATGTGTGAAGAGTATACATCAAGCATGTAAAGATTAGTACAAAACAATCTTAGTAGATAATGTATTGAGCACGACAGTCTGCAGACACGAAAGGCATAAGATGATAAGGTGTAAAATCATTTATTTTGAAAGTGTGGTTATAGTTCGATGTTTGAAAACATTTGGTTCTCTATAACCATAAGCTCTGATACCAATCTGTAACACCCCCTAATTTGTTTAGTGGTAGCGGAAAAGTAATTAGGGTGTTACGGTGAGGATCGAGTTAAAATTTCAGAAAAACGGTCCAGAATAGGCATTTTGAAAGTTATATGTCATTCGAAATAATAGTTTTGGTATAAAAGGAAAATATCTGATTTGAAAATCCCCCAAAATTGTGGTAATTTGGAAAGAATGACATATTTGATTTTACACCAGTTTATTTATCAGAGTATAAGATGCCCGCTCCGTGTCTTGTCCTGCTCCGTTAATTACCTGAGATAAACATGCTTAAAACGTCAACACAATGGTTGGTGAGTTCGTGGAGTAGAAAACAACTTTCTTTCAATGAATTTAAAAGGTGTATAGTGATTGTCGAAGTAAATAATAATTCTTCATGAAATAAATAACAAGTTGTGTTGTATAAAATCCACAAGTAAATCATGTATGATCTCCAAAATCATAAGTTTCAAGTTATAAATGAAGATGAGCTACGTTGTTATATGCTCGAAATGATGTGTTGGGTCAACTTTTAGGAGTAACAGTATACCAAGCATTTTGGGTTGTCTCTTGTAGAATTCACAATTAAGTCACATATGATAACAACTAAGGTTCAAGAACATGATTCATAATCATAACATATAGTGAAAATATTAGTCTAGTGTCTGAAATCTATCAGTGTGGAGTGGTGGTTACTAAATACAGCTGTATCCTAATATATATGAAACATTCATATATTCATAAAGTTATATTGCCCTAAGCCTCATGACACGCAAAACGTTAACAGAGTACCGTAAAACGGCGGTGTCCCATCAGGGTTACTGATGGGTGTTTTTAGCCCTCATGTAATAGATGATTTGCCAATTCCTATTTTTCTCAAATATAGTGTATCGCGACTAAATACGACTAACCATGTAGGCATTCCGTCCAAGTATTTAGTGGGATAGGTCGTCAGCCTCTAACAGGTTTCGAAGCTGTTCACTATATTCGCGCTCACCGCAGTGATTAATGGCTCATGATCGAGGGACTTTATGGCAATAAAGTAAACTTAGGCAATATAGGTTTCAGGGGTTCATAAAATATACGTATTCTGGTCTTGGCAATTATTTCCAGTGAAATGTAGAAATATCACAGTAAGATTAACAGCACATTCATTTGTTATTGAATGCATGCAATGAGTCTCAGTATCATGTTATATCAAGTAGTTTAAAAATGTTATCTTTCAAATTCAGTGTTTAAGCTAAGCAAGCAGTTTGTACATACAACGAACATATATTCCTCTCAAAGGTGATTCAAACATGTAAAGCATAGTGGATGATTTTGAGTAAATCATGAGAGTTTTATATAAGTAACTTAAAACAGTTTAAAGCATGTATCTCCCCCAAAAGAGTTATTAAAACAAGTGTTAAAAGTAGGGGCCACGACTCACAGTAAGTCATAAGAGTTTTCATAGTGCTTATAGAAGTATTGTATCGCAAAACAAATCATATAGTTGATAAATGAGTAAAATATTTCGAAGCATGTATCTCCCCCAAAAAGTATAAATCAAGTATTAAAATAGGAGGGGCCACGACTCACGGTAAGTCATAAGAGTTTTCATAGTGTTTATAGAAGTATTGTATCGCAAAACAAATCATATAGTTGATAAATGAGTAAAATATTTCGAAGCATGTATCTCCCCCAAAAAGTATAAATCAAGTATTAAAATAGGAGGGGCCACGACTCACCTGGAGCGTATCTGACAAGATAGAATTATTAGATCTATGGAAACGATCACGGAAACGTCTTCGATAAGAAACCTGAATATAAGGGAAGTCTAAGATTCTGACTTACTACTAACAGTGAGTGTGATGTGAGAAATCGTATAACGATTTGATCGGTGATATGAGTGTGATATGCTTAAAATGCCTCAAGTTAAAAATATAATATCATATATGATATTATCTCGATTCTTATGTCACTCGACTCAAAATTTTAACTTCTCAAATATGCTGAAATGATATGCAAAGTGAATCGCTAAATTCTAATAACGAAACTTAAATAATGCACAACTTAAAATGTAAAATGCATATGAAGTGAAGGGTGAAAAATAGAAAATAAACTAAGAATGTCAAGTGAAATTAATTGGTCCTTGTCCTTTTCAGATTGTTACTCTTTTTACCATAACTGTGCTTGCGTTACGCCGTTAGTCCTTCGTTAAGTCAAAAGTCCAATAATAGTCCAAAAGTTGTCCATATGTCCACATAAGGCTTGAAGTCCACTGGTATGTCAATTTAAGTCCTTTATAAACTATTTTTATAGCTTCAGTCCCTAAGTTTCTTAGTTTGGCAGTTTTAGTCCTCCTAGTTAAAGCGCGTTACATTTTTAGTCCAAAAGTGCAAAAATGGTGGAGAAAAAGGTAGGCGACTTTTTCTGAGTTACATTTAAGGTAAAAGAAGCTTATCTTAACAGCTTATTCGGCTAGTAGCTTATTTTCTATACATTGGGCCCTTATCGAGCCACGACTCTTAGTCCATTAACAAATTTTTATTCTTGATGTTTGAGGTGAGTTGGTATATCGAAAAGGTTCACTTTTTAATCTCTCATTTCATATATTTAAGTGCCAAAAGTCATCTTGTTCATAGCTTAATAAAAACGGCTTGATGGGCTAACAGCCCATTCGCTACACTTTAAGGGTTTTCAAAAATGACTTTAGCGAAACACTTTGGCTGTTTTAAAGTGCCGAGTTGTGGTTATCATGGCTTGTGATATGAATGAAAAACGTAGTTTGTTAGGTACTTAAACGTGTTGTGTGAAGAAAATGTTAAGTTGTGTGGTGATTTTACGAAATACATGAGGGTTTTCTAGGCGATGTAGCACGTTTTCAATAAAAAAAACTTGGTTAAATTTTCACACATTTCATATATATGTTAGACGTGTCGTTTCAAGGGGTTCGTGGGTTGAGTTAACATGTCCCATGGTCTGTGGAGTTAAGAGAAGAGGGTGAGGTGGTCGTGAAGGTTTTGTATAAGTTCATTCGTTATTTTGTACAGTTCCTTTGTTTGATATAACTAAAAAAATATGGACGTTCGAATGCAAATGTTTAAGAAAGGTGATATGCAAGATAAGTTAACATGATTATAGGTGATCTAATGTGGTCCTAAGTGTGCTTTGATCGTCACTTGAAGTCTTTTTGTTAATATTAACGTGGCATATGAAATGAAAATAATGATACGTTCGAAATGTGTATATATATTATATATATATATATATATATATATATATATATATATATATATATATATTATATATATATATATATATATATATATATATATATATGTATGTTATGCATGAACACATGACTTAACGTGTAACTAAGATAGGAAGCTTAACGTGAGGAGCTGAAATAGAATGGGATATGAGGTACTCACTACACCTCTCAAAGGTGGTGAAGGCTGTCGCATGGACGAGCTAGAACACAAGGACGATTTTATGGTCGCCAATCTTATCACATACGTTTATATAAATAAACGTATATCCTTCGAACGAGATTCCATATGGAAGTGGCGAGTGTTTCTGGCCTCCTTGGGGTTTTTAAGTGATGGAACGAACTGAACAGTATGTAGGAAAGGTGAGGGGAAGAGATGGTGAAAAGACAGTGGTGTTACAAAGACGAAGTAGGCAGTTTATTTGCTAGGTTCGAACTACTTTTTACATGCTTATTTCTTATCTGATATTTCCTATATGAGTGACATATGTTTTCTGGGTTGTTAGGGTGTTTTAGTGAGAGGTGAAATTAATGGGAAGTGGGCAATGTGGGCTGAAGAAGGTGGTATATATAGAGGTAAAGATTTCACATGTTTTTATTGACTCTTGACTTCACACCAATGATTGATGGCTACTATGTCATGGCAGTGATCTAAGGGCCCTTAAGGAATGAAATCTTGATATGATAAGATCTTTGGACAGCTAGGAAGAGAGTGGATAACTTATCCTTTGTGTTTTACACTTTTATATTTTGGTTAGTATCGCTAAATGGGTGTCTATTGAGTTTAGCGAGCCACGATTTCTACTGCTGTCCTATCTATATATCCACCATCATGGAATATTAATATTATCAGTAGAAATGTGTAGGAAAAATCGGGTTTGAAAATGGTTAAGTTTTGTCATGTTTATTCATTCGTGTGGTTTAATAATGGGACGAAGGAAGTGATCCTAAAAACCTTAAATGTACTTAATATTTGAATCTGAAAATCAGCACATATATTGTCTAATGGGTGATGATCGAGGTGGTCCAAAAATATTCAAGGGTTGTGTTTAGTATTCGAGAGAACGCGAGTCATTTTGGAGGGGATTTGGCTGGTCGAGCTATGCATGAAATCAAAAAATAAAAGTGGGCTGGGAACGTGGGTAAAATGAGATGGTGATTGGGCTTGTGTGGCGTATCCATTACACTTAGTTATCTAATAACCTTTCAATTAGATATTAATGTTGTCAAATCATCTTTCATCAAGCATGATACAACAATCAACATGATGTACATGAAAAATCCTTGCGTCAAACTTAGATTTATTCATGTCATATCTTTTCAAAGATATGTATCCATCTAGACTTTCTAATAGTATAATCATGTTTATTAGAATCAATTATTTTACCGCTTATGTTTATCACAATAAACATATATTCAAGGCTGTATGTTTATTTTCTAAATTTCCATAATGAAGTTTCATTCCAAACTAAGACTTAACATTTAATGCTTATGGAATGTTACTTCCTATATGTTATGCAACATATATGAAATAAGAAACTAAATTTAACACTCCCACTAGCTTTTAGGAATATTTATAGATTATCTTATTTTAATTATAACCCAAAATATGGATTTAATAACTAAACATAAGTATATCCCAGATGCATGCATTAATCCATTCATAAATGATTTGCACTTTGTATACTTCCAAAGATTATTTGAATTCAAATACTCCTTTCAATTACTTTCCGTCCTCGCACAAGTAATTACCCAAGAAAGAGTTTTGATATTCCATTGTTAATTTCATATAAATGAAACTAAGAATGACAATCATAATCTTTATACATTTATTGTGCCTAGAAAGAATTTCAATCACAGTTAATTGCTTATGTGTGTTTGATAATCCTTTCACACATTAAATTATGTATACATAATTTGTCCATATGATTTCTACACATGAATTTAAATGTCTAGGATTTTCATTTCCTTTGTAGAAACTCATCTTCATTCTATAGTCTAACTATAGAGTTCAAGATTAATTAAGTTTCCAAAACTAATTATCTTTATGGACTGCATCTAATCATTCATAGTATGAGTAACTTGCCAAATTCAATATCTGCAATTCATCAACAGTTTACCATAATCATGTAACTCATAATCCTTAACATATTATACAAATATTTGAGATATCCATGCGGATCTATGAATGAGAATTCTATCATCTTGAGATTTAACATTAACATGTTTAATCCTCAGCATGACATTTGCTAGTGTATTTTAGAAGATCATGTATCTTGTAATTTTACCTTTCAAGATAAAACTCCCACTTGCCTTTTGCAATTTATAGACTATCTATAAATACTCAGCAAGTAGAGCAACATAAAATTGTTCTCTTTTGGGACATTACAAATACACATTGACAGTTCCTTACATGAAGTTTGTTAATAACCTACTCAAAATAGTTTTAACAAATTCAGAACTTCAATTTTAATACTTAAAGTGATTTATCACATTCCATAATAAATGGTGTCTTATTAATCTTTTAGGTTGGAGTCTAATTGAGTATATACAATGCATACTCAATTTTCTAACCTTGATAACAATTTGGAAGAAAAGAAGATATAGTTATCTTTAATCAAACAATATAATAAGAGTTTGATTTTCCTAACTAAACGTACCATAAACATTATGTATTTCATTAGGATTAATATTGTAAGACAATCTTACAGTATGTAAGATAAATATATTTCATTTTGGCTTACCTATTTACCAACTAAATCAATTTAATGGTGAAATAGATTTTCCAAACCAATGCATGCTATATAACATAAGTACTTTTTTTAACCAAGTCACTTCATGTCCATGTCTTAACAAGAAGACATAAACTGTTATAATCCCAATTTACGTTATAAATCATTGATCAACTCAATGACTTCTTGTATATGTCTTAATTAAAACATAACAAGTTAACATCTTACTTTATTATAAGTCTTGTAATAATTAAAAGACTTCATATTTATATCTTTACAATAAAATATAAATATACATAACTAAAGTAATCATGAACACCACAATTTGGTTTCAATAGTATTTCAAGTTAACTTATTTACTTCATATATTTATGACATTCCAAGAATACATAAACATTCAAATTTGAAGTAGTATTAGGTTACTTCATTTATTTATGTCATTTCAATAATACATAAATATTTAGTTTGAAGTAATCTCATTTATCATATTGACACTTGTTCTAATAAGAATCTAATTTAGAACTTGCAAATTAACACAGTTTCATTACATCAGTTGATCTGCTAGTAATGAAAGTATGTAATTTACCTTGTCATTAATATCTATGTCAAGGTCTCACTTACGCTAGATATTAATTTCAAGTGTTCTATTTAATAGATGTGAATAAAAAATCACATTAGAACATTAATCTCTTACCTTGTAGTCAAGAGAATCCTTTAAATCATATTCCTTTGTGTTGTTGCTTGCACACAATTAAGATTTCTCCCACTTGTGCATGGAACAACATCATGTATCAGATAAACAACACGTCAATCATTTGTTTATGTGATTAATATGATTGTGTCATAGATATTCGTAGATATAGAACCACCTTGTCTAGTAAGGAAACGCACATGACTATCCTTAAACCCACAAGTGTCTACAATTGGAAAGTAATTATCTCAAGACATTCTAGAGATAATATGGGTTACTACCAAGATAACAAGCTCGTAGCTCCCACTGACTTACAGATCATTACATTAATATATGTTATTCAGTAATTACAACACAATGCTCCTACTGAATTTGACAACATTATAAGTGTTTCATAACCAGTAAAAGCAAATAGTGTGCTATTTACTTTCCTACACCTTTGAGTAATCCCAAACGTAACAATTACTTAGGTACTAAAGAATGTATTCTACTTTGTAAATGATGGACTATCCATCAATTCAATTAACTTGGAAATAATTGGGCATGCAATTTCTTCCTTAATTTGACTACCATCCCCACAATGGTATGTAGCATCAAAAGTGGTCAAAGCACAACAACTAGACAAAGTGTGCTAGTTTGCCTTTTACTAATTTTGCGGTAACTAGTCTAGCTTCTAATTTAATAACTCATAAAATGTGCAATTTTCTTAACTATTAAAATTTTGCTATGAGTTATTTCTTAGAATTTAGACAATTCTAATTTTCCCATTATACCCTTCTCATACATGAAAAGGTATATGGTTTAAGTCTCACTCTTCTCAAAGAAAGTAGACTTCGTTTGTTCTTTTAGTAAAGTTGACTCTAGCCTAAACCCCTACAGGTGTAGATCAATTTTCCACTAAAAGAATGCCCCACGTTTACGGTTTTTAACGTTGCATTAATACATTAAATGAATTTACAAAATTCAATTTTAGTATTTTCGATAATAATTTTTCAAGAAAAGAAAATTACCCAGGAAATACAATATATCCATTTAATTTTCTTGAAAACTAGGATCCAACTTTCCATAGTTCCACCACATCAGTTGATCTGCTAGCAGTGAAAGTACAAAAGATGGTAACTTGTCGTACAATAATCGCGAAACAATTTTCCGACTCCTAAATTTATGGGAATTACATTTGCCAAACAATTTGCAATGTAACCATGTTTCTTCCCATCTCATGCTTTAAGTCTCAAGGTCTCACTTATAACTTAATTAAGTCGTATAATTTAGAAACTTGTAAATTCACATAGTGTCATTGCATTCAGTTGATCTGGTAGCAATGAAAAAATGCAATTTACCTTGTCATTAATATCTATGTCAAGGTCTCACTTACGCTAGATATTAACTTCAAGTGTCTCTTATAATTAGATAGCATGAACTTAAATTTTATAGGGTATTTATTTTGATGTTATAATCAAAATATGTACAAAGATGCATGCACTCATCTTTGTATCATAGGTTTTCAAAACTATTTTAATTACCAATTAGCTAAGAGTTAAATCAACAAAGTTTTAATTGAGGCGTTGAGTAACTTACAACTTTGCCTTAAGATGCTTCGTACATATAATGGTGTACTTGGTAAGTCTAATTTGACGCACAGGCGAGCGGAGAGACAGAATGGAGTCTCTTTAAGGCCACAATTTAATGCGAAACCAACCTTATACCCACTTTATAGTTTGTCAACATTAGGTCCGCCGCTTCGACCATTTTTAGAGTTACATCAATCAATTAAAAGTTTATGATTCTAAGTCTTATAAAATTATGTTGTAAATTATTAAATTGCTAGTCTCGCCTGGGAGCAAATTACCGTGCGAAGCGAACCACTGTCGGCACATAAGACTTGGCAATAAATAATTTACCACATCAAAGTTTCATAGTTATTAGGTCCATTTAATTTTTATACCAAAAATCACCCTCTTTTTGCTTAAAATTCATGAACAATTTAAACAAATAAGACAAGTAATTTTAACAAAAATTAAATAAACACAAATAACGTATATAATCTTAACAATTAAATCATATAGCCACATGCAAACCTTCTGATAAATCCAATTAATAATCTATATGTGTAATTATTATGTATATAATTAAGAAAACTCCCATTGGTTTTCGAGCGCATTGTACCCAATGGACCACAAACGCCAACAATTGGCCGCGTAAGTTTTAATAATTAAATACCACATAGCACATAACTGATTCATTAATGTAATATATTAGGTCTTCCCTAATTTTAGATTTATCTAAACATATAGCATATAAAACAAACCCTAATCCGTGATTTCTTTGCATGAAAAAATCATGGATCATCCAGGAACGTAACCCTTTATTCAAATAAACACATAAACATAACATGTCCTAATTTAGGGTTACAAAACTAACTTTTAAAAAAAAGAAGGGTTGAATCCCCCGCCCTAAATTATGTACGATTTATATTTTATGTTCTAAACTTAACACAAATCGCTAACATGTAAATCCAAATCAAGATTCGATTTTTATTATGCGTTTAGGTAATAACAATTACATGTTAAATTGGCTCGTGATGCCACTGTTGGAATTTAAATATCTTGACATTCAAATAAATAAATAAACATCAAAGCACGTATAATAGCGGAAGCAGGATCATTATTTAACATGTATAATGTATTACCAAATAATAAATAGTTACGTACCTTTTAGATCCTAGCAAGAACAAGGATCAAATCTTCTTGTCTTCTCTTCAACAAGAACAAATAGGATTAACGTGGAACCCCTTACCTTTTTGTTCCACAATCCAAGATAATAACTAAAGTAAGTTATATCCGAGTTCATACACACACGTACTATAAGCGATCAAAGGTTGATGCTAGTGAATGAACACAATTATTAAACCAAAACTATTTTGTTCAATAAACCTTGAATCACAATTAAAGCATACAACAAACAAGGTTTTGCTTTGTATAAAATAAAACGGGTCGAACCCTTTTATTTTATTAATAGGCGATCTAGGAAGTAAAGAAGGTCATGTATAGTGACTATCCATCATAGAAAGTCAAGAACATAATCAATGTACAGTGACTGCACATAGTGTTACTCCAATGTATACTGTACGCTACATATACCTTGGAATAATATTAGTCGTATTATCTATATTGTGTCGTCCGACTTTTAGGTTTTTAATTCTGTCGACTTTTGTAGAGCTAATGAGGGTGTATATATAGCCTCCAAACTTGTTCTTCAAGTTTGAGTCTAATACATCCTCAAGTTCCAAAACTCGACACTCAACCCCCTCCTTTATTTACTAACGGTCATTAGTCAATTCCGTTAATTACTTTAACGTCCGTTAGTCCATATTTCGTGTCTAAATAATTAAAATATATAATAATATATATATTTATTATTCCTTTGATCATTCATACGTAAAGTGTGCAATCTCTCAGTCCCGGGTTCGATTCTAGTCATACACGATTTAATATTTTTCCAAAACTCTAACACTTGCTACATATAATAGCAACTTCTTTGCAAGGAATATACAAATATTCTGTTCAGAGGTTTCATCTGTGAACTGTACTTGCGGGTTACGTGTTGCAGAGGCTACAAACATGTCACCCTTACTTTTACTTGCTTAGAAACAGTAAGGCTTATTTAAAAATTAGTTATTATTAACTTGGGTTGACCTCATTATTAACGAATAGTCCCGCCGCAACGCGGCGGGATCGTTTTTTCCTCGTTAACAACAAAGAAGAGAGAAAAGAAGATTTAAAAGGAAAAAAGAAAAATAAAATAATTGGCTCTTAACATTCAATGAAAAAGATTGTTCAAGCTTTCAACATTCGTTCTCCTTTGTTTATTTCGGAAGTCTTCCGTTCAAACAGTTAAAGAGTTTTAAACAGACAACCAATCAAATCAAATAAATATATAGGGTTTATATTGATCTTTTTTAGTTAAATTTGTTTACCAATAACGTTAGTTATCTTATTTTACCAAAATTATGTAACCTTGACGTTTGTAGTTGTCGTGAGTTACTTGAAATTTATATGTTTTTATATTTTTTATATTGGGAAATGTATAAAAGTCTATAAGTTAAAATTTATGAAGTATTTTGATTTATGCTTTTACATAATATTTGCAATGTGGAAAAGTTTTAAAAGTTATGGTGACGTAATACGTTTTAAATAACAGAATAAGCGTAGAAAGACGAGATGTTAAGCTGTCTTTGATTTTGAAATGCTTTAAATTAACATATTAGTATAAGTACTTATTAGTTGAATTAGAAAAATATATGCAATGTTTGTGTTATAAATAGATAGTTAAAAGGGTGAAAATTACAAATTTATGAAAAATAACACCAACTAACAAAACTGATATCAATGATGAGTTGGTCTAGTGGTTGGGACTTCCCTTGGTGGCCTTTAGGTCTTAAGTTCAAATCCTACTAATGCCAACTTTGAGATATTAGGAAGTTCCTCTATGAGGGCTTGGCTTGGGTATACCCAAGTTCAAGTCTGAGGGGGCAGGGTTTACCCCTATTAATCGTCGTGCCTTCGGATGGATTAGTAGGGGTTTTCCCCCATCGGGTATTTGAATAGGCATTCCTACTTCGAGGGAGCTCTCTAGCGCGGGCCCGGTTAAGACAACGTAAGCTAGACCTCCCGCTGTCGAATCACGACACGAAGTTTCAACGAAATTCACCTTAAAAAAAAAAAAAAAATTCACCTTAAAAAAAAAAAAAAAAAAAAAAAACTGATTTTATGTTTGTTACAATGTTAGGTGTTTTATAAAATTGAACCAATATCATAATTAGACTCATTTCAATCTTAATTTAAAAGCTTTTGGAGTATAATCTTACTGAAAACTAAAAATTATAATTTGCATACGTTGAAGACAAGTTAAAATGATAGTTGTTATTTTTTTTTGTCATTTCAATCAAATAGGGTTGGATCAGTTGGAAAACCTCTTGCCTTTCAACCAAGAGGTCAAGGGTTCGATCCTCACTCCCTACAAAAGGCCAGGGGTCCTTTTCTACCTTTGGTAGAACCGGAAGCAGCCTCTCTACCTTAGGTAGGGGTAAGGCTATCTACGTCTCAACCTCCCCTATACACCGTCTTCGACGGTATTGGGACCCATAACTCGTGGAAGACGGTATTGGGAGTTACTTTACTTTACTTTTTTTTTAATAAATTGAAAGTTAAAATTAAAAATTTGCCAAAATAGTTAATTACAAAATTAACCCCCTATTATGTGGTGATTATAAAAGTTTTTTCTTAAAATTTTGTGAAGATTTAAACAATATTGTTTGCTTCAGGAAATGTATACATGTGTTTGGTTCAATAAAAAAGAATAAAAAATAAAAAATAAATGAAATAATGCTACCCATTTATTTTCAATCAATACAAAAAAAAATTACTCACATCAAATTTTATTTAAAATGAATGTCTTATAAATTGTTGATCACTTGATCATTCAAGTAAAACAAATTATACCACTGTTTCAAGCATAAAATCATCTTTAATTAGAGAAACGCTTATATATAATTTTGACAAATAAGTCTCGTTTGTTATTGGGCTTATGGAAGGGCTTATAAAATAAGTCGGCTAAAAACTTTAGCCCCATAAAAGGGGCTAAAAACTTTAGCCCGGAGCTTTTGAAGAATAAATTACTTATTTACCTACAAAAATATTTAACATATACAAAAACTCATTTAATTATGTCATTTTTAGTAATTTTGCAATAATAAACCCCAGCGTCAGCCCATTTGCCAAAACAAGTTTATAAAAATATAAATTTTAATTTCGGCTTATAATATAAGTCGCAGCCCCAGCTCATTTCGCCAAACATACCCTTTATGTTTGAAAATAAAGGTTGTAAAGTAGGGTTTTTTTTTTTAATAAAAAACAAATGATCAAGATTTGTCGATATTACATTTTTTTGTTGATCTACATTAAACTCCATGTGTATATTTGTATAGTATTTTTTTACTTGTTAAAATATGAAAGTGCATAATTCAAAGTAGAAAACACAATAACTTAATTTAGCACAATATAAATATAATATAAGTAATATTATCTTCATTGCAAAAACAACGTACAACTAATTTTCTTGACATCCAGCCTATTAGGGCTGACAATTTTAACACGAAACCTGTTAATACGACACGACACGACCTGACCTGATCTGTTCTTAACAGGTTTCGTGTTTGACCTTAACAGGTTTCGTGTCGTAACAGGTTTGGACCTATTAAGACCTGTTAATATTCGTGTCTTAACAGGTTAGACCTGTTATGACCTGTTAAGACTAGGAGTATATAAATTACCACCACAGCTCATAACCCTAATCTCTTCTTATCTAAAATCCGCTCCCTTTTGCTAATACACTCCCAACACAGATCTGGATAACTCATCCCATCAAAACAATCAATACACACTCAACTAATCTTATCACATCTATCATCTAATCTCCAACAAAAACAGAACATACACAATAACAACTCAACCTATATCCCTTTTTGTCGATCATACGCGGCGTGCCTTCAAGAGAAATAGCTTCAAGATCATTGTAACATGGTCTCGGGTAAGGCTTTTATATGTTATTTCGTTATGTGTTGATAACCGAAAGAATGGTTGGATGAAACATAATTGTTTTGTGCAATCCTTTTGATTTTCGGATAGTAAAGAGAAGTGAATCTTCTTGACAGATCAGTGATGTTATATTTCTTTTCGTGCTCCATTTTTGTGGTCTATGGCTATTGTTATAGCACACGAATAAGAAAAACTGAGGTCTATAGATACTTTCAATTTATTGTGTTTAAGATCCATGAAGATTTGTTTTCAACTAAAAAAATCTGTTAAAGATTACACAAAAAGTTGAAACATTGCTGAGATCTTTTGTTTGATTTGTACGAAACAGTTAAGAGTAGTGAAAGAGAGTTGGGAGGTCTAGATGTAGGGTAGATGTTGTGGAATTGGTATTGCTGTGATGTTCTATAGTCGGATTTATAACCTGGGATTAGATTAGTCGGATTTTGTTAACAGGTCCCTTAGCAGGTCTTAACAGGTGTACCTGTTAATTTTCGTGTCGTGTTCGTGTTTGAGAAAAATGACACGATTAGTTAACAGGTCGTGTTCGTGTTTGACCTTAACAGGTTCGTGTCTTAACAGGTTCGTATGCCTGTTATGCCAGCCCTACAGCCTATCAGTAGTAGTAAAAGTCAAAATGAAAATCATTTAGCGACCCTTCAATACATGTCACCATTTCTACTCTCGCCCCGTTGTATTTATCCCTAAAAATGAGATATTTAATACAAATGAAATATATTGCATTTGCATGTCTCCTACTATGACAAGTGTTACTCCCTCCATCTCAAAATAAATATCCAGTTTGACTTGGTTCAATTTTAACCTTAAATATATTTTTTGTGTTACATAATACTTGATAAAAAAATATACCAATGAAAAATACACTTAAAACCCAATCCATTCATATATTTTGAATCAAGTATTATATAGCACCCACAAAAATAGATAAGGTCAAAGTTGAATCAGTTTGACTTTGAAAAGTCAAACTGGACACTTATTTTATGACGGAGGTAGTACCATATAATAATGTTCTACTTACCAAAGTAAAAGAAGAATAGTCACGGTTATAAATACAAATCGATCGGCAAAATACTCCGTAACTATTATCTATAAAGTAAATTTTGTTTATGAACCTTGTATTCAAAGCATAGTTTGTTTTTGACCAGCAAACCACATGAGTTGGTTTTAGTTATCAAAAATGTAAATGCAATAACGAGAAAATAGGTGGCAAACATCATGAAGGATGTAAACGTAACCGAAGTTAGTCAGAGACTCTTCGGGAGTAAGAAAGGATAAAATGATGGTACTAGAAACGAGCCGCAAATCAAAAACAATTTCAACTCAGCTGCCACGTGTCCAAATTCCCGGACTTCAAAAAGCCACGGATCCATCAAATCATCGAACACGTCATCTTTATTACCATCCAGATATTATTTTTTGATACAAATATCACATTCAAATAATGATACTTTATACATTATCTAGAGAAGGCTATAAATATCTCGAACGTGTTGACTCAGTTCCCATAATTTTATTTCACGAATGCGCTTTTTTTCCCCTAAAACTCACAAGATTCTTTTATACCCTTTTATCTCGATATATCTGTACGGATAAAGACAATTTTATAGTTTTTTATTTTCAGAAGAACAAATAGTGATTTCAAGCAAGCAGCTATTGATTCATCTTCATCACACATGTTTATCAACAGGTATTTAGTTATATTCTTTTCAAATCAACATTTTTTTTGTCCGAGTATTACTGTTTATTTCGATTTGTTTGATTATATTTATATATAGGTGGTGATTTTGATGATTTTGTGTTATGGAACTGTATTTTACTGCATTTTTAAAAAGTTCATTGCACACCATGTGTTCGATAAAATGCCTCTATGCAAAGTGTGATTGTTTTTAGGACAAATCCTCTTACACACAACACAATATTAAATAGTTTTTTTTTTTTTTTTTTTTTTTTTTCACTCATTCTCTCCATGCATCCAAAAGGTCATTCGGAGCATCACGTGAGCAAGCATATTTGTAGGAGGTTTTAGTGGGAGGTTTTAGCATTTTTGTTTTAGGACTCAAACTCATTATTATTATTATGGGTGCCAGAGAACTTTGGTTAATATCAAATTTGAAAACAAAAACATGTCGGATGACCAAGACCACTAGAAGTGATCCAACATAGGATTCTGTTGTTTATTATGTTTTTATCATATAGATATAATAATGAGACGCAATTTGTCGCAAAAAAATTGAACAATTTGCAGAATTGAATTATCAAGTAGTTTCAATAGTACACTGATTATTATAATTGTTATAAAAAGGAAAGTTAAAATAATTAGGTGGTGGATAACTTTGGGCGCAAGAAAACGTTGACGCCAAGGTAGAATTTTTGTTATTTCTGGCACTTCATATTTAATGCCTAAAAAGTAGTCCTTTACTTCGGCTCCAAGCAAAGCTGATTTGGTGTGGCCTTTTCTAAACCACTATTTGAAGGGTCTTTCATATTCAACTAGCAAGTTTCTAAAAGATTTAATTAAGTCATTCTTATATATTTTCTTAGTTTATTTGTTTTAGTTTTAGTTTTTTAGGCGAAGATTTTTATATATTTTTTGTTTACTTGCAGAAATACGAGAATGTCTCATTCGGATCAACCTTCAACCACACCTTCATCATCAATGGATTCCCCTAGAAAGCGTAAATCAAGAAGCAGACGTGATGGGCCAAAAGGGGTAGCTGAAACACTCGCAAAATGGAAAGAATACAACAATAAAATCGACTCACTAGATGAAAAAGCAAAGCCAGCCCGAAAAGTTCCAGCTAAAGGGTCGAAGAAAGGCTGTATGAAAGGTAAAGGTGGGCCCGAGAATTCGAGATGCAAGTTTCGTGGCGTGAGACAACGGACTTGGGGAAAATGGGTGGCCGAGATTCGAGAACCAAATAGAGGGAGTCGATTGTGGTTAGGGACTTTTGGTTCTGCTGTTGAGGCTGCTTTGGCTTATGATGAAGCCGCTAGAGTTATGTATGGGCCTTGTGCTAGGCTTAATTTACCTAATTGTAGGTCGATGAATGAGTATAGTCAGATGGTTGTGTCGAATGGTTGTGCTTCGAGTTGTGACTCGACTACGACCTGTAGTCATTCTTTGGAAGATTCTAAAGCTTGTTCGAGTAGACAAATGATTAAACAAGATGAAGGTGACTCGAAACGTGAAGATACTATAGTTAAACATGAAGTTAAGGAAGAACCTGTTGAGGAAGTACAAAATATTAGAATCAAGGATGAACCCGTAGAGACTAACGAGGACATCAGTTTGCCACATGTTAATGAGATGTTCGATATGGAGGAGTTGCTTGAAATGATGGGCCAGAGGAACTCCCAAAATACAGGAAACGGAATGGGTCAAAACGGGTTCGATGAGCCTAGTGGCGTGTCTCAGCCTTGGATAAAAAATGAGCCACAAAGCGAAAATCAGCAAGATACTTATGGGACAGGAGGTGGTTTTGGGTTTGGTTATTCGATGCCAAAGCAGCCTGCGATGGATCAGAAGCTCGGTGACATGGGTTGGTTCGATCAGGAGCCAATGAACCCATATACTAGACCCAAGTGGGAAGATAATTGTGATGTTGGTGCTGTTGCTGATTATGGTTTTGATTTTTTGATGCCGGGTCGGCCTGAAGATGGTAACTTTACATTACAAGAGTTGGGGTTCGATTTGGGAGCTGATTTCGGCTTGTGAGATAACTGAGATATTATAAGCCTGTTACTTTTATTTACAGGAGCCAAGAGCCTGAGATTGCCCGTCCTTGTTCAATACGGGATTGCGAAAACGCCAATTTGTAAATGTTCTTAGTGATATAGTGGTAGTCACATGTTTTGTTAGTCTATTCGACTATAGTTGTTATAAACCAAATTAAAATTAGGCTATCTACTGAGAGAGCTATGTATATGTCACTTATTAGGAACTTCCAATGGTGAATGTAAATAACGACTTACGTGGCATATTTATTATTTGATTGATCCAACTTCATCTATAAGTATAGAAACTATGTGACTCCCATATTTTTTCTTTGAACACATTGATATCTTGTTTCTGATTCTCTCTCTATGGCACGGTCAATGTCCTAAGAGTAGGAAAACGAACTGAAATGGCAGGTTCGCTAGTAACCAAGCGGATTTGCTTAGGGGCATACGTCTATGGATTGAACAATCGGAAATTGAGATTGCTAAGGGACATACATCTCTCTGGATCGGACCGGTACTTGAGAAAGTTGAGATTGTTCAGGGGTGAATAAAATTGAGATTGTTAGGATTGGGTATAGTCAAGAGGTAAAGCACGCATTCACGTTGGCGACTGTCTTATGGCCCCCCTCATCTCACGCGCGAGGGGTGTTTCTGGTTAGATGCCCGCTTCTCACGAGGGGTGCTTACGGTGTATGTTAGTTGAGGGCGACGGTGATCAGGTGAAGTCAATAGGTGTTTATATATCTATACATGGAGATCGAATTGCATGTATAGAAGTACTAGTAAATGATGGTCGAGAGTTATTGGGTCAGTGAGGTCTAAGGAGCGAGAAAAAAGAGAGATTAATGCATCGTTGATATGACAATTATAGATATTAAAAAGAGAGATTAATGCATCGTTGATATGACAATTATAGATATTTGGTGATCAGTGATTGAAATTGCAGGAAAAATAAAGTAAAAGGTATGAATACGCAACAATTAAGGGTCAAATTGTATATATATCCCTTTCAAAATGAATAATTGCATATATATCATTTGTACAATGTTTTGATGCATATAGTATAGTGGTTTTTATGCATGCTTTGGATATATATATGTAATTTTGCATTTTCGGAAGGATATATATGCAAAAGCCCCCAACATTAATTATTAAGTAAATTGTCGATCTATAATTTCTCAAGAAATCAGTATCAAAAACTGATAGGAAGGAATAAGCCATAAAACTGGTTTTTGATCCCGTGTTGTGTTTGGGTTTCACTATCGAAGCTAGCGGGTCTACCGAAATCCGAAATAAAAATTTTAAAGATAACGAAGATTAGATCTGTAAGAAACTAAGGTACATGTGTTTGATAACACAGAATGATTTAGTGCTGAATGATTCTGAAGTCTGAATGGTTCAAAGGCTCTGAATGACTTGGTTCTGAATGAAAATTGTATGTTTGATATCGGTTCTGAATGACTTATCTGAATGATAAAAAATTACCATTTTTATCATTAGTTTATGTTACTTTGTTTTGTCTTGCAACCGAATGAAAGAAACGGGCATAACAAAATTGTTACAACGTTCTTCAGTAGCAACTTATAACAAAAGGTAACAATCGGAATGATTCAGCATCAACTTATAAGTGGAATGATTCAGTCGGAATGATTCAGCATTCAGCGTTCAGAAGCACAAATCAAACACCGGAATGCTGACCGATTCAGCACTAAGTGCTGAACCATTCCATTCAGCATGTATCAAACACAGCCTAAATGTACATGGTTTGATTGTTACAAACGTGGATTTCTAGTTAAAAATCATACTGTTTTCAGTCCCAAAAATATTATCTGATTTTGTCCTTTATTTTGGGCTAATGATTTGCATATTCTTATTTTTGATTTGCACATTACAAACTGTATTTAAATATTGTACATTAGAATGTGCGAATCAAAAGTAAAAATGTGTCAATCAACACTCTTTATTATGATATGACAAAGAATTAATGTTTATTTCTAGATTTTATAAATATCGATTAGTATAAAAATAAAAATGAACATCCTTTTTTTTCAACAAATAAAATAAAATATTCAGTGTAAAAGTACATAAATTTTGACCGTTTAATTTCCGGCTATATATACTATACTAGCAGGATACTCGCGCGGCGGTTACCTTATATTTAAATTTTTAACGAGCTAATGTTTTTGATTATACGTTTTTTCATGACAAATAGTTTTACAAATAACGATAATTTCAACTCATATGAATTTAAGAAATAAACTATTTTCTATAAGCAGAAACATTGGTATATTGTATTTTTTATTGTGTAGTTTTATATAAATAGAAAATGAGTGACACAACTAAACTTTTCAAGTCATTGCTGAAAAAAGTTTATAGCGAAGATGAAAAAAAAAAAAAAAGAAGAAGATGAGAATCATTTGGGTTTTGATTTTAAAACAATATTTTCCGTCATATGTAATAGAAATAAACATTGTATGAAATGCTTAATCACAATTTCATAAAAAAATATTTTTGCGCTAAATTTTTTTGCAATACACGGGCGATCGTGTAATCTAAACACAGGGACACACGGCGACTACCTTTGATACACATTTTAGATACAGATGATCTTGGGGATATCGGATAAAAGAGTTATACCAAATTACCAATAAAGAAGGAAATCCAGCATGTACACGTTGCAATATTCTTAGCATACTACGTGACACGTCTCATACCATATCCTCTAGTTTAAGTATTACAGAAAAAAAAAAGTAATAATAAAAAATTAAAAAAAAAAAAAAAAAAAATTAATTAATGTCTATATATAGTAGTAACGAAGACATGGATATTTAAATGATATCACTATGAAGCGAGTTCTTTCAAATACTATTAAAAAGATTATCCTAAATAGGAAATTAGAATGGACTTTTATAATGTTGAACAAAAAAAGTTGAAGACAGAGAGTAAATAGAAGAAAAAACCATCTGAAAGTGTGGTGAAGAAATAAAAGTCAAAAATTTGAAGTAAAAAATAAAAAGTAAAAATCATGAGTGCCATATTCAAGTTGAATTCTTTGGGAAATTTGCAAAATGACTTTGAATCAATTTTGTTATATATTGCTAAAAAAAAAAAAAAAAATGTGTGAAATAATTAGGTTGTCATGACTTTAAATACGAATTATCACTTGTTTAATTGACTGCAAAAAAGCATTATCTTTTATGCAAATTACACAAACATCATCTTTTGATCTCATGTATATTTAAAATTATAAGGTTTTTCATCAAACAAATAATAACAATATACGTATTTTTTTATCCTCTTTAATTTGATGTCCATTTTGATATTTTTTGTTAAATGTTTTTTTTTTTACATTTTTTTGGCAAAATATCGTAGTATATTTGTAATGGAAGATTTTGCATTTTATAACTTTAAAAAAAGAAAAAAAATGACACATTGCAAATTAATTGTAAAGTATTACGAAATACTATAAAATTAATTAATATTTTCTTTCTTTTGACAAAGCATTTCTCTCTCTTGAAATTATTAAGAAATTATTACGTATTTATTGCGAAATTCAATTCAATTTTTAAAATTTTTTATATCTTTTAAAAAAACGTCTGCAGACTATATAAAATATATACAAGGTAATAACTAAAATCATTAGAGAGTTAATATCAAAAATCTTATTATTATTATTATTTTTTATTTGATAACAATTTTGCTTCATATGTTAAATTTTTAAAAGTTTCGATTCTTAAATTTTAAAGTTTATAAAAATCATTTCGTAATAAACTTCAGTTGCGATATGTACGAAATAAAAAGCATGGAACTGGAAAATATGGGTAGTTGCGATGCGTATGAAATCAAAAGCACCGAACTGGAAAATAGATAGGTAGATAATAGTGTAAAAATGTGTATGAGTTGTGTTATATGTGAGAAACAAGTAATTTCGGAATATCAAAAAAATAGTCTCGACTTTAACAATATACGTAGTATCACAAAATTAAATAAAGTTAGAAATAAATGTCTTTTTAGTTTTGCAAATTTCCTTATTCTCTTTGTCAGATACCTTTTAAGTATGTTGAATATATCCTTCATCAATGCTTAACTTTTTTCTCTACAAAAAACTTGCTAGCTATTTGTACACGTTGCACCAACAAAATTTCAGTAGCTTTGGTACATTTTCTTGGACAAAAATAAGAGCGCAGTATCAATCTTTGTACTTGACCAAATGCCTTCGAAAGTAGAAACAATTTGGTACTGTTCGGATTTATTTAATGACGAATTATGAAAACAATGAGTTTATTAAATCAGTGCGACGAACCGCGCGTTGCGGCGGGGCGACTATTCTGTAACAAATTTCCACAGATGATAACTGTAACATGTTATAGCTGAAAAAAACCCGTGGTTGGGCAAAAAAGAGGGCAAGTGGGCTGGAGAAAAAAGGCGGGAGCCGAATATTTATGCTGTAGCAAAAAGTTAATGCTGCATTATATATAGTATAATCTCGGAGCGAGGTCAAAATATATACTCTCGCCAAATGAATAGTTGTTGGCGAGTTTCTATTCCCAATACATGGAACATAAAGTGTACCTCTTACATGTCATTTAAGAGTTAAATTCACATTGATAACTACTTGTAGACGAATTATCTTGCGGGTACGTGACACGGCAATAAGAATCAGAAACACCGACGGCGCCTGAAAAAACACCACAAAAAAATTTTATCAGCTATGAAATAAAACCGCTGCAGAAATTCAGACTGTTTGTGTTGCATTATCAGCGGCCTTGCTATGAATGATTGCAAAAGAGGCTAAAATGGTGTTGGGAAATTTGGACTGCATTTTTTTGTTTGTTTCATCGGTTAATTCTTTTTAAAGTGCAAAAAAACATCATTTGAGGCGGATGAAAATAGCCCAAAAATTTGGGCGGGGAAAGCCTCTAGAGTAGTTAACTAAACGATGTCTTACCTGTAGAGTGTGCAGCAGATGGACCTTGATTCAGTAAATTCGCTCATGATCAACTCACAACCTAAGATCTATGACCATATTATGTTAACTGTTCAGACACGGCTGGTGGTCCCTGGATCTCCGTCTTTTTCGCCATCTTGTGTTATTGTTTCAGTAGCCTTTGAACCAACTGCTGTTGCATAAAGAAAAAAAAAACATCAATGGTTAATTTAGCAATCTACCATCTCAAGTCCACAATAAAATAGAAGTTCCAAAAAGTGATAGCCACTTTGGAGTTATTTATGTGTTATCTGGAAATCTTACAAAAGATCCAGTTAATTTGGAACCTGCCCTGAAGAAAACGCTATAAAGACGAAAGAAAGGCTTTTTCTTTTCGTTACCTCTTTCAACATACGCTCTTCTGCCACCTGCTGGATCCTCCATCGCTATGTAGTAGTTGGCAAATTTCATATAAATTTGTTGGAATTTTCATTGCAACAACCTCTACATATCAAACCAATAGCAAGCAGTTAATCAACTTGTAGTTTCTCACCATCGATATATAAAAAATTGGCAATTTCATATCCATTTAAGTACTAAAGAATCTTTGGCAGCATATAGCATTGTAGGTACACAACGGTTTTAAAAGGAGCATTAAATATATCTAGCCCTTAAAGCTGCCTATCTGTACTTGAGACACAATACATTGCATTATGCAATTAACCGTTTAGGAATATATATATATATTACTCACCAGGGTGCAAACGATGCAAATACCAAACTTAGAACAGTTCAACAACTTTTAATAGAGTTGTTGTTTGAGAACACCAAAAAAAAATAACGATCAAAAACTCCCAATTTTAACTGATTACTTAATATTTATGGTTTGTTTCTATTTTAGTTGGCCTATTTTCCAAACACTCTTTTAACTACGTTATAAGGATTATGAATTATCACCTGTAATTTGAGGTAGGATGTGGCTCATGGTTTCGGCTGCAAACTGACGTTACTTGCTGCATAGAAAATACATTTTGACCCAAACCCGCTCTAACCTGTTACACCAGCAGACAATTTTGACACCCCTAGTAGGGAGGGGTGTAACAGGTTTTGAAACATGAATACTATATACTCAAATCTTCTAAACATGTTAAATAACGAAAATAAACAACTATAACGATAGCAGACGACGATACCTTATGAAAAGTAATATTCCCAACGCAATCTGGCCTAGCAGCTTTGGAAACCACTAATTGACATTGTATCTGCAAAATGAGTGGTACGATGTCAGCCGTGTGTTCGAGACACATCATGTTTTAGTCATCCAATCAAATACTTTCATAGAGATATTAAGCAATCACAAGTAACTTGAATACCAACGGTAAAAAAATTGTAAAAAAAAATAACCTGATCATACACAATCGGAACAACCTCTCTGCATCCTATCAACTTCCCTTTTTTAAAGTGAACCTGCAAGAGTGACAAAACGTCAGTAAATTGACTGTCGAAAAAAACACTAACTGTTCAATTTTAGATTAAAGAATGACGTTGCGGCACTATCAGATTTTTGAACACTAAAATAAGTTTCCTAGAATATCCGAATTTAAATTTTTGTCCGGTCGGAAATCAGGTATCCCAAAAAAGAAATTAGGATGTTGTTGACTTGATTTTATATTACCTTTGGTTCTCCCATGCTGCACACACAGTATAGTGTCGATGCTTCTGCACATCTCCTCTACTACTCCTATATATATACTCGTGATACTCCGCTGCATATTCTGTTGTCCTAAAAACAAAAAAGTAAATGAACCTAATTTTATATCATGATCAAGTGACAATAAGCCGAACTTGGTGCACACCAATCAAATGAACATGAACTGAAGTGACAATTTGACGCATTAGCTTACAAATGGGTTATTTGAAATGAGTTTTGGATTAGTAAAAAAATTAGCGAAAGTGAAAAGATCAAATGACTTAAAAGTAGTCCAAAGTTAATCTGTAATGCATACTACCGTTTAAATTATCTTACTCAAAGATTTAAATTAATATATAACAAACCAAAGTCAGAGAATTGAGACCTTTTTACTCCTTTTCCTTCAACTCGTATCCACATAACCGTTTGATACTTGCTGAGAAAAAAAGGAAATTTCGAATGTCAGCCACACATATGTTTCTATCATACACACATTTTCAGGAATCTAAAACAATGACCTTACAGTAAGTTCATTTAGTTTCCGAATGGGTTACAAACAGCATATGCAGCTGATGTCAAGGTGCAACTCGTGCTAGCTGTGCTGAAACCTGAGACTGGAGATCAGCAAGAGCTTTTTCAATGTTGGGGACACGACAAACGCATTGGAATCAGCTGCTGGGGATCGATAACCTACAACGAAAAGTGACAGTATGTTAGAATGAACACCCCCAAATTTGGATTGTGGCAGCGGAAAAATAATTTGAGTGTTACGGTGAGGATCGAAGTTTAAATCTCAGAAAACGGCCCGGAAGGGGCGTTTTGAAAGTTATATGTCATTTTAAATAATATTTTTGATACAAGGTAAATCATTTGATTTGAAAATCCCATAAAAAGATGTGATAATTTGAAAAGAATGACATATATGATTTTACACCATTTAAGTTATCAGAGTAAAAGATGCCCGCTCCGTGTCTTGTCCTGCTCCGTTATTTACCTGAGATAAACATGCTTAAAACGTCAACACAATGGTTGGTGAGTTCGCGGAGTTTATAGAAAATAACTTTCTTCGAAAGGTGTATAGTGATTGTTGAAATAAATAGTAATCCCTTATGAAATAGTTAATAAGTTGTTTTGTATAAAATTCACAAGTAATTCATGTATGATATTCAAAATCATAAGTTTCAAGTTATGAATGCAGATGAGCTACGTTGTTATATGCTCAATGTAAACTGTTGTATCATCTTTTAACTATAATGATATACCAAGCATTTGGAGTTAATTTGTGCAGAGTTCTTATTTAAGTCACATATGGTAACAGTTAAAGTTCAAGTACGGGATTCATAGTCATAACACGTAGTGAATTAATAATCTAATGTCTGAAGTCTATCAATATAAAGTGGTGGTCTTCTAGATACAGCTGTATCCTAGGATATATATATGAAACATTCATATATTCATAAAGTTATATTGCCCTAAGTCTCATGACACGCAAAACGTTAACCATTTCCGTAAACCGGCGGGGTCCCACCAGGGATACCTGATGGGGGATTTATGGCCCTCATGTGAATAGGGGATTTGCCAATTCCTATTTTTCTCAAATATAGTGCACCACGACTAATACGACTAACCATAAGGCATTCCGTCAAAGTATTAGTGGGGTAGGTCGTCAGCCTCCAACAGGTTTCGAAGCTGTTCACTATATTCGCGCTCACCGCAGTGATTAATGGCTCATGATCGAGGGACTTTATGGCAATAAAGGGGTACTTAGGCATATTAGGTCTCAGGGTTCATCAAGTATACTTATTCTGGTTTTTGGCAATTCTCTCCAGAAAATGTAGAATATCATAATAAAGTTAACAGTTCATTCATTTGTTATATGAATACATACAGTGAGTTTCAGTATCATGTTACGTCAAGTAGTCCGAAGATGTTATGTTTCAAGTTCAGTGTTTAAGCTAATCAAACAATTTGCACATATAACGTACACTTATTCCTTTCAAGTATAATTCAAACATATAAAGCATAGTTGATAGTTTTGAGCAAATCATGAGAGTTTTCAAGTAATATAAAATAGTTAAAGCATGTATCTCCCCCAAAAGAATTATTAAAAACAAGTGTGAAAAGTAGGGGCCACGACTCACGATAAATCATAAGAGTTTTCATAGTACTTATAGAAGTATAAACGTCAAGCAAATCATATATTTGATAAATGAGTAAAATATTTCGAAGCATGTATCTCCCCCAAAAATAGTTAGAAAACTGGTAAAAGTAGGGGCCATGAACTCACCTGAGCAGTCTGGATGGAAAGAAGAATTAAATAGAGTTGATAAACGTCTCCGGCACGCAACCTAGGTGAATATGTCAAGTTTTTAGTGCTCGTGTTCAATTATACGTGAGTTTTAATATTTATAATGTTTCGTTAACGATGAATGTTAAATGAGACACATGAAGTCTCTTCAAAAGTTAGATAAGATTTTATCTCATTTCATATTTTTATGTTTAAGGTGCGTTCGTTCGTTCATTGATATAAATATATATAAGTTTTATAAATAAGCCTGAGTTGTTAAATATATTCTTTATATAGGTTTTATAACAAATCCGAATCATTAAGTGGTGAAATATATTATCGAAGTGCATATAAAAATATTGTACTTTATACCCTTGAACTTTTATAAAAATGACAACTTTTACCCTAAATACGACTTGTTATGATCTTTTTATAAAAGTTATAATAAGTAAATAAACAGCTCATTCGTGGCTTATGGGTATTTATTTCTAACTTATTAGCCTCGTAAAAATTTAAAATGGTACGAAATAAATAGTTGCGACTTAACAATTTTTGGACACAAATAAAAGCGAGGCGAGGGCATGATTCTTCGTTATTCTTTTTCCTACATGAAGTTAGCTAGGTGATCTTATTATCGACCAAGTTTTATGATTTTTAGTAATTGTTTGATGGTAGAAATAAATCACCAAAGTTGGTCGAGTAGAACAAGGATTTGGCAAAACTGAAAATAAATGATTTTAGCCTTAGCGACAGGCAGTTTTTAGAATTTGATAACTTTATAACCGTTCGACCTTTTTACTTTGTTCTTCTTTCTAAAAGTAGTCAGCTGGGTGATCTCTAACATGTCAAAAATCTGGAATTTTTAGAGTCCGTTTGATAGGTGAAACAAAGGTTCAAATTTGGGTCTGTGGAACTGTTTTTAATAAAAGAGCTGTTACAATTTTTAATAATAACATCGTTTGTTAGGCGTTTTCAGGACTCAAGGTCTAAAGAGTTTTTGAAGGAAACGTCGTTCCGGACAACTTTCGTGTTTTAACTTTTTGACGAAACGGACCAGAAAGGCCTCGAATCGCGTGAAGTCGCCTGCTGTTACAGTAGGTATTCTAAGTTTATTTATAACTTAAAATCAACGTAACTTTTGACTCGTTTAACCGTTTTCGATGATTCAAATTGCCACGTTCTCATAAAAATAATCTCTTTAACAATATGTGAGTGTCCTAGTGTATAGTGTTCTAGAAATATCGAAAAACAAATAAATAGGGTGTGTTTGTTTTAGTTCGACAAAATCAAAAGGAAAGAAAGAAAAAGGATTTTGTTAGTTTTTGTGTTATCCTATTATTAGAGGTTACTTAAGTAGTATTTTAAGAGTATTTAGAGTATATTAAAAGAAATGAAAAAGAGTTAGAGCATACCTTGCTATGTTTGATCGACTAGGGTATGATTTTATGAACTATGGTTCGAACTAGCTCTTCATTGATCCTAGCTTCTTCCTACTGCCTTCTTAGGTTTATTTGAACTTAGTTTAGGTTTGTGGGATCAGAAATGAAAGGATAGGGGCTGTGGATATGGGGTTCGATGGGTGGTGATGGTTTTTAGGGTTTTCATTGTGTTCTATTTATAGAGTAGACTAGCTAGGGTTTTAGGGAGTTCATGGATGTTCTAGTGATCAATGAAGTAGGTGATGTGTATGGCCATGAAGGCGCCACAAGGTGAAGAAGAGGGTGTGGGTTAAAATGGGGCGTTTGGGTTAGCTACTTATAGGAGGATGATATGAAATGTATTTTTCCTATATTGTTTTCTACAATTACATATATATATAAGAAATGAGTTTGAAGGGCTTCCATGGTACAATATCTAGACACATTATATATAGGATTTAGTTAAAAGTATTGCATGGTTATTGTTTCCTACACGTTACATATGAGGCTAGTTGTTGTATTGTATGAAGACATAGGTTACACGTTAGTTTCATTGTAATACATGATATGTGGCATGTTTTTATTCTTACATTTATATATGGAGTACACGTTTTACATATTGTGTTATATGGTGCAAAAGTCCTACACGTTCTATTATAGTTTTATGTTACACGACATGTATTTCATGCGTGGTTACCAAATTATACACGTCCAAATTTAGGTTTCACGTTCATTTATATATTTGCATGGGAAGTTTACACTATATGTACTTACATATACTACCTATTAGCTTTTATAGTAAATATTTGTACACGTATGACAATATTCATATTGTAACTCAATAGACATTTAGATAGTATTAGTTTTATAAATTAAAGTATAGTTTGATCCCGGTAATTATTAACGTTAATTCCTTAAGTCACAAAACTTAAGACCGGTTAACATAAAAATATAACGTTTATAAAAATGTCAAAGTTTATCAATATACTCCAACTAATTATATTAGATGTGGGATAAATTTAATGGAGTGCATTTACGTTAATATAATCTAATAATTTTAAGTATTTGTATGACGTAAATAGTATAATGTAAAATAAAAATAAAATAACAAAGTGGCAATAGTTCATATAAAATATGTAGGCTTATCCAAATCTTATGTTGGTCGTGAGTATGGTACATTAAAGAAAAATTTAAAATTTCTCCATAAAAATGGGCTTTGTTAAATGATAAGTCAAAGGTATTATAAATCAACAAAGATTATTATGACGGGTTTTTTTTTGTGGGATCTTACAGTATCTACCCCTCAATTTTGAACTTCGTCCCGAAGTTCAGTCCGTGATAGGTGTTGAAAAATGTGGCGTTATGAGGTGAGAGTTTATGGAAGATGTTGTCGAGAGATTTGTTATTTGAACATTAAAGAAGCGAGATTCTCACTAGATTTATTCGTACTAAATGAATTAAATTCAAAAGTTTGGTCAACATTTGAATTCATAGCCGGCGAATAGTAAAAATTAACGGTCAAGAGTAGGAAGTATTTATTACTGAATGTCTAGTGTTCTAACGGTCGAGACTAGGAGATTTTTAATGGTAGCGGTTTGAAATTTAATGATAGTGAATAGTAAAATAGCGGGTACTATTCTTACCTACTTTTTCTATTTACTCTCTCCTTTTTCTTCCACTTTATTCCCTTTTCATCTTTTCACCCTTTTCAATTATTCTCATCATTCAAACTCCATCTTCTTCAATCCACTTCTCTTCCGAAAAAAATGCCTCCGATCGCCATAGTCTTTGCAGCCATGTTCATCATTTTCGTCGTTGCTGGTTTGGTTCTTCTTCCCGGCGAAGATACCCGTGGCTGGATCGGATACTTGTTGGTTATCGTACCCCTCACAATCCTAGCGATTTTTGCGGATAATTTTTGGAAGTGAAGGTCGAGCGTAGGTGCTTAAAATGTAGCTTTGTTGTGGATCGATGTAATGTGGAATAACTTCTTGTTTAGGTTTATGTTAAGTTGTTATGTTTAATGGTTCGCTTTTGTGTCTTCAGAATAATCAGGGTACTTCATCCTTTGGCGGGTCTTGTTATTGTTGGGTTGGTGGTGGTTTTTGTTTCTGTAGTAGGCCATCCGATTGAAGGTTGTATGTTTTATGTTGTGTTTTATGTACTTTTGATGTGAATCATCTCGTTATGTATTAACCTCCATGGTTTCTAATAAAATCCTATGTTGTTTGTGTTTGTCGTCGATTGTTGTGAATTTTTAAAGTTTCTAATGTTCGTAATTTCCTTGTCTTCATATAATAGTGAAATGAGGGATGAGTGTAGGTCTGACTGGGGTTGGTTAAAAAGTAAGGTTTATGAACAGATTATTTTATCTCAAGATTTTGTTGTTGGGATGAAAATTGTTATTAAAATTTCGAAAGAATAACTGTCCCATTTATAACATGATTCTTCCTAAATTATACATAGGTAGCTAGGCTATGTATAATTTAGGACCAAATGATGTAACTCTTGGTTCAGCATTTATGTTTCTTCAAAGAGTTTTATTTGTTTCAGTTATAATAATGTTGTCACAAAGTCAGGCTGTTCCTGATAAAAATAATAATATAGATTTTTGTTCATTCTTCGAGGATAAGTCAAAATTTTCTAAGATAACATTTGGACATCTTGAATATATACTTGGGTTTTAAGTGGGGTTCCATTGCAATATGGTAACAACTTAGTGTTTGATCATGATAAAATTAATTAAATTCTTGAGGTACTATTAGTGTATCTGTTACATAAGATTAATAGTAGAGAGATGTAATGGAAATGGAAATAGACGTAGATTTTTATTATCATGGAAATATTACAAGGTAGATTTTTCACACGGTAGAAAGATAACTTTTACACTTAGGTTACATTCATCGTACCTAAGGTAAATACAAACGGAAATACAACTTAGATAGTCCTAAACTAGAGTTTATTTATTTTACAGCAGGAATCCATACATCTGCTTAACTTAGAGTTCATTCCTTGGTACTACTGAGCTCGAGTCTTCATTCTTTTACATCCATCTTGGCCTTCCAGTTGGCATTGTAGTTTGGGCAATGGCTCTTGTAATGCCCTATTGCACCACATCCGTGGCATTTTATGGATGAATGCTGTTCCTTTCTTTCCGTAACTTTGCAGTCACTTGTCTTGTGGCCTGTCCTCCTGCATTTCCCGCATATTGCAGTGCAATATCCGGTGTGATGCATCTTACATTTTAGGCACAGAGGTTTATTTCCACGGTAGTTGTCTTGGTTGGTAGGGGTGGCGACGTAGTTTCCTTCCATTTCTGGGTCGAGCCTTTGCTGGCGAAGGTAGTCAATGCGGTCTTGTAGATGATTGCGGGTGTAAACATCATTGTGAAACTCGCATTCGTTGAGGGTAAAGGGTCTTTTCTCCTCGTGTCTTTGCTTTTGGTTATTTTTCTTAAGTGCAATATCCTGCCTAATTCTTTGGGTACACGTGCGGATCGGTTTAGTTGTTGTCCTTGATTTCTTTAGGCATGCTGGCCTACATCCCATGAAACGTTCATGGTTATGCTTACAGGGTATAAACTTCTTTCTTTCTTTGCTTGTCATGTCATTGTCGTTTAGACGGACTGTTGAGGTTACTTCCATTACTACTTCAACGATTTTGTTTACCATTTCCTCGATGGTTTTAGGGGTCATGATTGTTGTGGGCACCACGTGGTTCATGCTGTCCATTCCCTATGAACATTACACGAAACGTTGATTTAGTATTCACTTTATTGTTAGAATAATTCAAATAGCAAGGTATTCGTATATTAATGCTAACAATGTGGTCTCAATACGAAATCAAATCAACTGAGGATCATAGAAATACGATGTGTCTAGGTAGCATCGTAAAATAATAATCAACTCTTGATATGCGATTGTTAAGGAGTTCATGAATTTTTCACAACAGTTGAAGTTTAACAACTTCCTCTTCATTCAATAAGTTTTCTTCTAATTATTTGTTCTTAGAATTATATGTTTTATTGTTTAGTTGTGATATATTGAAAGTATAATTATAGATACGTCAGAATAAGTTGGAATGCAATCATCAAAATTGACATAACTCTAATAACTTGTTTGATTGATTTTTGCAAAACAACCAATACAAGATCTTTTATTAATGTCTCATTGATTCACGTAGAATTATTTGTTTATCCAAGAGAGTAACAAAGGGTGAGATTTTGCATGGCTCTGTGCTCTTACAGCATCATGATAAGGTTTGATGAGAGGAATTTGTTTCCAACAGAAAAGTATACGAAAGGATAGCTATTATACATTAAAAGTCGATTATAAGTTCTGGAAGTTATTGGAACTACATGAACTACTAACCAAAACTATTTGGTTTATTTAGTACAACAACGATACTTAAGATCAGTTACGTCTCTGACGTAGACGTCTAACTTCTGCCTCAAGATCCAGTTGTGCAGCTTCCATGGCCGAGAAACGTTCTTGGCATGCATTCATCTGATTAGCTAACATGTTTTCCAAGGCTGCAATCTTCTGGCTTTGGGTTCTTGCTGTGTCTCTAGTTAACCATAATGCTCTTTCAATGTCTTCAATTCTAATGTGGGTTTGAGTATGGCCTCTACCTAAACAGCGGGTTCTGGCATCCAGGTTTCTAAGTTCTTGTTCATAGTTGTCCTTCATGTTACCAATATTCACTCCTAAACCAAACACTTCTCGTCTCTCAGCATCAGTCCTCTTGAACAGGGTATCAATGTTACGGTCGAACCATTCAAATCGTAATGGATGTAACTCTTTTAACTGTTCAGAGTGAGCGTTTAGTATGCTGGTGTGTTGGTGAAGGCGAATCCATATAGAGTCTCGGGTGTTTATATTGTAGTCAGGAGATTTGGGTGGAGATACATTGTTTGGGACATCTGGCATGGAAAAATCCGAGGTATTGGGTAAGGGAGAATTTAGGTTGATGTTTTCCCAAGTCATTTCTTGACGTGAACTTTGTCCAAATTCAAACGTTGGTTGACCACCAATCGGATCTGAATAGGATTCAGTTGCTCTCCTAAGTTTATGACGTGGAGGGGAGTGAGTAGGTGATGACGAAGATGAGTTTTGAGTAAGTTTTATGTCAGGCTGAGGTTGTGACATTTGTACATAAGGATCTTCAGTATTTGGTGTAATATGATAGCTAGGCGATACATGGGTAGTAGGAGGGGTTGTCTTAATGATGTCAACGGGTAGAGAAGTCATGTTACTGTAGCAGTTGAAAATAATAATTATGAGTATTTATACGTTTAAGATGTAACGTCAAGTGTGAAATAATACAGTGTGTAATGTGTGAAGAATAAACATTAAGCATGTAAAGATTAGTACAAAACAATCTTAATAGGTAATGTATTGAGCACGGCAGTCTGCAGACACGGAAGGCATAAGATGATAAGGTGTAAAATCATTTATTTTGAAAATGTGGTTATAGTTCGATGTTTTAAAACGTTTGATTCTCTATAACCATAGGCTCTGATACCAAACTGTAACACCCCCAAATTTGGATTATGGCAGCGAAAAAATAATTTGAGTGTTACGGTGAGGATCGAAGTTTAAATCTCAGAAAACGGCCCGGAAGGGGCGTTTTGAAAGTTATATGTCATTTTAAATAATATTTTTGATACAAGGTAAATCATTTGATTTGAAAATCTCATAAAAAGATGTGATAATTTGAAAAGAATGACATATATGATTTTACACCATTTAAGTTATCAGAGTAAAAGATGCCCGCTCCGTGTCTTGTCCTGCTCCGTTATTTACCTGAGATAAACATGCTTAAAACGTCAACACAATGGTTGGTGAGTTCGCGGAGTTTATAGAAAATAACTTTCTTCGAAAGGTGTATAGTGATTGTTGAAATAAATAGTAATCCCTTATGAAATAGTTAATAAGTTGTTTTGTATAAAATTCACAAGTAATTCATGTATGATATTCAAAATCATAAGTTTCAAGTTATGAATGCAGATGAGCTACGTTGTTATATGCTCAATGTAAACTGTTGTATCATCTTTTAACTATAATGATATACCAAGCATTTGGAGTTAATTTGTGCAGAGTTCTTATTTAAGTCACATATGGTAACAGTTAAAGTTCAAGTACGGGATTCATAGTCATAACACGTAGTGAATTAATAATCTAATGTCTGAAGTCTATCAATATAAAGTGGTGGTCTTCTAGATACAGCTGTATCCTAGGATATATATATGAAACATTCATATATTCATAAAGTTATATTGCCCTAAGTCTCATGACACGCAAAACGTTAACCATTTCCGTAAACCGGCGGGGTCCCACCAGGGATACCTGATGGGGGATTTATGGCCCTCATGTGAATAGGGGATTTGCCAATTCCTATTTTCTCAAATATAGTGCACCACGACTAATACGACTAACCATAAGGCATTCCGTCAAAGTATTAGTGGGGTAGGTCGTCAGCCTCCAACAGGTTTCGAAGCTGTTCACTATATTCGCGCTCACCGCAGTGATTAATGGCTCATGATCGAGGGACTTTATGGCAATAAAGGGGTACTTAGGCAATATAGGTCTCAGGGTTCATCAAGTATACTTATTCTGGTTTTTGGCAATTCTCTCCAGAAAATGTAGAATATCATAATAAAGTTAACAGTTCATTCATTTGTTATATGAATACATACAGTGAGTTTCAGTATCATGTTACGTCAAGTAGTCCGAAGATGTTATGTTTCAAGTTCAGTGTTTAAGCTAATCAAACAATTTGCACATATAACGTACACTTATTCCTTTCAAGTATAATTCAAACATATAAAGCATAGTTGATAGTTTTGAGCAAATCATGAGAGTTTTCAAGTAATATAAAATAGTTAAAGCATGTATCTCCCCCAAAAGAATTATTAAAAACAAGTGTGAAAAGTAGGGGCCACGACTCACGATAAATCATAAGAGTTTTCATAGTACTTATAGAAGTATAAACGTCAAGCAAATCATATATTTGATAAATGAGTAAAATATTTCGAAGCATGTATCTCCCCCAAAAATAGTTAGAAAACTGGTAAAAGTAGGGGCCATGAACTCACCTGAGCAGTCTGGATGGAAAGAAGAATTAAATAGAGTTGATAAACGTCTCCGGCACGCAACCTAGGTGAATATGTCAAGTTTTTAGTGCTCGTGTTCAATTATACGTGAGTTTTAATATTTATAATGTTTCGTTAACGATGAATGTTAAATGAGACACATGAAGTCTCTTCAAAAGTTAGATAAGATTTTATCTCATTTCATATTTTTATGTTTAAGGTGCGTTCGTTCGTTCATTGATATAAATATATATAAGTTTTATAAATAAGCCTGAGTTGTTAAATATATTCTTTATATAGGTTTTATAACAAATCCGAATCATTAAGTGGTGAAATATATTATCGAAGTGCATATAAAAATATTGTACTTTATACCCTTGAACTTTTATAAAAATGACAACTTTTACCCTAAATACGACTTGTTATGATCTTTTTATAAAAGTTATAATAAGTAAATAAACAGCTCATTCGTGGCTTATGGGTATTTATTTCTAACTTATTAGCCTCGTAAAAATTTAAAATGGTACGAAATAAATAGTTGCGACTTAACAATTTTTGGACACAAATAAAAGCGAGGCGAGGGCATGATTCTTCGTTATTCTTTTTCCTACATGAAGTTAGCTAGGTGATCTTATTATCGACCAAGTTTTATGATTTTTAGTAATTGTTTGATGGTAGAAATAAATCACCAAAGTTGGTCGAGTAGAACAAGGATTTGGCAAAACTGAAAATAAATGATTTTAGCCTTAGCGACAGGCAGTTTTTAGAATTTGATAACTTTATAACCGTTCGACCTTTTTACTTTGTTCTTCTTTCTAAAAGTAGTCAGCTGGGTGATCTCTAACATGTCAAAAATCTGGAATTTTTAGAGTCCGTTTGATAGGTGAAACAAAGGTTCAAATTTGGGTCTGTGGAACTGTTTTTAATAAAAGAGCTGTTACAATTTTTAATAATAACATCGTTTGTTAGTCGTTTTCAGGACTCAAGGTCTAAAGAGTTTTTGAAGGAAACGTCGTTCCGGACAACTTTCGTGTTTTAACTTTTTGACGAAACGGACCAGAAAGGCCTCGAATCGCGTGAAGTCGCCTGCTGTTACAGTAGGTATTCTAAGTTTATTTATAACTTAAAATCAACGTAACTTTTGACTCGTTTAACCGTTTTCGATGATTCAAATTGCCACGTTCTCATAAAAATAATCTCTTTAACAATATGTGAGTGTCCTAGTGTATAGTGTTCTAGAAATATCGAAAAACAAATAAATAGGGTGTGTTTGTTTTAGTTCGACAAAATCAAAAGGAAAGAAAGAAAAAGGATTTTGTTAGTTTTTGTGTTATCCTATTATTAGAGGTTACTTAAGTAGTATTTTAAGAGTATTTAGAGTATATTAAAAGAAATGAAAAAGAGTTAGAGCATACCTTGCTATGTTTGATCGACTAGGGTATGATTTTATGAACTATGGTTCGAACTAGCTCTTCATTGATCCTAGCTTCTTCCTACTGCCTTCTTAGGTTTATTTGAACTTAGTTTAGGTTTGTGGGATCAGAAATGAAAGGATAGGGGCTGTGGATATGGGGTTCGATGGGTGGTGATGGTTTTTAGGGTTTTCATTGTGTTCTATTTATAGAGTAGACTAGCTAGGGTTTTAGGGAGTTCATGGATGTTCTAGTGATCAATGAAGTAGGTGATGTGTATGGCCATGAAGGCGCCACAAGGTGAAGAAGAGGGTGTGGGTTAAAATGGGGCGTTTGGGTTAGCTACTTATAGGAGGATGATATGAAATGTATTTTTCCTATATTGTTTTCTACAATTACATATATATATAAGAAATGAGTTTGAAGGGCTTCCATGGTACAATATCTAGACACATTATATATAGGATTTAGTTAAAAGTATTGCATGGTTATTGTTTCCTACACGTTACATATGAGGCTAGTTGTTGTATTGTATGAAGACATAGGTTACACGTTAGTTTCATTGTAATACATGATATGTGGCATGTTTTTATTCTTACATTTATATATGGAGTACACGTTTTACATATTGTGTTATATGGTGCAAAAGTCCTACACGTTCTATTATAGTTTTATGTTACACGACATGTATTTCATGCGTGGTTACCAAATTATACACGTCCAAATTTAGGTTTCACGTTCATTTATATATTTGCATGGGAAGTTTACACTATATGTACTTACATATACTACCTATTAGCTTTTATAGTAAATATTTGTACACGTATGACAATATTCATATTGTAACTCAATAGACATTTAGATAGTATTAGTTTTATAAATTAAAGTATAGTTTGATCCCGGTAATTATTAACGTTAATTCCTTAAGTCACAAAACTTAAGACCGGTTAACATAAAAATATAACGTTTATAAAAATGTCAAAGTTTATCAATATACTCCAACTAATTATATTAGATGTGGGATAAATTTAATGGAGTGCATTTACGTTAATATAATCTAATAATTTTAAGTATTTGTATGACGTAAATAGTATAATGTAAAATAAAAATAAAATAACAAAGTGGCAATAGTTCATATAAAATATGTAGGCTTATCCAAATCTTATGTTGGTCGTGAGTATGGTACATTAAAGAAAAATTTAAAATTTCTCCATAAAAATGGGCTTTGTTAAATGATAAGTCAAAGGTATTATAAATCAACAAAGATTATTATGACGGGTTTTTTTTTGTGGGATCTTACACAGTATGTTAGAATGATCACTCTATGAAGAAATAAATATCAGTCATTTTAAAAAGTTAGATAGAGATCAGACTATATTCAAAATTTTAAAATGGTTAATGAAGAAATATTCACTGGATTAATCATGTTCTACTGACCAATATGTCTATATCTTTGGTATAATACAATGACGACATGCTGATAACAACAAAGAGATGTACAAAACACGCAGATATAAAAGTACCCGCAGCAACTCTTACTTTTTACCATCTGAAATACAGCAAAGCATATCGTTTCCAACAACTTTGTCTAAACATACTTCAAGACCCAACACTTCAACATGTAATATGTTCACAGCTATTCGTCTTCAACAGCAGAGGATGCCACATATAAGCTTAAACAAACACCTTACCATCTACTTATCATAAACAGACAATATAAACAATCCCAAACACCCTTAATAGGTAACTAACTTTCAGTAAAGAAGCACCACATTAACATCCGAAACACCCCTAATTCCTAAATTCATCTAACATAAAAACGATTCAACCTTACAGTTAATTAGATTATGTACTATTTTCTTTTTTAAAAAAAAAGAATGAAACTTACTCTGTAGCTGTTTGTCCATGTACCTGGATAAAAAAAAAGTATAAAAATTAGGAATTGAATCATATGAGGTTTATAAAAAGATGTAATAAAGAATGAAAAGGTGAATGATTATTTATTACTTTTTGAGATCTGGAGGTTGGCCTGATCTGCTCATGACGAAACCCTAAAAAGAAAAAGTTGGAGAGGACTATGATACGATGGATGGTGAAGGTTTTTTGTGGGGTTTATGGATGCTGCTTATGCGAGAAGGAGATCTTCTTGTTCTTGTTTCGCCTATGGTTTGCTGATGCGGCGCTCAAACGCTGTCTGTTAGCAGATCACAATTATTGTTTTATGTTAGCACAAAATCAATACAACATAATATGATTTTGCAAATGTTATGATCTGACCATGTGGCTTTGATGACATCGGAGAAGACGTAGGTGGTTCTGGAAGGTGCTGGTTTTATCTGATTGGGAGAGTCTATTATTAGGTTAAGGACACATAAGTATGCAAAGGGACCAAACGAAACGGACGGAGAAAAGCGGGAGCCCAAAAACACAGCAGCCGGCCCAGTACTATTGCGTCAACTGTAGCATGACACTGTAGCAAAATGTTGATGGTAAATTATATATAGGATAATGAGTTTATTAAATCATATATTTACACAAATAATAATGCATAATCACAACCTATAAGATTGTGGTTAACAAAACCTTTAAACATATAAAATATTCGTAACAATGGATAAAATCAGAGTAAACACTTCTTATTTCAAGGTATGGGATGGTATAACGTGCTCGAATATCCTACGATCCTACATGCACCCAAGTACCCAACTGAGATGCTAACTGGCTTGTGACCACATATACGTTTTCAAAAACAAATAATTAACATTTTTTAGTAACAATTGTAAGAAATAAAATTAAATCAAGGCTCTCTTGTTCTGACTTCTTGATTGATAGTCTCTGGTAGCACATTCAAAACATCGACATGTTCTCTGCCCTGCGGAAATGAGCGACAAAATTTTTAAGAATTCAGCAGAAAGTTAGGGTGAGTCGACGAGACGAGGCCTTTATTATTATGATAAGTGCGTGGAAAGGAAATGATAGTTAAAAATATGTAAATGGGCCTAAACAAACAAATTTCTTTTCTAATAAATTTGTTTTAAAAAAAGATTACATGTTTACAACGAAAGAAGTATTCAGCTATAGACCTAAAATTACCAAAATTCATGCGAGTAACTAATATATGGAATACATACTTCAATCAGGTGAACGGTTATTTTTTACAGTATAATAAAATTATACATGTCTTAACGAGTTAAATAAAACACTTAGGGTTATATTTACTATTTTCCTTTTTGTTTTTGTGCAGTATGCATCTTTTAGTACGTGAGTTGCATTTCTGGACTTTACTTCAAGTTTAAGGAAATAAATGACTAATTAAAGAAGGACAAAGGTCATAAAATGTTTGTGAAATTGGCATTGGCCCACGTATGCAAAGGCCCAATTATAGATTTTACTGTGTAAAATAGCTTTTCAATTTCGTTTTGTAACTTTACAAAATTGGGATACAAACATGAATATCTAATCGATACTGTTTAAAATATATAAAAAAGCCTACATGTACTATGAACACCAAACCCTTCACTTCCAAACCCCGCCGTTAATACCACAACCATGACATCATCACCATCTTCCGACCCATCAAACCCAAACAAAGCCTTAACAGAAACCCGTTTCTCCGACTTAACTCCATCACTATCCGATGAAGTACTCGAGGCATTAACTAACTCTGGTTTTGAATATTGCACTCCAGTACAAGCTGCAACTATTCCTTTACTTTGTAGCTATAAAGATGTGGCTGTTGATGCTGCTACTGGGTCTGGTAAAACATTGGCTTTTGTTGTTCCGTTGGTTGAGATATTAAGACGTACCAAGAATGCTAAACCTCATGAGGTAGTAGTTTAGTTTTTATTGTTTTTGTTTGTGTTTTAAAGGGTGTCTGGATTAGTTTATTTTGTCGGCTTATGGGCTTTATTTGAATTTGGTGAAAAGTTACATTGTACTACTGTATCGATAATAGTTTATGTAGGTGATATAGAGGGGCGTTAGGATGTGCATTATAAAGTGATTAAATGATATTCATTTAATGAACAAAAATTAATTTGTAAATTGAATTAATGAACAAAAATGACTTACTAGTGAAAAGACATTGTGATAATTCGGAGTAAAAGTCTCACGGGTCGGTTAGAAAAAAGGGTGCTTGGTTTAGCTTATTTTGCCGGCTTATGGATTTATTTGAATTGGAAAAACTCATAAGCTCACTTTTTCCGGTTTTTTAGGTTATTAAGATGAGCTTATGGCATAAGCCGTGCGTTAAAGTTTATAGGCTGATAAGGCGAAAAAGGTAAGCTTATGAGTTCCAAATTCAAATAAGTCCACTAGATGAAAAATAAGAGGGTGTCATTTGTTATGAGTTGTGTTTTTAGGAAATTGTGTTTGTTAGAGAAGTGCCGTGGTGATTTTGTTGGTGATTGTTGCGCTGAATGTGAAATGTTTAACTTTTATTGAATTTGGTTACTGATGTCACTAGGTGGTTATAGTTGTGAGTTGTGACAGTATCAAGTAAAGCTTTATAATTTGAGTTGCTAAATGGCATTCACTACTAAGTGATTAATAACCATAATAGAAGATTAGAAGGGTGGTAGAAGACGATGTTTGGCTGTGGTTTGTTGATTGAGGCTGTAATAATTAGATAAATTTGCGTTTCAGTGCTTGACTAATCTAGTTATTTAGGGTAGCACCAGAATAATGTATATTATTTGAAGTGAAAAAGGTTAATACATTTTGTTAAATGGGAGTAGAAGTCTCATGGGTTAGGATTAGAAAACGGTATGTAATTTTGTTTCATCTATAGTTACGGTTTCCTGTTCTTAATGATGTTAAGTACACCTTTCCAAACAAGAAGACAAGAAATTGGTTTTATTGCAGGTAGTATGAATTCAATCAGCAATATTCAACCCTAAGTAACATACGTGGCGCATAATCTATTATTTTGGACACTAAAAATTGGCTGTGGTGACTCCTAGTCACAAATCCAAACACCCTTTTGAAAATCTTCAGCTTGATTTTAGTATATAGATGGGACAACATAAGAGTAAAAACATATTTGATGGGTCTTAATTATGTGTTCACATATATGATTTGCACTGCATGCTCAGTCTAATTTGTTGGACAGATTGACCTCTGCATTCTTGCCTTCTATGGATGCTAATGTAACTAGTGTTGTCTACAGGTTCTGGGAGTTATCATATCTCCAACAAGAGAGCTGTCGTCACAAATATTCCATGTTGCACAACCATTTATTTCATCACTTCCAGATATTAAACCAGTACTCCTTGTCGGAGGATCAGAAGTCAAATCAGACATGCAAAAAATAGAAGATGAAGGAGCTAATTTATTAATAGGCACACCTGGTAGATTACATGACATAATGGATCGTATGGATATTTTGGATTTTCGTAACCTTGAGGTAAAGCTGGACATCGCGTCTTCTGTATTATTAATACTAGAAAATTACTTCCTTCAAATATAATTTTTGCATTTACAGATATTGATTTTGGATGAGGCGGATAGACTACTAGATATGGGGTTTCAGAAGCAGATTAATTCTATAATATCTCGCTTACCAAAGCTACGCAGAACTGGTCTTTTTTCAGCTACTCAAACTGAGGCTGTTGAAGAACTTGCAAAAGCAGGATTAAGAAACCCTGTAAGGGTTGAAGTTCGTGCAGAGACAAAATCATCAGGAAACTTGACCTCCTCAAAAACACCTTCAGGCCTTCATATCGAGGTATGTGTGCACCCAAAAGCTAAAATCATAATAATATTCTTTTGATGTGATCATTTTTATTTATAGTTCTTATAATTTCATGAATTGCAGTTTATTAAATGTGAAGCTGATAAGAAATCATCACAGCTTGTGGACTTCTTCATTAAGAACAAGTCAAAGAAGATGATAGTGTCAGTCATTCATTAAATGTTTTTAACAAAATAAATAATCGAAATATGTTTTAATCACGACTTGTGAATGATTTTGTGTCTGCAGCTACTTCATGACTTGTGCTTCGGTGGATTATTGGGGAGTTGTACTTCCACGTCTTGCTGTTTTAAAAGGGTTAAATATAATACCTCTACATGGGAAGATGAAGCAGGTAACACGATAAATTTTAGCTTCAAGGTCTATGTGCAATGCTGATGTTTGAAAGAGGTGATTTTCATATAGTTTATATCATTTTTTTCTAGTCAGCAAGGGAAAAAGCGTTAGCAACATTTACGTCTCTTTTGGATGGTATCCTTATGTGCACTGATGTGGCAGCACGTGGACTTGACATCCCTGGCGTAGATTGCATAGTGCAGGTAGGATACTAGCAAATTATTAAAAGTTTGGATTTTGGTGCTATCCGATGTACTAATATTCAAATGTGTTGCTTGCAGTATGACCCACCTCAGGATCCCAATGTTTTTATTCATAGAGTTGGTCGGACGGCTAGGCTCGGTCGACAAGGAAGTGCCATTGTTTTTCTTTTACCAAAGGTGCAGACTTCAGAGTTTGTTTGTTTGTTCATTATTTTACAATTGGCAAATTTAACTTAAATAATAGGAATATACTTCCATCAATTTCTATTTTCTGTGATGTACTTCAACGTAATAAGTTCATAATCCTGCTTACTAGTATAACTTACTGGTGAACGGATCTCTTATATGTTGATTTATTGGTACATGCCCCCTTAAACGTATGTTTCTTAATATTCTGTGTTACATTTGCTGCTTGTTTAATGAACTTGGAAATACCTCATGCTCTGGTCACGTAGGAGGAAGCATATGTAGAATTTTTGCGTATTAAAAGGATTCCTTTGGAGGAGAGTCCGTGCTGTGAAGAGGCTCTTGATGTGGTTCCCCATGTAAGTATCTCTGCAGACACCTCTTACACAACAAGACTTGTTTACCCCCTCTTTTTTTTTTTTTTTTGTTTTTCCTGACTACAAGGCTATTTTATTCAGTTACGTGCTGCTTCAAAAAAGGACCGTGATGTGATGGAAAAAGGTCTAAGAGCATTCGTCTCATACATTCGTGCTTATAAAGTGCATCACTGCAATTACATTCTAAGGTACCTTTGATGCCATATGATGTGTCGTTTGCGAAATAAACCATATGTTTTTCATCTGATTTTCTTGTCATTTTTATACAACTAGGTGGAAAGATTTAGAGATTGGAAAGTTAGGAATGGGATATGGCTTATTACAGCTACCCTCAATGTCAGAGGTAAAGCAAAACTCGCTTTCTACTGAAGGTTTTGTTGCTGCTGAAGATTTAAATTTGGAGGAGATCAAGTTCAAGTAAGTTCGTTGTATTTTTACATTCATTTAGTGAAATATAGGCTTGATGCTGAACCTAGTTATGTCCCAAATTCAATATGCTGATTAGTTTACTTTGAGAAAACAAAAATTTGATGTTATTAGTTCCATTGTGAGTTTGGTAGAGCACCCTAGTGTTCTAGGGAAGTTTGAATGATTTCAGTACTAAAAAGGAAAAGGTTTTTGCCTAAAAAAAATTTGGTCTGAAATCTGTTTTGGGTACCCGACTTTAGTATCACGTGTGAAAGGTAACAAACCCTCAATTATATAATATAACACATTAGGACATGTAACTTTTTTAGTTACGTGGTCCTTATGAATTTGAGTCTAAGGAACGGGCTCTTATAAGACATAATTAGGTCAAGGGTCAATGCAGTAAGCCATTATTATGCCACCTGTATAGGACATTGATTGATAACTTGGTCATTGCCAAAATCATTACATGCAGTTAACCACTTTACTCCTTGTGTTAACAAATAGAAGAATTACGACAGTCCAGAATGTGTTTGTGTGATAGCTTATGAACAATATCTTTGTAATTCAATAATTAAATTAATCATCTTTATTGGTACAGGGATAAAAACAGAGAGAAACAAAGAAAGAAAAACTTGCAAACAAAGAAAGATGCGCCACAAGAACAGAAACCGCACAAAGCTAAAGCTAAAAGCACGCCTGCAGTCTTGAAGAAGAGAACAGCCAAGCAGAGACGTGCTGTGCAATCAGCCGAGGATGATGATGAACTCACTAGAGATTATCGCCTTTTGAAAAAGCTGAAAAAGGGCGTCATTACTGAAACCGAATTTGACAAGGAATCTGGATTTGACGATATGCTTTAAAATCATGCTTGGCCTGTTGCACATTGGTCTGGAGGAACGGTTGGTCAGGAGTAAAATGTACAAGTATCGAATTGCGGCTGTTACAGATGTGATGCCGTTTAGAGTTGGTAAATGGAGAAAAAAACTGTGCCTGACCAGTTATGACCATGACAAACCCGCATGCTTATGTAGATGTTGAGTAATCTTTGACTTGTTGAGGTCAAATACTTGGAGAAGCAAGATCAGGTAGACGAAACACAATATTTTATTTTTGATGTAGTTTTTTTAATCTATGGATTAATTTATGGGAAAAGTATAGTTATTGCATCCAACAAGCATGTCTACGCTCTCGCAGTTACAAGCATTTACTTTGGTGAAGGCATGTTGAGTTTCTGAGCTGATGTAAGCTACAAATGACTGGTGTGTCATGTATAAGTGTATTGACTAAGTTTAGTTTTGCTTTTTGATATGAAATGTTGCTATATACTGGTTTTATGGCTCTAGAGTCTTTTAAAAGAAACCGATTTTCGGTTTTGATTGGTTCACCTGAATCCAGTTTAAAACCACGAGCAAAACAAGTCTATGATCACGATCGTGCTAAACCTTACACTATGTTCTAGAGTCAATATAAGGAAAGAAAGGAAGTGGAAGTGGGAGGAAATAAAAATTATGATGTTCTCAAGTTTTTTTACAAAATGAAAAGGGAGTAAAGCACGTGGAAGAGAGTGAAAACATCACATATTTTGAGCCACAACTTGCAGCCCACTTTTGGGATGAAAAGGGACGAAAGTGATTTAATAAACAATGAAATGACCATATCACCTTTTTATCTATTTTAAAATTCAAAAGCACAGGTTTCAATCAAGGGTTATAATTGTAATTTTCTTTACACTTTTTAATTTAATATTCAAAAGCACACTTGCTATCATTTCCATTCACTTTTTCTCTAGAACACGAGTTAGTCGTAGCTTTTACTTCCTTCCTTCACCATTCTCTTTCCTTCCTTACTCTTTCTTTACTTTACTTTCATTTTCTTCCAAATTTTTTTTTGAGAACAGAGTGTTAGATTATATGGATTGTAACAAATAATCTATTTCGCACATTTACGCTTATCTCAAACATAATATTATGCACATATACCGCTTATTTCACACATAATATTTTACGAATGTTTTAACAAAACTTAATATTTTACATAATATTTTACGAATGTTTTACGAATGTTATCACTTCCGTTTTCAACAGCATCATTTTGGGAAAAGAAATCAATTCATATTAATATATTATATTCTTCCCAACACTTGCGTATTTAAGAAGGATAAAGGTGCCTATATGGCACCTTCTAGCCACGCGTCCCACTAAAGAAAACACCCAAATCATCAAAAACAATTGTTTAAGTTCAAATCGTCGTAAAAAAAGTGGTACCATTATGACTGTACCCCATGTATAACAAATAACAAATAGGGGGCGCCCGCTGCGTTGCGGCGGGTAATTTTTGTTTGTTTTGCGAGGGATAAGTGTGCGGTTACCGTGGTTTTTAAATATTGTTTTCGTGTCTATTTTTTTGTTGGATCGTCTTTGAGCGGGAGATTCAATTATAATTTAGTTTTGTTTAAGTGTGTGCCTTTTTTTTAAAAGTATGTTTGTACATTTTAACTGAAAGTTTATTAAATGATTTTTTTTTGGTTGGTCAATTTGACAAATAAATATTCTTATATGAAGAAACTGTGACCAACTGAAAGTTTTAGGTTTTTTTTAGTAATTTTGCATATAGTTAGAGGATATGTGTTGGGTAAAAGAAAAGCGTACACATATAATAACAGTTTCATATTGGGCCTAAACTTAGCGAGAAAATGGACTAAATAACCGGGCCATTGAGAAAACAATATTCTATTACGAACTGCGTATTATACTATTTTGCAACAGAATCTGGCGAATATTCCGCCCGTCTATAATATATATAGGTAATTAGATATAATGCCCGCGCACGCGCGGGGTTTTTTCTAATCATTTAAATAAATTATTATTTTTAATTTCGGACAGGACCTTCAAAACCATTGTACTTTGATTGAGGTATTGAATTAGGGTTATTTGCGAATGTAGTGGGTTTTAATATTAATTATATTTGGAGGAGATGTTCTTGCGTCAATGATTGTGCGTGAATGAATGATAAGAGATCGAGTTTGATTGATGGAGGAGGAATTTGGGAATGTTGGGACTTTAAATATTTAGTGGGAATGATACTGAATTTTAAGTTTCAGCCCAAATTTTTGAAAAACTTGCTCCACCGTTTTCAAGTTTTAATTTTTTATATTTAGACACATATATTTTTGTAAGTTTTTATTGAATGATTATAAATCACATTCTTTTTTTTGTAGAATATGGATAAATTTAGAAGTATTTAGGCTTTTCTTATTTAATATTTAAGAAAATAATAATAATAATAATTTGATTATTACTTAATAAGGTATGATTTGATTTTTTTGAAATGTAAAAGTCCCCACTAGGGGTTTTGTTTTATTATATAAAAGATTACTCTCTCCGAAAAAAAAGAATAAAATTAGTAGGGTTTATATATATATTTTTAAATGTATAACCAACGACTCTAAATGATCTGAACCAATAATGAAATCCCAATTATAGAAAGAGATAATGTATGTGGAGGCCATTAAAGTTTTTAACTTTCAACATACAGGTCACCAATTTATTGAAATGAACTTGTTGAAAACTAGAAGGGGGTTGAATAGTTTTACCGTTTTTAATTTCTTTTTCTTTGTTATGTTTGTATGAAATAACTTAATGTATGCAAATAAAATAACAAATAAGTATAGTGCAAGAAAGAAACGATCAAACCACAACACGAGTGTTTATATTTGTTCGGTCTACAAGGACTCTTTTTTCTTGCCATACTCCACTCTCGAGTATCCAACTCGAGAGTTTTCTTCACTATTCAACAAGCTCCTTTATCTGGCGGAGAAAACCTTTACACGTCGCTTACAATATTTCCGACACAAAGCTAGATGTCGAATTCTTTTATAAGGGTACAACTACTCCCATCACACTATGTATTTTGAGGACTAAAATACTAACTGATCACTACAGAGGATTTATTATTGTTTGGTACAAACAATGATGTATGAACAACAACAATTCACACAGTGACAAAGTAACAAGCCTTGCAACGTTTTGTTGAAGCTTGTGATGCTTTGATCTTCTTGCTACAAAGAAGTTCACTAAAATGAAATATGAATGAGTTAGATATGAATGAAAGAATATATGATGTTGTTTATGCTTGTAAGTGTTGAGTAAACAACAATGTGTGGCTTGCTCTTTATAGGCAAAATGCCTCAGCAAGCCACGGATGGGACGAAACCAAATTATGGGTTCCGTCCGTGTAACCATTTGGTTCCGCGCGACCCTGTCAGAAAATCTACAAAAATCTTTCCAAGATATCTTTTAGTATCCTACAAGATTTCCATATCTTTTCATGATTCTTTGAGTAACAAACTAAACAAGATATTCATGATATCTTCCAAAGATCTCAAAGATGATGCATGCCATGATGTAACATACATGTACATTTTAGATTAAAATGCATATGAAAGTAAACATGTAAAATGTATATACTAGTTAGGTGATGTTTTAACTTTGTGTTTATTAAAGACTTGCGACTGGTTTGAACAAATTAATCCAAAGGGATTGCAAAGGAAATATGCAAAACCCGAAGTTCGTTGTCCCGATGAAGATTGAATGGAATTGTGATTTCGGGAACGTGAATCGTGTAGTGAATAGTGAATAAGAGTGGGGATATTGGTTTTTTATCACTACGGAAAGTAAATCAACACTAGAAAGAAAATAACAAAGTACATAAAATGATAACGTAAAGCAATTAACCCTAAAACGTAATTAAAACTAAACACGAGCGTTTTAATAAAAATAAACGTAAGCGCGCAAAATAAAAAGTGAATTTGAAGCACTACTAATCATACGGGCATGAAAATAATTTTCCTACATTCTAAATGATAAAAGAAATTTTTAGGAAAAAGAATTATATTTTTATGACTTTTTATTTATTTATTATGATTTAAAAACTACTAAAATGAAATAAAATGATTAAAAATACCAAAACAAATCAGAAAATTATGAAAAATTTATGGAAAATAATTTAAGCTACTCTAAATGTAAGAAAAATATAAGATTTGAAAAAGCTCATTTGGATAAGCTGTGTAAAGCTAAAACAGTTTATTAAAGCTAAAAGAAATGAAAAGGACTTAAGAAATAAACTTTGCATTAAAAGACCTGAGCATAACTGGTAAGGTCGTGGGTGTTTGAGTGAGGAGGCTTGGGTTCGAGTCCCAGGTCTGGCACTTTTTTTAAAACTATTTTTTTTTCCTTTTGCAAAACTATTTAGCACTAAATAAAAAACAACTTTTATGAAAATAACTCGAATGAAAACTAGAAACAAGCTCAGAAATAAGCTATAAGCTCAAACAGTTAACAAGAAAGGGGACAAGCTAAGATTTTGCCTAATAGGCTGCATAAGCTGTAAATACGCTAAATGAGAAATGCAATAAGCTAGGACAACTAAAATAAGCTGAAATGAAATTAAATAAGCTATAAAAACACAGCAATAAGCACAAAAGGTCACAAAATCAGCCCCAAGGTCTGCTGATGTGCAGGGCATGTGCAGTCCTCACATGGCAACTTTGAGCTTATTTTTAAGCTCCAATAAGCTCAAAACTAGGATCCACCTTTTGGAATAACAAACTACACCTAACAGACTACTTATATGGTGAAAATTAGATGCTAGCAACTTTGAATAAGCAATTGAACTAACCTATGGAATTTAGTGCAGACTGCATATGGCAAAATGTCTGATGTGCAGACTTAGCAAAACATTGCCAGAACATTATAAAGACTAATGAGACTAGATTAAGTTGCAAAACTACTTTTCAACTATAAGGGACCAGTACAATGCTTATGTCAGCAATAAGCTAGGAGAACAATACAATGCTTAGAATCTAGGAATTTCAACTAAATAAACCAAACCCTTTAACTGAGCTCAAAACCACCTAGCAACAGCCTATATGAGCTAAACTAGGTAAGATTAAAACCCACCCAAATGCACATGAACAGTGAACAAGGATTTTGACCCATTTTGAGCCTGACCCAAACACTCCTTTGTGGACTGAGTTTTGAAATCTAACCCTCAACAAGCTGATCTAACCTAGAAAAACTGAATAACTAATGAGTCTCTAACTCATTTTAACCTTAATGAACAAAAATTAAGTTTCAAATAAGCACTAATTAAGCAATAAGCTAAGTTGACTTTTTTATTTTTGAGCAAAACTGAGAATAAACTAACAAAGGGCATTAATCTAACTCCAAATAACATCAAAGAGATCACAATATCACCAGAAGAAAGTAAATAAGCACATGAATAAGCAGTTGACTTACATTGACTTTCATGAAAAACTAGAATTCGAGTACAAAATGAGAGCTGAAAAGTAAATGACAATAAGCTGGAACCATAAGCTACAATAAGCTGAAATATAACTACTCTAAATTAAGCTACTCCTAATTTAACCCTAATCCTAACCCTAAATTATCTAACCAACTAACTAACATCTTCTGCTGTGAGAGAGAGGGGCTATTTATAGCTGAGCTGAGGAGCTTCTCTGGTTTCATCCAACCAATCTTAGCCCTTGAATCAATTCTTGATCAACAATCTACAATCCTCAGCCGTTGGATTCACTTGATGATGTGTTTCGCCCAATCAAATGGCTCCATTCTGCCACCTTGGCATTCCATGTGTCAGCACATGTGTCAGACCTTCTGGAAGGAATTTAAGTAAGGGTAAAAGGGACGGGTGAATTGGGAAGAAGATAAACAGTAATATGTTGTAAAAAGGGCGCGTTTGGGGTGTTTTGACTGGTGGGTTTATTTTGGGTTGACCGGGTTTGGTGGGTATGGATTGGGTTAGTTTTGTAGTGGGCTGAGGTTTAAGTGGGCTGTGGAATTTAAATGGATGGCTAATGGGTTTGTGTTTAAAGGATATTGGATTGGTTAAAGTTAATGATAGGTTAGTTTTTTTAGTGAAGTAAATTAAATAAGGACCAAAAGTGTAAATCTGAAATTCAAGGGACCTTTCTTGCCAAACTTTATAAATGTAATCCAAGGGCTTGTCTTGAAATTCTTTGACTTTTCAAGGATCTTTGTTGACATTTTGAGTTCAATCTTTGATCTTTTGCTTCCCCGGCTTCGGCTTCTGACACTTTTCCAAATCTCGTGCTCGTTTTCCCGGTTTTTACTTGATTTTGTCCATATTTTTGAATATCCGTACCTGCATTTAAACAAACACAAAAACACAAATATCTTTGGCATTTTGGTTAGTTTTTGGTCGTTTTGGTCTGATTTTGGTCAAATAAAGGTATGTGTTTAAGCACATACCAGCGACTATATATGTAAAAGACTTAACTATATTTATGTTTTGCTAAAATAAAGTTTATAATTGTCGTTAATAAAATATAGCAAAGATCGTAAAATATAAATAATGTTTTTAGGCGATATTTGTATTAACAATCTCCCCATTTTTGTTGAGGACAAAACATAAAGTTTATTTTTTGGCAATGAGATAAATAAAGTGCAAGTCTTTAAAAATATAGATTAAACTAGTTTTATGCAACTTTTTAAATCCATTTAGATGTTTAAATTGTATAAAATGTGTGAGTTTGAGTTTAATATGTTCTCCCCCTTTTTTCTCGAAAAAAAAAGAAGAGATGCGTAGCGGAATGTAGTACAAGCCCGAGCTTGATTAGCTCCCCCTTGGTCAATACTCCCCCTAGTTGGGGTGCCAAGTATAAGATGCATGGATTTTGAGTGCTACAAAACAAAGGTTAGTGATAAAAAATCCAAACCAATCATGGATATAATGTACAAGAAAAAGTCACAACCAACACACAAACATTAATAAACATCATTCATTAGTAAAATATTTTATGACAAAATTCATAAAATGGGACAATAATGGAGATGTTGTAAAAGAAAATTCAAAAATAAAAAATAACTTAGTAAGAAAAATCCTAGAATAGAAAAAAATAATTTAGAAATAAAAAGTCCTAAGATGTGAAGCTTCTAATGTGATCATCTATTGTGGAGGATGAGAAAGAGCGTTAAGACGCTCTAGGATGTGATTGAGGATGAACCTCATTTCATCTTGGAGTTGATGAACCATAATTTTGGTTCTTTCACTTATCCTAGCGGTTCTCTCACAATTAGAGCAATCATGTCGGGGAAAGTTTGGAGGTAGACTAGGTTCATTTGTTGGTGGAGGTGGTGGAACATTGGTTGATTGGTTGTTGGAATTTGGTGGAGCTATGATTGAAGAAAGCAAGGTGGTTTGTAGTTGCATAGCTTCATGGAGGTGAGAATCCACCATGTTGGAGAAGGCATAGAGGTGGTCTAGTTGATCATTGATTTCTTCTTGAGTTTGTGGAGGATCAATCCATATGGACTCGTCAATGTTCCTAAGAGTAGGTGAAAAGGGTTGAGGTTGTTGAGGTGGTGGAGGTTGGTCTCCATATAGTGGGCCATGGATTTCCCTATAAATGGGATGAAAAAGTAGAGGTTGAGGTAGAGATGGTTCACAATTAAAAGGCTCATTAGGCATAAAAGATGCCCGTGGTTGTTCATGAGCGATACGCTCAATGGAAGCAAAAGACGAAAGAGGTGGTGGATTTGTTGATCTTGGTGGCAAGTCCTCCAAGTTGTCCAAAAATGGATGTGGTGAGGTTGGTGGTGTAGCAAAGAGTTCTATGGGTTCAAGTTTTGGAGACTTGGGAGGTGATGGTTATTTGGGTGGTTGAGATGGAGCGGGAGGTGATGTGGTGGCTATTGGTGTTTTGGTTGGTGTGGAGTAGTTACAATGATAGGAGATCTTGGTGGAGGTGTTGGAGTGGTTAAAGTGAGGAAGTTTTCATCTCTGATAGGTGATGAGATGTTAAGTGGTGAAGAGTCTGTTGATGATGAAGTTAAGTTGACAAAACAACAAGGTCTGACACTTATCCTTGTGGTTCTTCTAGGTGGTCTTGAGGAGGGTGATGAGTTGGTTGATTTTTTCATTGTGAAGAATGCTTATGAGATGCTAAAAATCACAGGTAGTGATGGTGAAGGTGTGAGGAATGTGTATCCTAGAGGTGCTAATTTATAGATTTGAAGCATTATGGAAGAGTGTGTTTGGATTTGATGTTGATCCATACAAAAATGGTGGTTACTAATGATTTTGAAGTGGTAAAGAAGCTTGTCTAATCACCAAAGTCAACCCAATGGGGATGAGTTGAGTGAAAGAAGAAGGATATGCAGTTAATGTCTTGCGATCATTGCAAGATCTTTAAGGTCAGAGACCCACGGATGGCAAGGAACCAAATATAGGGTTCCTTCCTTTGTAAAGAAAGGTAACTTGAGTGATTTTTGAGGAATTTTGAATTTTGGTGGGAAATGCTTATCCTATTGGTTTAGGTGGACTAAGATGATCCTAATATGAGTGAATACCAGTAAAAAGTATCTTAGTAAAAAATATGAGTGTTCTAGAGTGCGGGAATTAACGAAAATAAAATAAAATAAATAAATAAACCTACAGGAATGAGTTACCTTGCGACATAACGGGCGAAACCATATTTTTGGTTCCGCCTTATCCGCGGTCTGTATTTTGGGAGTACACAGAAAATACAAGGGTGGAACCAAATTTTTGGTTCCGCCATATCCGCCATTCCAAAATCCTTAACATGTTGGATTTTTCAACCCCCAAAACCTGTTCAAATATTGTAATATCTCCTAAAACATATGTAATTAATTCAATGTGAATAGGAAACGATAAAAAAAAAGGTATTAATACATGGATAGGTATAGATCAATCAGGGGCTAACGATTTCACTAATAATGTAAAAAATGGAAAAATGATAACATCAAGATGTTATCTACCTGCAAGACATGATTAGTTCACATAATCGTCAAATACCAAGTTAACATCCTAGAAAAAGTAAAATACACCATACATCATTTTTTTTTAGAAACTTAGTACCAAACCACTGATAAAACCTCTCATAGTTTGTCTACTTTCTTTTTGATCTTGGACATCATCCTTCCAAGGCACTTGAACATCCCTCTTGTTTGCTTGAAATCCTCTGATTCGTTCTCAATTACTGGAAGTTGTCGGAGGTAGTCACGTGGAGGAAGCCTAGAGTTGGGGAGTCCATCCTCTTCGCTATTTGATGATGATGATGATGATGAGGAAGTTGGAGGATGAGGACGTTTCCCTTGAGTCTTTGCTACTCTTTTGTCACTTGATGGAACCATAATGTGATCAACAAGAGAGTAGTCCGGACAAAACCCTTTAGGATTGGGTGGAATGGGAGCAAAGGCTCTAAAGTGACGGGTGAGAAGCATCCCGTAGGGAAGAGCGGTAGTTCCTCTTATAGGTATGTCGGCCATCCTTTTAGCAATGTAGTAGGCTAAGTTGAAAGGTTGGCGGGTGGAAAAACTATAAAGCATGTAACAAAGACAAGCATTGATGTGATCACGATTACCAATGGTGCACAAGACATTTGCTCTAAGAATTTCTTCCCATTTACCGAGTTGGGGTTTAAATTCACTAAGTTCCATTCCAAAAGGATCCTTGTCAACTTCATTACCCGAACGAGTTCTCCTAGTGGTTGCGGTTATTAGAAGGAAAAGATGTTCTTGGATGATTTCTTTGGCAACTAGAGGAGTATCGTATGGAGGCATACGATCAACGATTGAGTCAAGGGTTGCAAGAGACCATTTATCCGAGTAAAGGCATGTACCTTCACATAGAATTCTAAGGACTTCGGCAAATTGACGAAGAGGAATGTGATACTCATGTTGGTTGACCTTAAAGCTAATGGTTATTAGACCATCATCTTCACTTGCGAGAACGACGCTAGCATAGAATTCTAGGACAAATTGGTTCGTTGATGTCTAGGAGGAAATCAAAGTGAATGGTTGCAAGTTGTTGGCGAATGTTTGTTCCTTCTAGAAAGGATGGGTCAATGGTTCTACCCTCATGAAAATATCGTTTCTCTAGAGATTTGAAAATTTTGACTTGATCCGGGGTGAGTCCCTTAGTCCTATGGTGTTTGGGGATGTATTTGAGAGTGTCTTTGTGGTCATAGAAAGTTGCGGGAGGCATGTTTGATCCTAAATACAAAAATATCACACTTTAGTCGAAACTAATGAGAATTTTGATATGATGTTCTAGTGTGTGCCTATATGAGGACAATGTGGAGGTGCGGTTATCTCGACTCCTTTTAATGCATAAACAGTTTTTATTTAGTAGTTTTTGCAAAAATGTGAGAGATAACCCAAACGCTCCTAATTCAATGTAGCTTCGATTGAATGTACCCGAAATACATATTAATTATGTACTTCCTTTAGCATTCAAGAGACATTATGCAAGTGATGTTTTAAAAATAATATTTTTATTTGTATGAACAATGTGAAAAATTATTTGTCCTAAAAGTGAGAAGCTTTTACAAAATTTTGACATGGGGTTTTTAGTAAATCATGCTAATGGTTTGTAAGATGCAATTCCTAACTAAGGGAAACATGATTAGTTATGTAATTTACAAATGTACTTCATGAATTATCTAAGAAAATGCATAATACCCAAGTTTTGTTTTTGTGCATAAATTAGAAACCCTAGACTCAGAATTAAGAAAAAAAGTAGTAAGGAAACTTACAATGTTGATTAGAACTGAGATTAGTTGTAGGAGAGGCCTTAATTTTGAGAGTGATATGGTGTGGGATGAGTTTGAGTAATTTATGTGTTTTAGTTATGTGAGAAGGAGTGTTTGTTTTCTGTGTTTAAACTCTGTCCCAGGAACCCACAGATGGGGCGGAACCAAATATTTGGTTCCGTCCTTGTTGTCGATTGGTTCCTTGGGACCAGAACTCAACTTGGCTAGTTTCGTTGTTCTGGTTAATAGAAGGTCTAAGCTATACTCAAAACTACAAATTAGGTTTCATTAGTCCTAGTCCAAGTCTAAGAAGATTGAATGGCTCACGTTTAAGAGGTTTAGTTAGAATATCGGTAATGTTATCTTTTGAGGATACTTTCTCGATAGAGATGTTTCCTTTTTGAACATTGTCGCGAAGGAAATGATGACGGATTTCGATGTGTTTAGTTCGAGCATGTTGAACTGGATTTTTACTGAGATCGATAGCTCCTTTGTTGTCGCAAAGAATAGAGATGTCGTTAAGTTGAATTCCGTAGTCGACAAGAGCTTGCTTCATCCAAAGAGCTTGTTGACATGCTTTTCCGGCTGATACATATTCGGCTTCGGTTGTTCAAATAGCGAGAGCCGTTTGTTTCTTATAGAACCATGAGGTAAGACAATGTCCAACAAAAGTACAAATACCATTTGTGCTTTTTCTATCAACATAGTCACCAGCATGGTCCGAGTCGGCATACACTATGGTTTCTACTCTCGTTCCTTTGGGATACCATAATCCTAGATGTGTAGTACCTTTTATATATCTAAAAATTCATTTTACGGCTTCAAGATGTGATGTTTTTAGATCTTCTTGAAAGCGAGCACATAGACAAACACTAATCATAATGTCAGGTCTACTAGCCGTGAGATAAAGTAAACTACCAATCATTCCTCTATATTTAGTGTTATCTACGGATTCACCTTCTTCATCCTTGGTGAGTTCGGTTTCCGAGGACATAGGCGTTTTAATATGTTTAGAGCCTTCAAGACCAAATTTCTTAAGCATGTATTTTATGTATTTAGATTGGTTAAAGAATATCCCATCTTCTAATTGTTTTATTTGAAGACCTAAGAAAAAGTTTAGTTCTCCCATCATACTCATCTCAAACTCGTCATGCACGATTTTTGAGAAATCGTCACATAACTCTTGACAAGTTGATCCGAATATGATGTAGCAACCGGTAGATTTCCTTAGTAATTAGTGAACGTTAATCTAGTATTAACCCATCATTACTGTTCACTTAACCATTTTTACGAGCAAAATTTAAAAATTTTGTTTATTACATTCTATAATTCAAACGTTGTTACGTGATACACGATACTTTGGAACGAGCTCACACGCGCACCACGAAAGTCCAATACACAAATAAACACCAAACGGACCCTTAATTCTATTCTTGGCCTATTACTATTCAAGCCCAATAATATTCTAGCCCAAGTTCTCATTTTCTTTTATTACTAATCAAACCAACAACATTCACTTGGCCTGTTTTATTTCACAATTCGACACACAAACCACCCTTTTCTTTACATGGTTCGAAACTCTATATTCCAAAGATTCAGTAACGACAAATCATGAAGTCTAATTCAAGCGTTTGATTCATAAACGAGACCTAAAGCTAATCTCATTCGAACACATATACAACTCACTCAAATATGTACCAACTTGACCAAAACCTATTTTCACCTATGTGTTTGACATTGTTTTGGCCTAATAACCTCATTGAACATTAACACACTTCTCCTATTTCTTTTGGACACGTTAAAACATTGCTTGGAACCTTTATATATGTCGAATATATATTGTACAAGCCATTCGACACATAACCGAACCACATTCTCACCACTTGAACTTAAACACTCAAGTATACCAAGCTAAAATATTCTCTAAATCCTTATCCTTCTGCCACAATCGAATATAATCCCCAACTTGTGTTAAAATACAATAAACTCTTATGTACATGCATACACATATATGTATACAACATATACAAGTCCAATCTCTCATTCTCTCATTCACACTTACATGTTTTTCTAAGTCTATCCTCCTGGCAAATCCATTCGAGGAAAACAAGGCAACATTCTAGTCATTCGAACTATTTTTCCAAACGTGCAAGTGTTAATCTCGATTCTTTTGGTGATAATCTAGCGTGTAACGTGCATATCATCCATTTCCTAGTTTAAATCAACGAGTTCCACACCACTATTTTAGGCGTTGTAAGTCATTCACACTCATTTCCCATACTTATGATTTTTCATTCATTCATGTATAATTTTATCTCATACGACATCATCACCTAGCTTTCTATTAATATTTACAAGCAGTCGTTATTTATTTTTGTTCATATTCGACCTCCTGTTTGATGGGTGGCTAGAGAATTAATTTGTATAATCACTCGACACTTATATCATCATATGAACACTTATCGAGACTCTTTTTGAACTCACTTTGTTTATCGAACGTATTATAAGTCATTTACTTATTTTTGGACTTGTTCATTCGACTAAGAAAAGGACCCATTAAATCGTATTTTTACACGTAACCTATGAATTAAAATGCACGAACTATTTTTCCATAAGCCCTACTAACAAGCTGTCCAAATAAGCTCACATGATAAGCTATTAAAAGACCTTATTGAACCTCAAACTAAATCACCATTCGAACCAGTTTTTAACTAACTAAATATATACGAGTGGGATTTTAGCCCATTAAGCACGCAATAAGCAATCACGATAAGCACATGATATAAGCAGTTTGAATATATTTTCAGTACCCTAAAATAAGCCCAAAACCAGGCCCAAACTCGGTTGAAACCCCTCGAATCGTAAACGCTTATTGGGCTTTGTATTTGACACGCTAAAGCCCAATAACTATAAATAAGCTCTTTTATTGAATAAGCAGTTTTTATGAACTTGAATAAGCTGTATGCAGCTTATAAAACCCTCGGAAATTTATTTATATAAGTTTTTTAACTTTTGGACTTGAAATGCAAAATATTTTACTATTAGGGTTAAAATTGTAACTTTCGGATAAATAGTTGCTAAACTGTCATTTTTATAAATCATGGGTAGGAAGGGTTAAAACAGTAAATAGAAACCATAAAATGTCACATTTGAACATTTTGGACTAAATATGTAAATATTTTCTAACGAAGGACTAACGGTGCAAATGTTTCACCGTTAGGGTTAAAAGTGCAAATTTCCTATAACTACAAGGACCATACAGTAACTTGATTTTACTTATAATCTCACTTATGTTTTATACAATTTCATTCTTAAAATCCCTTTTACAGATCGTACGATTTATATAACAAACGTTACGTTTATATAACGTGATTTTAACAAATAATCATAACTTATCATCCACCAACTTTTGAAGAGACGATAATTACTGATTCAAATAAACATAAAAGCATGATAATATTATATATAATATTATTTTTGAACTTTAAGCATTTTAAGCATATCATTCATTCACATCACAATCCAATTCATTATCCGACACTTTTTCACAATCATTATTCACATCCTGTCAATCTTAAACCATTGAAATCTTAGACTTCCCTATTATTCAGGTCGTGTGTTGGAGCCGTTCCTGTGTTACATTTGACATAACATTACTTTGACCTTTACAGCTAAGGTGAGTCATAGCCCTACTCTTACTCTTTTATATTCATTTTAAACTATTTGGGGGAGATACATGCTTAGAAATACTTTACTCATTTATCAAATACATGATTTGCATTGTTATGCAAGTACTCAAACATTTATACTTTTATGATACGATACACTTTTATACTTGTCTTTGGGAAGTGGCTCCCAGTAGTCTTTGGGAAGTGGCTCCCAGTAATTCTTTGGGAAGTGGCTCCCAGTAATCTTTGGGAAGAGGCTCCCAGTTTGTGCAGTTTAGTGACTAGTAGTAACCTTTGGGAAGAGGCTCCCAGTATGTGTAGTTTATGCATAAGGCTCTTTCGTGTGATTATATTCAAGTAATCGTATACACATCTGTCCTACTCATACGTTAGCAATGTGTTGTAAACACACAGGTTGCAAGTCTTCTATGGGCGGGGCTTGGGACTGAGTGGATTTACAATGTCTTTGCTGTGAAATCTTTATTCAAATGCTTTACGATTAAACTAAACTCTATGAACTCACCAACCGTTGGTTGACACTTTTTAGCATGTTTATCTCAGGTTATTAAGGCGGTAGTAGATGCATGGATCTTAGAGTCATTTGCATACTTGGAGACCCTTATCTTTATCTTTTACCATTCGATACATCTTGAAAACATCTATGTAACTCAATACTTTGGATCACATGTTTTAAGTCTGATTTTAATAATTCGAATGGTAACATTTCAAAACGTCTCATTTAGAGGTCATTTTCTATACCTTGTTCTATATTATGAAGTAATACCCCCTTGACACTATCGTTCCGCTGCGGTAATTTGGGGGTGTTACAAATTGGTATCAGAGCCTTGGTTATAGAGAACTAGGTTGCATTTAGGTGCCTAGACTATAACTACTATATACGTTGAGACTCTCATCCCTATCGCCTTGCATACGTAGAACTTTTTCCGTTATTATCCACGCTGTTGGATGTTATTGTATTTGTACTGATAGGGGAATCTCAGAATTTAGTCGAGTCATCAAAAGAGTGGAGCTCAGTAATAACTGGCTATTTAACTTGATCTTGTGACAGTTCTTGTTTGATGAGAAATGGGATTAAGTTAAATAAAGGTTATTACTTAGCCACAGAAATTTGATGATTTTGCTCAAAAATGTGATTTCTCTTGAGGATACTTTTGAGGGATAATCACCCTACCCTTTCACCATTTGAGTAACGTCGATCGTCAAGATATGTGTGCTTGGTGATATGTACACGTGTGAAAGGAGGCAATTATAATTATGGTGGCCAACATAATTATAAATGCATCACGACTCACGTGGACATATGTAACCCTGCTTACGTTAATCGGCATTGGCACCCTTTAGGAAAACAGCTTGTGACACAATTTTGTGAGAACGTTAAGTATAGATTGGATAGTCAATGGTTTTTCCCTCATCTCTGACGTTCGCTAAATGTCCTTCCATGTAGAGACAATGGCATCAAGGAGATCAGCCCGCAACGCTAACCGAGGAAGTGCAATACTAAGGGGTGGAAGGACTAGTGAACGTGGAGGTAGAGGAGGTAGTCTAGGCATTAGTAACAACGATAACAACGACGGTGGAAATCCTGATTTTTCCGCCATCATCGCTCAACAGCTTCAAAACTTGCTTCCTACTATTATCACCTTGGTTGGAAATCATATCAATAACTCGGGAAACCATGGAAGCAGAAATGACGACACCAATGGTATAGGTGGGAATGATACTAACAACAACACAACTAGATGCATGTATAAGGAATTTACGACATGCAAACCAATGGAGTTTGATGGAAAAAGGAGGGGCATTGGAGTACACCCGATGGATTGAAAAGATGGAGTCAGTAATCGACATTAGTAGCTGTGGAACACATCAGAAGGTGAAGTATTCTGCATGCACACTGTCAGAAAAAACATTAACATGGTGGAATACACAGATTCAAGACAGGGGTAGAGAAGCAGCTGTAGGTATGACATGAGATGACTTTAAGGCACTGCTAAAAGAGGAATACTGTCCGGAAAATGAAATGCAGAAGCTGGAAGGTGAACTCTGACATCACACAATGATAGGGGCTGGTCATGCAACCTACACAGATTGATTTCATGAGCTAGCCAAACTAGTTCCTCATCTGGTTACCCCTGAATTAAAAAGGATCGAAAGGTACATCTATGGTCTTGTCCCTGAAATTCGTGGAACTGTGAAAGCTACTGAGCCGACTACAATTCAGAGTGAAATATTGAGAGCAGAGACTCTAACAGACGAAATGATTAGGACGGGAATGTTGAGGAACGGTGATAAAAGGAAAGGGGAAAATGAGTCAGACAAGCAAACGGTCCCCATGATTGACAACAAGAAAACAAGAACCTTTATGGCCACTGGGTCTGGTCAGAAAGTATATGGGGGTCCACACCCTAAGTGTGCTAAATGTACTTATCATCACCCAGGGTCTGTGCCCTGCCGTGAGTGCACAAACTGCAATCAGTTGGGTCATTTTACGAATCAGTGTAAAGTACCAGGGAATGTAGGCAACATAAGGAATAATCAAAGGGCATGCTATGAATGTAACAGCCCGGATCACCTCAAGAATGTGTGTCCTAGGTTGAATAAAGCACCTCGACAAAGACAGGGAAATCTAGCGTTAGCCATTGAAGGAAATAACCCAAACCCTGAAGTCCATCTCAGCCCACCTCGTGGTAGAGCTTTCTATTTGGGTCATTTGGATGCAGCTAACAAATAATGGGTATGTTTTCCCTAGATAAGTAGTATTCTACCCTAGATACGTAAGTTTTTGCCTAAATACTTTAAACTTTACACATCGACTATTCGTTAGTATCTTTCAACAGATAACACAGACTGAATCTCGGGACGAGATTCAAAAATAAGGGGTAGGTACTATAGCAACCTGTAGATTTCCTTAGTAATTAGTGAACGTTAATCTAGTATTAACCCATCATTACTGTTCACTTGACCATTTTTACGAGCAAAATTTGAAAATTTTGTTTATTACATTCTATAATTCAAACGTTGTTACGTGATACACGATACTTTGGAACGAGCTCACACGCGCACCACGAAAGTCCAATACATAAATAAACACCAAACGGACCCTTAGTTCTATTCTTGGCCTGTTACTATTCAAGCCCAATACTATTCTATCCCAAGTTCTCATTTTCTTTTATTACTAATCGAACCAACAACATTCACTTGGCCCGTTTTATTTCACAATTCGACATACAAACAACCCATTTCTTTACATGGTTCGAAACTCTATATTCCAAAGATTCAGTAACGACAAATCATGAAGTCTAATTCGAGCGTTTGATTCATAAACGAGACCTAAAGCTAGTCTCATTCGAACACATATACAACTCACTCAAATATGTACCAACTCAACCAAAACCTATTTTCACCTATGTGTTAGACATTGTTTTGGCCTAATAACCTCATTGAACATTAAGACACTTCTCCTATTTCTTTTGGACACGTTAAAACATTGCTTGGAACCTTTATATGTGTCGAATATATATTGTACAAGCCATTCGACACATAACCGAACCACATTCTCACCACTTGAACTTAAACACTCAAGTATACCTAGCTAAAATATTCTCTAAATCCTTATCCTTCTGCCACAATCGAATATAATCCCCAACTTGTGTTAAAATACAATAAACTCTTATGTACATGCATATACATATACGTATACAACATATACAAGTCCAATCTCTCATTCTCTCATTCACACTTACATGTTTTTCTAAGTATATCCTCCTGGCAAATCCATTCGAGGAAAACAAGGCAACATTCTAGTCATTCGAACTATTTTTCCGAACGTGCAAGTGTTAATCTCGATTCTTTTGGTGATAATCTAGCGTTTAACGTGCATATCATCCATTTCCTAGTTCAAATCAACGAGTTCCTCACCACTATTCTAGGCGTTGTAAGTCATTCACACTCATTTCCCATACTTATGATTTTTCATTCGTTCATGCATAATTTTATCTCATACGACATCATCACCTAGCTTTCTATTAATATTTACAAGCATTCATTATTTATTTTTGTTCATATTCGACCTCCTGTTTGATGGGTGGCTAGAGAAATAATTTCTATAATCACTCGACACTTATATCATCATATGAACACTTATCGAGACTCTTTTTGAACTCACTTTGTTTATCGAACGTATTATAAGTCATTTACTTATTTTTGGACTTGTTCATTCGACTAGTAAAAGGACCCATTAAATCGTATTTTTACACGTAACCTATGAATTAAAATGCACGAACTATTTTTCCATAAGCCCTATTAATAAGCTGTCCAAATAAGCTCACATGATAAGCTATTAAAAGACCTTATTGAACCTCAAACTAAATCACCATTCGAACCAGTTTTTAACTAACTAAATATATACGAGTGGGCTTTTAGCCCATTAAGCACCCAATAAGCATTCACGATAAGCACATGATATAAGCAGTTTGAATATATTTTCAGGACCCTAAAATAAGCCCAAAACCAGGCCCAAACTCGCTTGAAACCCCTCGAATCGTAAACGCTTATTGGGCTTTGTATTTGACACACTAAAGCCCAATAAGCTACAAATAAGCTCTTTTATTGAATAAGCAGTTTTTATGAACTTGAATAAGATGTATGAAGCTTATAAAACCCTCGGAAATTTATTTATATAAGTTTTGTAACTTTTGGACTTGAAATGCAAAACATTTTACTATTAGGGTTAAAATTGTAACTTTCGGATAAATAGTTGCTAAACTGTCATTTTTATAAATCATGGGTAGGAAGTGTTAAAACAGTAAATAGAAACCATAAAATGTCACATTTGAACATTTTGGACTAAATATGTAAATATTTTCTAACGAAGGACTAACGGTGCAAATGTTTCACCGTTAGGGTTATAAGTGCAAATTTCCTATAACTACAAGGACCATACAGTAACTTGATTTTACTTATAATCTCACTTATGTTTTATACAATTTCATTCTTAAAATCCCTTTTACAGATCGTACGATTTATATAACAAACGTTACGTTTATATAACGTGATTTTAACAAATAATCATAACTTATCATCCACCAACTTTTGAAGAGACGATAATTACTGATTCAAATAAACATAAAAGCATGATAATATTATATATAATATTATTTTTGAACTTTAAGCATTTTAAGCATATCATTCATTCACATCACAATCCAATTCATTATCCGACACTCTTCCACAATCATTATTCACATCCTGTCAATCTTAAACCATTGAAATCTCAGATTTCCCTATTATTCAGGTCGTGTGTTGGAGCCGTTCCTGTGTTACATTTGACATAACATTACTTTGACCTTTACAGCTAAGGTTAGTCATAGCCCCACTCTTACTCTTTTATATTCATTTTAAACTATTTGGGGGAGATACAGGCTTAGAAATACTTTACTCATTTATCAAATACATGATTTTTATTGTGATGCAAGTACTTAAACATTTATACTTTTATGATACGATACACTTTTATACTTGTCATTGGGAAGTGGCTCCCAGCAGTCTTTGGGAAGTGGTTCCTAGTAATTCTTTGGGAAATGGCTCCCAGTAATCTTTTGGAAGAGGCTCCCAGTATGTGCAGTTTAGTGACTAGTAGTAACCTTTGGGAAGAGGCTCCCAGTATGTGTAGTTTATGCATAAGGCTCTTTCGTGATATTATATTCTAGTAATCATATACACATCTGTGCTACTCATATATTAGCAATGTGTTGTAAACACACAGGTTGCAAGTCTTGTATAGGCGGGGCTTGGGACTGAGTGGATTTACTATGTCTTTGCTGTGAAATCTTTATTCAAATGCTTTACGATTAAACTAAACTCTATGAACTCACCAACCGTTGGTTGAAACTTTTTAGCATGTTTATCTCTGGTTATTAAGGCGATAGTGGATGCATGGACCTTAGAGTCATTTGCATACTTGGAGACTCTTATCTTTATCTTTTACCATTCGATACTAATTGAAAACATCTATGTAACTCAATAATTTGGATCTCATGTTTTAACTCTGATTTTAATAATTCGAATGGTAACATTTCAAAACATCTCATTTAGAGGTCGTTTTCTATACCTTGTTCTATATTATGAAGTAATACCCCCTTGTCACTATCGTTCCGCTGCGGTAATTTGGGGGTGTTACGTATGATGTCATCCACATATATTTGGACAATGATAATATGTGAATCCTTTTTCTTGGTGAAGAGAGTGTTATCTACTAAACCCATGGTGTATTTATGGTCAACTAAGAATGCTTTAAGTCGATCATACCATGCTTTTGCTGCTTGCTTAAGTCCGTATAAAGCCTTTTTAAGTTTGTAAACATGATTTGGTGTTTCAAAATCGGTGAAGCCCGGAGGTTGAGCGACATACACTTCTTCATTTATAAAGCCATTTAAAAATGTACTTTTGACATCCATTTGAAAAAGTTTGAAATCATGTGCACATGCATATGAAAGTAAAATTCTAATAGACACGAGCCTAGCAACCGGAGAAAAAATTTCATCGTAGTCAATGGCTTCTTATTGATTATAACCTTGTGCTACTAGCCTAGCTTTGTTTCTAGACACTACACCAGGTTCATCCATTTTATTTCGAAAGACCCATTTTGTTCCAATTATCGTTTGACTTTTTGGTTGAGGAACTAATGTCCAAACATCATTTCTAACAAATTGATTTAACTCTTCTTGCATAGCAACGATCCAAGATTCATCTTTTATAGATTCATTTATATTTTTGGGTTCAATGGTTGACACAAAACAAAAGAAGTTGCTTTGATTTTGGACTTGTGATCTTATGGTTCTTTCATTTATTTTTCCTATAACACTATCTAATGGATGACCTTTAGGTTATTTGATATTGACAATTTCTTTGTTTAATAGTTCATCTTCCTTGTCATTATTTATATTCTCTTCGTTTTCGACAAGTTGATTTTCAACTAAGTCATCATCTACCAAAGGTGATGTCTTAGAGGGAGGTGGACTTTCGTCAAATGTTACGTTTAACGATTCTTCAACTCTTAAGGTTTCTTTGTTTAAAACAATATAAGTTTTGCTATTTTGAGAATATCCAAGGAATACACCTTCATAAGACTTTGGGTTAAATTTGGTGAGATAATCCTTAGTGTTTAAAATAAAACATTTACTTCCAAACACTTAAAATTATCCTAGCGTAGGCTTTTTACCTTTATATATTTCGTATGGTGTTTTGTTTAAAAATGGTCGAATTAATACTCTATTTAAAATGTAGGTTGAAGTGTCAACGGCGTTACACCAAAACTTTCGTGGTATGTTTTGTTCATTATGCATTGTTCTATTCATCTCTTGAAGAGTCCGGTTTTTACGTTCTACAACACCATTTGACTGAGGAGTACGAGGAGCCCAAAAATTATGTGTTATGCCGTTGGCATCACAAAAGTTTCCAAATTGTGTTTCATTATCAAATTCACGACCATGATCCGTTCTTATTGACACAATACGACTATCTAGTTGGTTTTGAATTTTCTTACTAAGAATTTCAAATTGATCAAAAGCTTCGTTTTTACTTTTCAAAAACTTTGTCCAAGTGTATCTTGAATAATCATCTACTATGACCAAAGTGTAGAAGTTGCCTCCATAACTTTGTATAGCGGATGGACCAAATAAATCCATATGCAAAAGTTGTAGACACCTAGAACTTGGCTAAGTTCCTAACGAGGTCTTTTGAGGATAGAGATTGAATGAGTCTCATATTGGCGTGGCCTAAGCGTCTATGCCAAAGATTTGAGGAATCATCTAACGAAGTTAAGCAAAGTTTATCTCTAGAAGTTTTATCAATTTTCATGACGTATACGTTGTTTTTCAAAACTCCTTTTGCTACGGTTATTCCATCTTTTAGTATTTTACTCTCGTTTTCACTAAATAGGACGTTATACTTTTTACGGCATAGTTGACTAATACTAAGAAGGTTGAATCCTAGATTATCAACATGAGCAACATTATCAATAGAGAGAGAGTCATGAGAGATAGTACATTTTTCGATGATTTTGCTTTTCAACTTGCTACCAAAAGTAACATTACCTCCGTCATATTCTTGATAGGTTGAGAAGAGGCTTTTGTTACCCGTCATATGTCTTGAACAAACGCTATCTTTTATCCATTCGTCCGGTTCCAAACTAACTTTCAAGCATACCTAGTTTATATAAAAATTCAAACATTTGGTCCCCAATATCTCATGGGTCCATTTTGGTTAAAAATTCCATTAACTTGGTTCATGTATGGAAATTGTGGATATGAGTTCCATGTCATGTAGTTAGGAGTTTGATAATGTCTAGGAAAGTTTTGGTTCCAACCATTTTGATAATTAGGTTGCATGTTGTAGTTGCTTTTTGCAAAAGGGCGTTTGGGAATAGTTGTTTTAGGCCTTTGTTGAGTGGTTTTAGCTCTAAACTCATTTTTAGCAAGTCCTACTCCTATTGTAACTGCTGGTTTTTGTTTGGTTTCAGTTGAACTGGCTTTAGATTTCTTTGTGACTTTAACGAACTCTGTACGAGCCGATGTACAAGCTTTCTGTTCTGCTACAGTACCCACGGAACCTTTCTGTTCCACAGGCGAAACCAAAGATTTGGTTCCGTCTGATCCGTGGGTTCCTGAGACTATTAGAATAGTTTCTTGTACTTTTTCGGCTTGCTTCTTTAGATTACCTAAATCTCCTAATTTCATAAATCCTAATCCAGTTTTATCATACGGTAATTTCTAGATTTTCATTATTTCATCCGCACAACAAATACTCTTATCAAATCTTTTGAATTTAGAATTTTGTTTGATGAGATCATTCTGTGTGATTTTTAGTCTTTCAATTTCATGTTTGAGCTCTTGACATGATGTACACACCGAGTCAATGGCTTTACTCTTTTCTAAACATTTTTCTTTTTCTTTTGGTTCATAAACTTCATTTTCCAAAAACTCCTTTTTAGTTTTTAAAAACTTGTTTTTGTTTATGATTTTTAAACTAAGTTCACACAGTTTGTTATATTCTTTTTGTAATGTATCATCATCAATAGAAGAGTAAGATGAGTCAGAATGTACCTCATTTGAGTCTTAAGCCATGAGAGCAATTTCGTCATTCTTTGATTCCTCGTTGTCATCTTCACTATCACTCCAAGCACCACTCACAAAAGCTCTTTGAGTTTTGTTTTTAGGTGGCTTTGGACAATCTCCTATGAGATGGCTTGTGTCACCACATATAAAGCACTTTCTTTCAACCTTTCCTTTCTTATCGTCACGATCTTTTCGGAAAGGTTTCTTGTCATCTCTAGGTTGTCTTACAAACTTTCCTCGTCTTCGGAAGAACTTTTTGAAGTCTCTTACGGCCATGGCATATTCTTCATCTTCACTACCTGAGCTAGATTCTTCATCATCACTTGACTCCGTTCTTGCTTTTAGGGTAACGGACTTGATATTTTCCTTTTTGCCTTTGACAATCTCGGAATCATTTACCATCACCATTTCATGAACTTTGAGGTTTCCAATTAGCTCGTCAAGTGCCAACTTTGAGAGATCTTTAGATTCTTCAATGGCCGTCACTTTTGCTCTCCATTTTGGATGAAGTGCTCTAAGAAATTTCCTGAAAAAGTTCTTACTACAAAAGGATTCATCAAGTGCTTTGAGAGAAGTAATATTAGTATTAAAACGAGCAAATGCACTATCAATGACTTCATCTTCAGGAATACTAAATTGTTCTTATTGTTGAACAAGAAGATCAATTTTATTATTCTTGACTTGTGAATTTCCTTGATGAGTGATTATTAGAGATTGCCAAATTTCTTTAGCGGTTTTGTACATAAAGACTCTTTCAAACTCCTTTTTAGTTAGAGCATTGTAAAGCATCATTTTTTCTTTATTATTTTTAGCAATTAACTTCTTTTACTCATCACTATGACGAGTAAGTGAAGTATCCTCATCCCGACCACTTGTGATCTCTTTTATAATAGGTTTATGATCACCTTCTATAATTATATACCATAGATCTATATCTTTTGATTTCACATATGTTTCAAAGCGACTTTTCCAATAAATAAATCCTTTTGGTTCAAAAAGTGGTGGTCTTTGCATAGATTGCCCTTTGTTAAAGTTTTCAAAATACATGGATTGTTTCAAGTTTTAAAATACAATAAATTTTAAAAATATTGAGTGACGTAGCTCTTGATGCCAATTGTGGAAAACTAGAAGGCGGGTTGAATAGTTTTACCATTTTTAATTTCTTTTTCTTTGTTATGTTTGTATGAAATGACTTAATGTATGCAAACGAAATAACAAATAAGTATAGTGCAAGAAAGAAACAATCAAACTACAACACGAGTGTTTATAGTGGTTCGGTCTACAAGGACTCTTTTTCCTTGCCCTACTCCACTCCCCGAGTATCCAACTCGAGAGTTTTCTTCACTAGTCAACAAGCTCCTTTATCCGATTGAGAAAACCTTTACACGTCGCTTACAATATTTCTGACACAAAGCTAGATGTCGAGTTCTTTTACAAGGGTACAACCATACCCGTCACACTGTGTATTTTGAGGACTAAAATACTAACTGATCACTACAGAGGATTTATTATTGTTTGGTACAAACATTGATGTATGAACAACAACAATTCACACAGTGACAAAGTAACAAGCCTTGCAACGTTTTGTTGAAGCTTGTAATGCTTTGATCTTCTTGCTACAAAGAAGTTCACTAAAATGAAATATGAATGAGTTAGATATGAATGAAAGAATATATGATGTTGTTTATGCTTGTAAGTGATGAGTAAACAACAATGTGTGGCTTGCTATTTATAGGCAAAATGCCTCAGCAAGCTACGGATAGGACGAAACCAAATTATGGGTTCCGTCCTTGTAACCATTTGGTTCCGCGCGACCCTGTCATAAAATCTACAAAAATCTTTCCAAGATATCTTTTAGTATCCTACAAGATTTCCATATCTTTCTATGATTCTTTGAGTAACAATCTAAACAAGATATTCATGATATCTTCCAAAGATCTCAAAGATGATGCATGCCATGATGTAAGATACATTTACATTTTAGATTAAAATGTATATGAAAGTAAACTTGTAAAATGTATATACTAGTTAGGTGATGTTTTAACTTTGTGTTTATTAGTGACTTGTGACTATATATGTAAAAGACTTAAACAATATTTATGTTTTGCTAAAATAAAGTTTATAATTATCGTTAACAAAATATAGCAAAGATCGTAAAATATAAATAACGTTTTTAGGCGATATTTGTATTAACAGAACTTATAGGCCACCCAACTATATGTTTGTTTTCATTTACACCAATTCCGACCAAATATATATCCGAAAACTATAAAATATAAGTATGGAACCAATGTCTAACTTATCTAAGCAATACGGTTAAAAAGTTTGATATGAAATACGGATTATACCCGCAATTTAAGTATGGATTTATATTATTAATAGTAATTTAGAATGATAAAATTGAAATTTCACTACTAGTTTTTTCCTTGTATTAGTTTAATATGTTAGTGTTAGGTTCATTATTTCTGTTTGATAATTATCCTGATTAAATTTGGCAGAAATTGGTGTAAACGAAGATAAATACATAGTCGGGTGGCCTATAAGTTACTTTCGATAAATGGGTGACTTATATGAGAAAAACTTAAAAGTTGGGTGTCTTCCTCGTATATTGTCCCAAAAGGTATCCATTGATAAAAGAGATACATATTGGAGGAGAAGTTGTTGTAGGGATATATATTTATGGAGACTACCAACTAGAAGAACATCTATCTCATTTTTTTCTTCTACGTTCTTTTTTCTTTTTATTCTTTTTTTAGTTTTTAGATTAGATTTAATGCTATTTAAATTACTTAAACTTTGTATTGATCTTTAATATTTTAATATTTTAAGGTATTAATCTTTGTCTATTTCTTTACATCTCTTATTAATTTCAAGTTTTTATTGTCAAGATTTATATTTTGCATTTATCCACTTAATCTCTTATGAATTCTTTTATAAAGTTTGCATCTTTTTATATTAAGTTTCAATTTTAACACTTTTTACTTATAAAGTTTTAAGCTATATCTTATTTTTAACTTTAAAAATCTAAAAATACTAAAAAAATAGTTGTTGGTGATTGAATTGTGGTTATGGAGCTATCAAGTAAAGATATGAGTATATGAGCTTGTAGATTTGGGTATTAATTGTAGTATGATATGAAGCTCATTTTATCTGTAGTCTTCATATTTGGTGACTTCCATTCCCTTTTCGATTATCTCTCTTTGTTTTATGTTTGATAAGGATTTATTTGATACCTTTTTAAAGCGTCATTTAAGCCAAAATCGTATTTATATGATCAAATATTGCCATAAATCGTTTCTTTTTGCATTTTAGGTACTTGGGACGGAAAATCTGGAAATCGGCATGTTTTGGGCTTAAAACAACAAGAAAAGAGAAGAAAACGAGCAAGTCTCAAAATCTGTCAGGAAAGGGATCCTGACGGCGTCACAATCTACCAAGTGACGCCGTCACTTGTTACTGAAGATGGATTTTTGGTGGAAAATTAACAAGCGACGCCCCAGAAGAATCTGAAGACACAATAACCTGACGGCGTCAGGTGTATTTGAAGACCAAAGTCACGTACAAAGTTAACAAGAGAGGGCCTAGATGATTTACCAAGGGACGGCGTAAAGACATTCATGACGGCATCAGAGATCTTAAGTGACGCCGTCACAACGGCGACTTGCACAAGATGAAACCCTAATGACGGTGAGCTGACGGCGTCACAACCTATAAGGTGACGCCGTCAGAGTTGTAAAAATATATATATTTTCGTATGTTTTTCATAATTCGTGTAACATCTTTGAGTATCACTTAGGAAACGATTTTCTCAGCTTTTGTAAGGGTTTTACAGCCCCCAAAACACATGTTTCATTGAAGATAAGTTATCCTTTTAATCATTCAATATGTCTATGTGTTATTTGATTACTTGTTTCTCTTTTCTTCACTTTAACATGTTAGCTTAAGTTAATTAGTGTTCGCTTAGATCTAATGAAACCTAGTTATTGAATATTGATTTGTCGTCTCTTGTTTAATTGATTGCCTCATGTTAGGATAAGAAAACTGGCTAAGTTCTTATATGTGTTGGCTTGAACGTCTTATAAAACGCAACTGATGCGTTCACCGAGCTTTAAATTTATAAACAAGAATTACCGGTTAACTAGGAACACATTCGGGCAAGTATACCCTAGTCAATTGTAGTATAGAGGTTGTGGTAAGTCAAGGTCGTCCCAAGAGACTTGGTTGCACTCGAGTGTTATTTGTTTGTTTAAGCAAGTAACAAGTTGATGGTTATGATTGTCACGGATCAAACCAACAAGAAAAGCAATATGAGAACAAGCACACAAAGAACATACATGTTTGGCAATGATAATAAGTGAGTAAGAACTTGGTGTGAGCCTTTACTAGGACTTGGTGTAAGCCTTTACTAGTTTGGAAAACATATTATCATTGGTATTCCTTTCGGCCTCTAGAACCAATAATAATTTAGTGTTTTATAAATCAAATATACATAAGTCTTAATCAATTGGTCATGTCATAAAACTTATGCCTAAACCAACAACAAACAAAGATGTTCTTTCGATCCCATAACTTTGATGTTATTAATTTGTGAAGTTCCATTTACTTGATGAACACATATTCAAAATATGTCTTTCGACCTTTAATCCAAATTAAACATTCACTTGTTATGTTTATTAAGTTTCTTATACAATCGTCACAAAGTACAAGACCAAAACATTCGTCGACTAATGAATTGAAATCAACCACTATTGAGAATCCCGTCGACATGTAGACCCAACAATGATTAATCAAAACAATAAACAAGACAATATCCAATTTAACTAAATATGATGTTATCAAACAAACATTAATAATATCCAAACATCCTATTATCACAAATTATCATATAAACCAAACAAGTATTAAGACATCATTCATAAGACAAACACATATAATATCATCAACACAATCATAGAAACCAAATATGAATATTATTAAAAGAGATAATACCAAAGTTCATACGATACACATGAATCCTCCATTGTATGTCGACCAAGCCAACCCCTCAACACCTTTGGAAAAGGTGAGGGGCTGTTTAAGAGAACTATATTTAGAGAGTTTACATGTTGTTGTGATAGTATATGATAAAAGGTACTTGAGATATATCAAAAACACTAGCCACATGGTTATACTTATACTACTCTTAAGGCCTTGGGGTATTAATTGGATTTCTTGGGGACAAAGAGTCATAAAAGTCCAGAGAAATGAGTTATGAAAGCCATATGATCGGACATGAGGCTTGATGGCACTTAATTGCACATTAAAGATGACTTTTGGGAAGTCAGATTCAACCAACCGATCGGATGGGCTCCATCCGAATCGGATGTGGGCACATACCGATCGGTTGGGGACCACTGTGATGTAGATTTTTCTCTTAGCTTTTCGTGGGCGCTTGAATCAACTAAATCCGAGTTCGTATGCTCAAGTTATGGCCAAAATGGTGGAGGTGTGTCGGGAACAACGAGTCTTCCATTATTTCTTCGTTTAAGCTTCTTTTCTTCATTTCTTTCCTCGTTTTCCCTCTTGTGCTTTATTCTTGAGTCTTTGGAGTGACAACTTCATGACTTTATCTTCTCGAATATACTCCAAGAGACTCTCATTTGTCGGGAATTCTTCGTACATGCATAAATCTTCGTTTATTGCTCATTTTTGCGTCTTTTTCTTCATTTTCTTGTACTTGAGCTTCCATGAACCTAAAATGTAAATTATACTCCATTAAGTACCATAAGTTCATAAAAGTGACCAATATATATGCATAAAATCCACAATAACGCTCCTAAAAACATGTTAGATTTGAGCGTTATCAAATCCCCCACAGTTGAACTTTGCTTGCCCTCAAGCAATTCCAAAAAAAGTAAAATTAAAATGCATATCTAAATGACAAAACGAAAAGAAAATTTTAAAAATTAAAAAAAAACTTTAACTAGGCATCCATCCGATCGGTTTGCACTTCCATCCGATCGGATGGACAATTCGTAAAAACATGCAACCTGCCAACCGAATCGGATGCTCGAACATCCGATCGGTTGGACAGATTGTTAATTTTTTTTTTTTTTAAATAAAAGAGAAAATGAGCGAAAAATGAGCGCAACTCCCCCACACTTAAGGGTTTGCTTGCCCTCAAGCAAATATTAAGAAAAATAAATCCCACATGGTGCATGAAAAATGATTGTAAAAATTATGATGCAAATCTACCAAGTACAAGTACAAGATACGATTCATCATTTTAAAGCTTATGGTGAAAAACCAAGATGTAAATACCCATAGATTTTCTTGCTTGAGTAACATTTCTAAACACCTCACGAAAAAGAAACGAAGTATAATTCACTCAATCACTCATTTATTTAGGTAGTGGAGTATATATAAGAGAGATCACACTCATTGCTCAGTCATGATTTGTTTATTACCATCGGCTTGTACAAGAAACAAAACTCCACCGACGTGGCGTAAGCACAAAGTGTAAACATCTAAAGAGGTTTTTTATTCGGGTTTAAGGCTAAGGGTTATATCAAACTTACGTGCAACTATCTTGTGCAAAACATAATAGTTCGCTAACAACGAATTCTTGCATCACCAAATAACGGATGGTCACTAAGGATAACCTTAGATCGCTAACAACGCTACCTAATTCCTCAAGAAATCGGATGGTCACTACATGTTAATACACTTGATAATTTCACAAAGCCAAAAAGGGTAAGGATAAGGCATGGGAGTATTTATGAAATTGGTTTTAAAAGAAAAATAAAGTCAAGTCTAATACCCATGTTGCTAGTTACCAAACAAACCACAATCCCGTAAATGATTATAGTTACGATCTTCTCCTTTTCACATATCGATCACCAAATATGTATATCACGTCTTAGCACATTGGCTAATCGATATCTCAAACATACTTCATCTTCCTTCATCTTCATAATAATATAGCGCATTGGCTATAATTGTCATCACATATATTTTTTTTCTTTCTCTTTTTTTTTTTTTTTTTTTTTTCACACATTTTTTTTTTATTCTTTCTCCTTTCATACATAACATCTCCCCCACACTTCGCATAAGCATACACCACAAAAATACAAAATATGAAGCGGGCCCTCTCCATCTTCGTCGGAATGGCACACACGAATGACAAAGTGTGGCTAACTAATAATCATAAAAAACAATCCAACATACCAAGCAACTAGCAACCAACCATTTAGACTTTGACAAAGGGTTAGGCTAAGGTTTAAGGTGTAAAATCTTTTTATATATTTTTTTCTGGATGTAACAAAAATGAAAAGGATGGCTCGAAGGGTGAACTAAGGGTATCTAGCGTTAAAGATAAACGCTAACAAATGGGTTCATATGGTGGTTAACTAACCAATGTGGCTAGCTAATATATCATTAGATGCAAACGGAAGGCCATTTGGTTTAATCCTAAGGGTGCCTCTTTATCACACAAATACATTTATATCACACGAATGCGATCTTACTGCGGTCTGATAATGATTTACAAGTACAAGTTCTAGAATAAATAAAATCACCGGCACACTCATAGCAAAAGAATCAAGCATAAAAGATGTATGCTATACATATAGAACAGGCTAAAATCCTCACTATTTAGTGGAAAGGGCTATAAAATGTGCTAGCAAATGTTATCGATCCCAGAATGGATTGCAATATTAATCGGGACACATCTCAAATTTTTCAAAATTACAGATTTCACCAGTGGATTGATCCAGTTATTCTAATATATTATCCTAAAAGCGTGAAAACAATTAGATCACAAGGGCAAACAAGTATACAAAATTTTAAATTGGCCTAAAAAATTATAAATTTGAAAAGCAGTTTCGTTTTTTACCATCTAACTTTCCCCCCACACTTAAGTTAAGCATTGTACTCATTGTGAAAAATAAACTTCAAAGCATGTAAAATAGGGAAAATAAATAAATAAATAGTCCAAGAGAAACGAAACTTCCCGGGCCAAGAAATTACGATCGAACTCCATATGATAAGGTGCTAAGCAAATGCTAGCATAAGCTTATGAGATCAATCGATTTCTCTTTCACAAAACATCTCCACGCCAAGTATAGTATCACCAATAATCCAATCATCAAGAGCTTATTAAATCTGCAAAAATAAACTAAACTACAAAAAACGCGTAAAATCCTAAAAACTCACTTTCGTAGGCATCACGGTTGCATTTAGCGTATGCAACAAGCCTTTTAAACCCCTCGGTGGCCCGAGTGGACGAGTGAAGTCTCGTGAGGGTTTCCAGTGAACATACCCACAAAGTTCAAAACATTTTTTTATTTTTAAAACAAGTACTTATTTATTCACAATGTACTAAATTAACAAAATTTAAAACAAATTTAAAAAGAAATGATACTCTTGCAAAAACCAAAAGACATATAAACTTATTCGATCTAAACATAAACACAAAAAAAAAACAAAATACGAAAAATGAAAATAACATTTTTTTTTATTTTACCGATTGGTCCATCCGATCGGTCAGGGTATCCATCCGATCGGTTGGGTTGGAAAATATTTATCGAGAGCGCCGTCCGATCGGTTGGATAATTCTTTAAAAATATGCTCCTTCCAACCGAATCGGATGCTTGCACATCCGATCGGTTGTACAGCTCGGAAAAACTTTTTTACTCCTTTTTTTTTTTTTTTTTTTTTTAAACAAGTTTTACTTAAAATTTTTTATTGACAAAATAAAACAAGAAGACTTAAAGTAACATCCACGAAAATAAACACAATTAAATAAAAACACATAAACACATATGTACAAGAACATAATATGACACTTAAAACAAAAATTAACATGAACAATTAAAAGCACAATGAAAGAAAATGACAAGCACATAGACGCAAGCAAACACAATTAATCACGTAACACAAATCAAAACAAAAACAATCTAAAACAAGATAGTCTTATTCCAAATTAATACGAGACTAATCTAGACAAGAAAAACACAAACTAAAAAGAAACACAAAAACATGCAAGAGATCACATAACATATAAAATATAAAACTCACAAAACAAGAAAAACACAAACTAAAAAAAAAAATGGGACAGAAGCCTCCAACCGAATCGGTTACGGGTGGTGACCGATCGGTTGAGATGGTTTGGGTGGTCCAGCCGAACGGTTGAATGTCAAACCGATCGGATAGAAGGCTCGGTATTTTTCTTTTCTTTTCTTTTCTTTTTTTTTTCTTTTTTTTTCTTTTTTTTCTTTTATAAGTTTCATTTATAAACTTTAACTAACATAAACCAAACATTAAATACTAAAGAAAACGAAAAATAACAAAACTTAAAAAAAAATATTTTTTTTTACCGAGAGCTCCATCCGATCGGATGGGAATCCATCTGAATCGGTTGGGGTTGTTTGGGTGTGTTTTTTTTTTTTTTTTTTTTTTTTTTTTTTTTTTTTTTTTTTCACAAAACTTTTGAGCACATTTAGCAAGCAAACATTGAAATGAGTATTTTTAGAACACATGAAACCAAATCCCAACACCAAAACACTTGATTTTGATGCCAAGACCTTTTTAGAAAATAAGAGAAATGGGAACTTTTTGAAACAAAAATCACGGCAAGCAATTTAAGCAAACATCAAGAGCAACAAGCAAGCAAGCAATCAATCAATATATCAAGGAAAAAATTCAACAAACAAACAAACAAACAAACAAACACAAAAATACAAACGCAAGTTCCCCGGCAACGGCGCCAAAAACTTGATGGTGACGGTGCCGGATCATAAGAATAAAACAAGCAATTCAATCAATCAACAAACAAACGAACAAACGAGCACAACAAAACAAGTCCCCGGCAGCGGCGCCAAAAACTTGATGCGTTCACCGAGCTTTAAATTTATAAACAAGAATTACCGGTTAACTAGGAACACATTCGGGCAAGTATACCCTAGTCAATTGTAGTATAAAGGTTGTGGTAAGTCAAGGTCGTCCCAAGAGACTTGGTTGCACTCGAGTGTTATTTGTTTGTTTAAGCAAGTAACAAGTTGATGGTTATGATTGTCACGGATCAAACCAACAAGAAAAGCAATATGAGAACAAGCACACAAAGAACATACATGTTTGGCAATGATAATAAGTGAGTAAGAACTTGGTGTGAGCCTTTACTAGGACTTGGTGTAAGGACTTGGTGTAAGCCTTTACTTGTTTGGAAAACATATTATCATTGGTATTCCTTTCGGTCTCTAGAACCAATAATAATTTAGTGTTTTATAAATCAAATATACATAAGTCTTAATCAATTGGTCATGTCATAAAACTTATGCCTAAACCAACAACAAACAAAGATGTTCTTTCGATCCCATAACTTTGATGTTATTAATTTGTGAAGTTCCATTTACTTGATGAACACATATTCAAAAGATGTCTTTCGACCTTTAATCCAAATTAAACATTCACTTGTTATGTTTATTAAGTTTCTTATACAATCGTCACAAAGTACAAGACCAAAATATTCGTCGACTAATGAATTGAAATCAACCACTATTGAGAATCCCGTCGACATGTAGACCCAACAATGATTAATCAAAACGATAAACAAGACAATATCCAATTTAACCAAATATGATGTTATCAAACAAACACTAATAATATCCAAACATCCTATTATCACAAATTATCATATAAACCAAACAAGTATTAAGACATCATTCATAAGACAAACACATATAATATCATCAACACAATCATAGAAACCAAGTATGAATATTATTAAAAGAGATAATACCAAAGTTCATACGATACACATGAATCCTCCATTGTATGTCGACCAAGCCAACCCCTCAACACCTTTGGAAAAGGTGAGGGGCTGTTTAAGAGAACTATATTTAGAGAGTTTACATGTTGTTGTGATAGTATATGATAAAAGGTACTTGAGATATATCAAAAACACTAGCCACATGGTTATACTTATACTACTCTTAAGGCCTTGGGGTATTAATTGGATTTCTTGGGGACAAAGAGTCATAAAAGTCCAGAGAAATGAGTTATGAAAGCCATATGATCGGACATGAGGCTTGATGGCACTTAATTGCACATTAAAGATGACTTTTGGGAAGTCAGATTCAACCAACCGATCGGATGGGCTCCATCCGAATCGGATGTGGGCACATACCGATCGGTTGGGGACCACTGTGATGTAGATTTTTCTCTTAGCTTTCCGTGGGCGCTTGAATCAACTAAATCCAAGTTCGTATGCTCAAGTTATGGCCAAAATGGTGGAGGTGTGTCGGGAACAACGAGTCTTCCATTATTTCTTTGTTTAAGCTTCTTTTCTTCATTTCTTTCCTTGTTTTCCCTCTTGTGCTTTATTCTTGATTCTTTGGAGTGACAACTTCATGACTTTATCTTCTCGAATATACTCCAAGAGACTCTCATTTGTCGGGAATTCTTCGTACATGCATAAATCTTCGTTTATTGATCATTTTTGCGTCTTTTTCTTCATTTTCTTGTACTTGAGCTTCCATGAACCTAAAATGTAAATTATACTCCATTAAGTACCATAAGTTCATAAAAGTGACCAATATATATGCATAAAATCCACAATAACGCTCCTAAAAACATGTTAGATTTGAGCGTTATCAGCAACCATAGAGTGCACTATTGGTTTTTCTCGTTGTATTTATTGCGTGAATTGCGGCTTGTACATCCTAGAAAACTTAATAGACTTTAAGGATTTTAGGAGAGACTAATGTTCATAGAGTTGGGGACTTCGGCACCTCCCCATGAGCAATATTAAGGAATACAACGCTTCAATTAAAACAAGGACGTGACAATTCGACAAATCAGTAGGAGATAACTAGGGAGTAAGGATATCTAAGTGAACACGTTTTCCCTATCATACGTGTTACCACCAATTTATTTTTCTCGCATACTAGTTTAATTTTATTTTATTATTAGATTTGGTTTAGTTAGCTAGTAGCTAAACCACCCACTCTTTCAAACCCCGAGATTTTAATTTGCTTTCTAAAAAATATAAAATCACAAAAAGAATCATCCCTCACATTTAGACCTATCTCGACATACATTTTGACCTAACGACACTATTCCCCTAGAGAACGATCAATTCCCTGAGTTTTACCTATACTACACTACCGCGATTAGGTACACTGCCTAGGAGGATTGCAAAACTTCTTGTGAGGTTTTGCAAACTCTGCATCAAGTTTTTTGGTTTTGGCGCCGTTGCTGGGGAATAGTTAATAGTTTAGGTTCTGTCTCGTTTAGGTCTACTCATTAGATTCTTATCAAGTGAGCTTTTTATTTTCTCTTTATTAGCTTTCTTTTAGTCTATCTTTTTCTTCGTTCCCTTTGTTTTGTAAATCCTTCGTTTTGCATCATGGTAAACGAAGACCTCAATAATCGTAGACAACCTAGGACTCGTAGTTCCATCAAAACCCTCGTTGAGCCCTTTGAAGAAACCGGAAGAGAAATGTGTAAGAGATTAAAAATCGTTTGCACACACGAACCACAAGGTACCGCTATTAATTTCGATGAAGTCCTTTTCGAAGAAGAGGCCACATCACATTTCGAACCACAAGGGGCTATACCCGAACAGAATGAGCAAAATGTGGAGAATCGCATCCCAAAAACCCTTAGAGAATACTGCTCTCCTACGTCTTTTGGTTTCTCTAACGCTATCTTTTGCCCAAGTGGACATACTAATGAAGTCTTTTACGCTAATGACATTTGGCTTGTCCAAAATTTGTGTAAGTTTCATGGGTTGAACACTGAAGATCCAATCCAACATATCAAGGACTTCCTGAAAATTGTTGACACCATCCATGCAGACGGGGCCACTCGAGACACATCCCGACTGAGATTCTTTCCCTTTTCTCTTCATGGAAGAGCAAAGGAATGGCTCGACAAGTTGCCCTCAAGGTTAATCTTTATGTGGGAACAATTCATTTCAAAATTTTATGATAAATTCTTTCCACCTAGTAGGACCGCAACATTAGGACAAAATCCTCCGTTTTCGCCAAGGAAAAACGGAATCTGTCTCTTGGATTCATTTCAAAGACCTCATACGAGAAGCTCCTCATCATGGCATTGAGTTTTGGCTCCTTGTTCAAATCTTCTATGATAGTATCTCTCGTAATGACCAAAATGGAATCGATTATTCGGTAAGAGGGAAAGTCACTAACCTAAGTGCGGAAGAAGGATGAAATAGGATAGAGGAATACATTCAAGACCAAGACAACATTTGGGATGAACCCACTTCGGTCATGAGTGTTTCTGAAATCTTGCAACCAAGACCATCCACTTAGGAAAGTCGCTTGAAAAGGCTGCAAGAGAAACTGTTATACCTCAAAGGGTCACGAGAAACTAAGAAAATGGCAAATCCATGTCTGATTTGTGACGATTGTGGGGGCCCACATGAAGTAGAAGAGTGTGGGGGTGAACCAGCTACTGAGCAAGTTTTCCTTTCAGGCGCCGATATCTATGATGATCCATCATTATTAGTGTTCTATCAAAACAATGATTATACCTCATGGGGCAACCTCAAAAGAAAGGCCGATGGAGAAGAGGGGCATAAGTTCACAACTTGTAGTACCTTCGAGGAAGATCTCGTACATTTCACTATGGAGAATGATTTGTTACTCAAGGGACTTGAAGGATTCATTCTTGAACAACAAAATGAGATAGAAACCCAATTCTCATAACTCTGTGTTGCCCTGGATGGAAAAGATAAGTCTCAGAAAGACCAGCAAGGCCAGACGTTTGCCATTACGACTCAATCTGGAACAACTACTAAAGACCTACCATACCCAGTCCAGTCCCATGTCAACCATGAACCCATTACCTCTCATGAGGAAGAGGTAGACAGGGAAGAGGAGGCAACCGAACCAATCCCTCGTGTAGTTCACTCACTATCCACCCCACCTAGTCAATCCACCACGTCCACGAGAATACCATACCCCTCCCGCTTGAAAAACCAAAAGGCTGAGAACGATAACAAGAGACTGTTGTCATACTTGAAGGATGCCGTAGTCACTATTCCACCCCTCGATGCTTGTTATCATATGCCCAAGTATAGCACATACTTCAAGAGACTTCTTTCAAACAGAAAGAAGTTTGAAAGTCTGGTAACTCTGGGGGAAGAATGTTCCGTTGTTATCCAGAAAGGCCTACCTAAGAAGGAAGATGATCCATGCAGTTTTACCCTACCATGCCCTATAGGAACACTAACAATAAGAAATGACTTAGCAGACTTAGGAGCAAGCATAAACCTTATGCCATACTCACTATTATTGAAACTTGGGTATTCGGGATTGAAGCCGACACAAATGAGCATTTAGCTGGCCGACAGATCAGTTAAATACCCCCTAGGGATATGCGAAAACATGTTGGTTAAGATAGGGAAATTTAAGTTTCCGGTTGATTTTGTGATCTTGGAAATGGAGGAAGACGATATTGTTCCAATCATAAGGCCATTTTTAGCCACTGCTCGTGCTATTATTGACTTTCATGATGGCAAGTTAACTTTACGAGTAGGTTCTGAGAGCTTGACCTTTGATATTAAGGATACGATGGATTTTCCTGTTCCACGGGACAACCCATTGTACTTTGTCGATGAGATTGATGAGATAGATGAATGTGTCGATGAACAAATTGCAAATGTGTGGTTGCACGAAGACAATGTCTTACCATTCGATGAAGAGGAGGGGGAAACAAAAGTGGTTGGAGCAGTTTCTTTCTATCCCGAGAAAGAATCCATTGAACCACTTGAGCTTCGGAAACCTGAAAATAAGCTTAAACCCTCTATCATACAACCTCCCACGTTAGAATTGAAAGAACTTCCAAGTCACCTTGAATATGCCTTCCTTCAGGGGGAAGACCAACTTCCAGTAATCATAAATTCCTCTCTAAAACCTGATCAAAAAGGGAAGCTCTTGGATGTTTTGAAGGAGTATAAGGGGGTTATCGCATTGAGTGTTGCAGACATTAAGGGAATCGATTCAACGTTTTGCACTCACAAAATCCTCATAGAAGAGGATTAAAAAACGACTGTACAACCTCAAAGGCGAGTGAATCCTAACATCAAGGAAGTGGTGAATAAGGAAGTCATAAAACTCCTCGATGCTGGTCTAATTTACCCAATTTCTGACAGCCCTTGGGTTAGTCTGGTTCAGGTTGTTCCAAAAAAGGGAGGAATGTCTGTTGTAAAAAACGAAAAAGATGAATTGGTTCCCCAGAGAACGGTTACCGGCTGGCGAGTCTGTATCGATTATAGGAAGTTGAACGATGCAACCCAAAAAGACCACTTTTCGTTACCCTTCATCGATCAAATGCTGGAAAGGTTGGCAGGACATGAATACTATTGCTTTCTTGATGGATTTTCGGGATACTTCCAGATCCCTATAGCCCCGGAGGATCAAGAGAAAACTACCTTCACGTGTCCTTATGGAACGTTCGCTTATAAACGCATGCCATTTGGGTTATGTAACGCACCTGCCACCTTTCAATGCTGTATGATGGCAATATTCCATGAATTAATTGAGGATAACATGGAAGTTTTCATGGATGATTTCTCGTTGTTTGGAGACTCCTTCGACCGTTGTCTCGCCAATCTTAAGAAACTGCTTAACCGGTGTCAATAGACCAATCTAGTCCTGAATTGGGAGAAATGTCGTTTCATGGTACAAGAAGGGATTGTTCTAGGACATAAGGTCTCCGGAAATGGGACTGAAAGTGGTGTCAAGAGACCAATCTAGTCCTGAATTGGGAGAAATGTCATTTCATGGTACAAGAAGGGATTGTTCTAGGACATAAGGTCTACGGAAATGGGATTGAGGTAGATAGAGCTAAGATCGAGGCAATATCTAAATTGCCTTATCCTAAAAACGTAAAAGCCATTCGCAGTTTCCTTGGTTACGCAGGTTTTTATAGAAGGTTCATCAAAGACTTCTACAAAATTGGCCGACCAATAACTCAACTACTTGTAAAGGATGCGCCATTCGACTTTTCGCAAGAATGTAGGGAAGCATTCGATCGACTTAAATGAGATCTCACACAAGATCCAATAATGGTAACTCCTAATTGGTCTCTACCATTTGAGATCATGTGTGATTGCTAGTGACTATGCCGTAGGGGTTGTACTGGGTCAAAGAATAAATAAATATTTTCAACCCATCTACTATGCTAGCAAAACCATGAACCCTGCACAGGAAAATTATACTACTACTGAGAAAAAACTCTTAACTGTAGTCTTCGCCTTCGATAAATTCCGATAATATCTTGTGTTGTCAAAAACAATCGTGTTCACCGATCACTCAGCATTGCGGTACTTATTCTCGAAACAAGATTCCAAACCATGGCTCATTCGATGGATATTGTTGAAACAAATAATGTCAAAAACATCATTTTCATTATTCGGTCTCTATACGTTTTGATAATCACAAAATATGAAAACACATTACGTAAAACTACGTTTAATAAGTTTTTGATCGAGAAAACTCGTTTCGACAACGTCTCGACTACAACATCACTTAAGGTATGAACAAACACTATACCAATATTAGTTAAGTGATCAAAGAAAATATTTTTCTTAAAACCTCACATGTTTATGTGACAAAACATTTTTACAAAAGTATTTTTGTAATTATAAAGAAATTTTTTAATAAGAAAATATATTTGAATTCAAAATTCTCTAACAACTAGTTTTCCTGCCTAAAACTAGATAAATTTTCACTAGATAAATTTTCACCACACCAGGACAAAAATGGGAGAGTTTGTCGGGACGGTCCCGTAAACATGTGACGGTCCCGTATATATAAGGGACTGTCCAAGGTTTAAGGGACCATCCCCACTCCTCCTGGTGTCTATAAATACTGCACTATTCCCTGCAGAAAAACTGATCCTCAAGGCACAAAAACTTTCTGTTCTTTCCTTCTTCTTCTTTGATCACTATAACGTATTGATATGTATTTATAAGTGATCCCGTTTTTCTCTACATCAAAGTGCAAGAGAAGAACGCTGAAGTGTTATAGATTAGTCTTCACACACACACACACGTAACTAGTGTTACGATTCTCTTCTCCCACCTCCAAACTCTATTCATGTATATTTGTGTATCCGACTTGTGTGTGAGTCGTGACTAGTTGTTTTAGGTTAAATTGGGACAAAGTGTGAAGTCCTTGTAATAGTGTGTAGATTAGGACGGGGTGATCGTCCATGTGTAGATTAGGACGGGGTGATCGTCCGTGTGAAGTTTAGGACGGGGTGATCGTCCATGTGAAGAGTAGGATGGGGTGATCGTCCGTATGAAGATTAGGACGGGGTGATCGTCCGTGTGAAGACTTAGATTGTGTGTAAATCCAAGTGGACAAGGTGTTTGTCCGTGTTGCCGTGTGTCGGTGTGTAGATTAGTTCTAGCTAGGATTAGGACTCGACATTTGTTAGGAATTAAATATGAGTTGATATTGACAAAATGTGAAAGATGAAGGACTAAAAAAGACAATGGAGAATTCTTGTAAAGAAAGAAGATTACAGGAAAAATTTTGTTAAAATATTAAGAAGATTTATTTCCTAATACTTATCCTTTGTAACCCTAATGTCTCTAATATATAAAGAGACATAGGGACATAGGTTTTTATGTGTGTCAAGATGTAAACACCATTAAAAGTGTGTGTGTACAGGTGTTTTATGGGAAAACGCCTAGGGTAGTTTGTTTTAGCCTCAAGAATCATTGATTTCTTGTTATAGTGTAGATAACACATTCTACCATTGATCAAGGTAGAATTGGGGCTATTAGTTTGTATTGTTAGTTGGTAGAGATGATGACGAGGAAAATCTTATAGCAATAATAATGAAGCTTTTGTTTATTCCGCTGCATACATGTTTTATTCATTATTATTGTGTTATCCTAGATAAAGATCTAATAAATCTGAGCTTAAACGATTCTTAACATGTGGTATCAGAGACAGGTTTCTGATACTTTGAATTAGAAGATCCAAAAGTATTTACTCACTTGCTACCAAGAAGATAGACATGGAGACACCACAAACCTCAATCCTTGCTAAACTCCCCATGCTAAAACAGAACGAATATGATCTATGGCGGCTCAGAATTGAGCAATATTTCATGGTGCAAGACTATGAACTTTGGGATATCATTATCAATGGTGATTCCTTCAAACCAACTACTTCTGAGGAAACTCATGCTGATGGTTCCAAGACCACAAAGTTGAACACAGAACCAGTCACAAATGATGAGAGAATAAAAAAGAAGAATGAACAGAAGGCTAGGAATTTGTTACTCCTGGAAATTCCTAATGATCAAGTGTTAAACTTTAGCCACTATGAGACTGCTAAGACACTCTTTGAAGCAGTTGTAGAGAGATTTGGTGGTAATGAAGCCACCAAGAAGGCACAAAGAACCTTGTTGATAATAATAATATTCTTATTGTTTAATCCGATGTGCTTATTATTATCATGTGTTTATTGTTTATCCTAGATCAAGGTCTAAACAACCTAGAGTCCAAAACGGTCCAAGAACTTATTTGATGATGGCGTACATAAGTTCTATCAAGTGGTATCAGAGTTATGAGAACTTCAGTGCCTCAAGTTCTGAAACACTTGATCATATCTTCAATAGACTTCAAAGGATTGTCAGCCAGCTTACTGTTCTGAAAATTGTGATTCCACAAGAAGATCTCAATATGAAGTTTCTCAATAGTCTACCTGCTGAGTGGAACACCTATGTAGTGGTCTGGAGCAACAAGCCTGAGTTGAAAAGATGACTCTCAATGAATTGTACAACAATCTCAAGATTGTTGAACAAAAAGTGAAGAAAGGAGGAAGCACTAGTTCTAGTTCTAGAAACACAACATTCTTATCATCTTCCAACAATAACAGTCCTGAAGATGTTGAAGCAGTTGGTACTGCTAGCCCTAAAGTTAGCACTGCTAGTGTAAAAACTAGTACTGCTTGCTTAACTAATGAGACCATATATGCATTTGTGTCAGAACAATCTGGTGGGTCTGAAATCTTCAATGAAGACCTTCTTCAGATTGCTGAAGATGATTTGGAAGCTATGGATTTAAAGTGGCAGTTGGCATTGATAAGTATCAGGGCTTAGAAGTATTATCAAAGGAATGGGAACAAGATTACCTTCAATGGAAGAGATGTTGCTGGGTATGATAAGTCCAAGGTGGAGTGCTATAATTGTCACAAGATGGGGCACTTTTCCAGGGAATGTAGGAGCCCAAGACAACAAAATAACAAGGGTCAAGGGTTCAAGAGTCAGCATGGAACAAGGAGAATAGTGAATGTGGAAGATACTTCTTCCAAAGCAATGGTAGCTGTAGATGGAGCTGGTTTTGATTGGAGCTTCATGGAAGAGGAGGAGGAACCAGCCAACTTGGGATTAATGGCTTTCTCAGACTCAGAGGTACACATTGTTCAAAAATGTTCAAATTCCTGTTCTGCTTTAAAAGATTATGAAACTCTTAAGAAACATTATGATGATCTTAGAGTAGAATTTAATCAAGTAAATTTTAGTCTGTCTAATCATAAAAGAGGACTGGCTGTTTTGGAAGAACAACTTGATTTTTATAGAAAGAATGAATCAAACTTTAATGATGATATAGCTGTTTTAAAGAGGGATTTGCAACTGAGAGATGATAAAATGAGTGGGCTTGTATATGAACTAGAGACACTTAAGAAAGAAAAAGAAAATATAAAGTTAAGTGTTGACACTCTTGAGTATACATCCAAAAGGGTCAAAGAATTATAGAGAGTCAAGTAGTTCATAAAGCTACATCTGGTTTAGGTTACAAGTCTGTTGCTCCCCCAAATAGAGGAATGTTTGTCCCTCCAGGAATTGATTTAGCTCATACAGGTTTAGAAGAGTTTAAGGACATTGAGTTTCCTGGGTATGGTGCTAAATCAAGTGAGAATCCTGTTAAATTTGTTAAGGCTGAGGATTCTTATGTTAGTGCAAGTGATAAATCACTTTCTGAGGATAAGGTGTCCTCTGGTAGGAACTCAGATGCACCAACCATTGAGGATTGGACATCTGATGATGAGGATGATCAGGTTAAGGTTAAACCTGATGTTGTTAAGGTGGATGTTAAACATGCTCCTAAGGTGGTTAAAACTGAAAACATAAAACCAGTTAGGAAAAATGTTAAGTATGCTGAGATGTATAGGTCTACACATAGATCTTCAGTTCTTAGGGGTAACCAGAGGAACTGGAATGGTTTAAAATCTCAACAATTAGGTGATGAGTTTGTCATGCAAAACAAAGTATGTTTTGTATGTGGAAATTTTGACCATTTGGCTGCTTATTGTGACTTAAACCCATGGAAAAAGAGGGTTTTTGGGAATTCAAGGGTGAATAGGAACAAAAATGCTAGGGTAACTCAAAACAGTCCAACTAGATTGACTAACCCTAATGAAAATCATAAGATGACACCCAGAGCAGTTATGTTGAGCTCTGGCATTAAACCAGTTTCAACTGCTAGACCAAACAAATGGTTTAATAACAAACAAACTGTTACTAGTGCAAAACCACTTTCAAAACATGCACAAACAATTAAAAGGCCCTTTTATAAGAAAACATCTTTGAGTAATCAAAAATGGGTGCCTAAAGTTAAACCAGCAGTTCCAACTGCTAGGCCAGCAATTCCTACTGCTAGGCATATGAGTGTTAAGGGTCAATGGGGCAACGCTGTGAAGGCCTCAGCAAGTTGGGTCAGAAAACCTACCAAACCCAATGGTGCATCAATGACTTTCAACAAATATTCTTATATTGATGCACAAGGCAGATCCAAGTCAGTGATGGCTTGGGTCCCCAAAAGGAACTAACCCCCTTATTTTGTATGCAGGAACATCCTACAAATGATGGAGAAAATATAGGATACTCAGACAGTGGATGTTCCAGGCACATGACTGGTAACATGTCATACCTTTTAGATTTTGTGGCTTTGGATGGTGGACCTGTTATCTTTGGAGGTGGAGTTGGTGGCAAGATTACTGGTAAAGGTGTAATTAAAACTGGTAATCTAGACTTTGAGAATGTGTATTTTGTACCAGAGCTAAAGTACAACCTTTTTAGTGTATCACAAATTTGTGATAAACAGAACAAGGTATTATTCACTGATACTGACTGTCTTATTCTTTCTCCTGATTTCAAGCTACCTGATGAAAGTCAAGTATTGCTTAAAATCCCTAGAAAGGGTAACACATACAGTGTTGAGATGAATAAACTTGTTCCCAAAGAAGGTCTTACTTGCCTTGTTGCAAAAGCCACATTGGAGGAGTCAATGTTGTGGCACAGAAGGCTTGGTCATGTTAATTTTAAAATCGTTAACAAAATTGCTAAAAATGGTTTGGTAAGAGGTTGACCTAACAAAACTTTTCAAAATGACCAAACCTGTGTTTCTTGTCTTAAGGGTAAGTAACACAGAGCTTCTTGTAAGCCAAAGGTGCATAACTCTAATAATCAAGCTTTATACTTACTTCATATGGACTTGTTTGGTCCAACTTCTGTGAATAGCTTGAATCATAAAAGATATTGTTTGGTTATCACTGATGATTATTCTAGGTTTACTTGGGTTTTCTTTTTGAGAACTAAGGATGAGACTAGTGAAATCCTTAAATCCTTTATAGTTGAGGTAGAAAACCTAGCTGATAAGAAAGTAAAAATAATCAGATGTGATAATGGAACAGAATTTAAGAATAGGGTTATGGATGAGTTTTGCAGAGAAAAAGGTATTAAAAGGGAATTCAGTGTAGCTAGAACCCCACAGCAAAATGGAGTAGCTGAAAGGAAAAATAGGACCTTAATAGAGGCTGCTAGGACAATGTTAGCAGATTCTAAGTTACCTATTTCATTTTGGGCTGAAGCAATTAGTACTGCTTGTTATGTTCAGAATAGGGTTCTAATAGTGCAACCTTACAATAAGACTCCTTATGAGCTTTTTAGAGGTAGAACCCCTGCCTTAAGCTTCATGAGACCTTTTGGTTGTCATGTCACTATCCTTAATACCAAAGACCAACTAGGAAAATTTGATGGAAAATCCGAAGAGGGTTTCTTTGTTGGTTACTCTTTGAACAACAAAGCTTTTAGGGTGTACAATAAGAGCACCAAACATGTTGAAGAGAATCTGCACATTGAATTTCAGGAAAATATACAAAATGTTGCAGGTGTTGGTCCAGATTAGTTATTTGATCTTGATATGCTTTCAGATTCTATGAATTATGTGCCTGTTATAGGTACAAATACTAACCATGATGCAGGTTCAGAAGAAGATGATGAAGAGTATATCTTGATGCCAATTTTGGAAGATAGTCCAGTGTATGATTCTTCCTCAAAGGATGCTAATGGAGAGAAGAATGATGGTGCCAACAATAGACAAGATGAAAAAGAAACAGAAATTCCTGAGAGCAGTACAAATGGAGTTAGTACTGCTGAGCCAAAAGAAGGTACTGATGGTTCCAATCTTCATACTGATGAACCAACAGTTGATACTGTTAGTCTTTCTGATGAAGAAGTGGAGCTGTACAACATGCCAATGAATTATGATGTTCCTCCTACACCTCAAACAACAATTCACAAGAATCATCCACTTACCAATGTCATTGGAGATGTTCAGTCTGGAGTGAAAACCAGAAGACAAACACAAGAACCAGATCATCATGGATTTCTCAGTGTTGTTTATGAAGAGAAACACCATGAAGATGAGCATGAATGTATGTTTGTCTATTTCCTATCCCAAATAGAACCCAAAAATGTGCTCAAAGCTTTAGAAGAATCCAGCTAGGTTGAGGCAATGCAAGAAGAACTGCTTCAATTCAAAATTCAGAAGGTTTGGGTTCTGGTTGATCTACCAAAGGGGATGAGAGTAATTGGTACTAAGTGGGTATTCAGGAACAAGAAAGATGAGAGAGGTATAGTAATAAAGAACAAAGTAAGACTTGTAGCTCAAGGCTATACTCAGGAAGAAGGGATTGATTATGAGGAGGTTTTTGCTCCTGTTGCTAGGATTAAAGCAATAAGGTTATTTCTTGCTTATGCTTCCTTTATGGGGTTCATGGTCTATCAAATGGATGTGAAAAGTGCCTTTTTGTATGAATCCATCGATGAGGAGGTCTATGTTTCTCAACCTCCAGGTTTTATTGACCTTGACTATCCTGACAAAGTTTACAAGGTGGTTAAAGCCCTCTATGGCTTGCATCAAGCTCCAAGAGCTTGGTATGGAACTCTTGCAACTTATCTTTTGAAGAATGGGTTCCATAGGGGGAAGATTGATCAAACTCTGTTTATCAAGAAGAACAAGGGTGATATACTACTGGTTCATGTTTATGTAGATGATATCATCTTTGGCTCTACAAAGAAAGAAATGTGTAAAGAGTTTGAAAAGCTAATGAAAGATCAGTTTCAGATGAGCTCTATGGGTGAGCTTACTTTCTTTCTAGGACTTCAAGTACAGCAGAATTCTGATGGAATATTTATCTCTCAGGATAAATATGTTGGTGAAATTTTGAGAAAATTCCAATTCGCAAATGCCAAAGTTGCTAGCACACCTGTTGATAAGGAGACACATTTGTTATTAAAAGATCACAGTGGTGAAGATGTGGATGTGAACATGTATAGATCTATGATTGGGTCTTTGATGTATCTCACATCATCCAGGCCTGATATTATGTTTGCAGTTTGTGCTTGTGCAAGATTCCAAGTCAATCCTAAAGTGTCTCATCTGACAGCAGTGAAGAGAATCTTTAAATACCTTAAAGGTCAACCTAATTTAGGTCTGTGGTATCCTAAAGAGCCTGTATTTGATCTGGTGGCATTCTCAGATTCTGATTATGCTGGTGCTAGCATGGATAGAAAATCTACAACAGGTGGTTGTCAGTTCTTGGGTTGTAGATTAATTTCATGGCAGTGTAAAAAGCAGACTATGGTGGCTACTTCTACAACAGAGGCAGAATATGTGGCAGCAGCAAGTTGTTGTGCTCAAGTTCTCTGGATTCAAAATCAGATGCTTAATTATGGGTACAATTTCTTAAACACAATTATATACATAGACAATAGCAGTACAATGTGTATCATTAAAAATCCAGTTCAACATTCAAAAACTAAACACATTGAAATTAGACATCACTTTATACGAGATTGTAATGAAAAGAAGTTAGTTCAGGTTGTCAAAATTCCTACTGATGACAACTTTGCTGACTTATTAACAAAAGGTTTTGATGTAGGAAGGTTTCAGTACTTGGTAACAGGTATTGGAATGCTAAATCCTTCAAAAGATTAATGTCTAAGTGTTTTTGTTTTTGTACTGCTAGTTGTGCTATTTGTTTTTACTGCTTGGTAATTTTTAGTACTGCTTATGGAAATTTGTTAGTCACTTATGATAACTGTTAAAAAGGAAATGTTTTGTACTCTATTTTCTTTGGTTTTGGACTAACATTTGCAGGTTGAATAAGCGAATTGCTTGGAGTATGTACATTTTGAATTGGATTATGCTTTGGAAAGAATGGTGGTTTGGAATGTCAAGTGTGAGATCTTGTCACACAACAAATGGTAATTGGTTCACCATGTCTAATCCACATAAGAACCAACTAGTCCAGATCAAACGGTTTCTGGTAAAGACTAATCAAATCCGTTTATGGTTGATAGTTTACCAAAAACTGGATGGTCATCAACTCACCATATCTTAAAGTAAAGAGTTGACTAGTCCAAAGCAAACGACTATTGGTAAAGGCACATCAAATCCGTTGATAGCTGATAGTTTGCTAAAAACTATAAGTGGGCAAAAATGTTTTCAAGTCCACATTAAGTTTATCCTGATCTCTGAGAATTTTTGCTAAATAGTTTGTACTGCTAGTTCCAACTAGTTTGTAGTGCTCATTTAAACTTGGTTTAAAACTGAGTTTATACTCTATGATTCACCTCTCTCAGAAGGTTACACATCTAGAAGTGATGAGAGTAGGTCTGAAACTAAACAACTGAATTGATGGAAACTTGTACAAATTGTCCTATTGGAAGCTGAGCTCAAATGTCATATGTTTAAATTCATGTGATGGTGAAGATTCTTCCAAACAGGGGAGGAATTAATGTTTGTTCAGTTGCTGTTAAAGATGATTATGTAACTCAGGGGAGGATATTAGTTCAAAATCAGAGATAAGTATGAAGTTTATATTGGAGTGCTTACTGTTATGGTTTCTTCAAAATCTTCAAAATCTTAAATGTGAAGATAAGTGTTTGAAAGAATCCACCCCATCATCTACAAAGTTTAATTCAAGAAGAAACTTAATGATTTGCATAGAAATCATAAGTTTAGGGGAGGATTGTTGGGAATTAAACCAACAGTTAGTACTGCCAGGTATAACTTAGTACTGCAGAAGATTCGTTCAAGATTACACTAACAGTATTAAGTCAGTTAGTACTGCTAGTAGAAGAAGTTAGTACTAGTTATAAGATAAAGATAGAAGGTGAAAGACGCGTAATGATATATATAGAATAGATTGCATGTATATCTTATTAAGTTAGATTGATACATATAATAGCTTTACTTGTATAGGACTCCTTGTTCCATAAAAGGAGATCCTAATTAGGGTTTCATATATCTCTCTAATATCCCTAAGTATGAATTATTATTGTAAGAGCTTCAAGGTTGTCGAACCCTGGTGATATTGTAGATCATCTTTATTAATATAATCACATACATCACCAAACACAAAATCTTATTCTTACTGTTACATTCATACAATCACATACATCATCAATTGTTTGGTTATACATTGTGTTCTTATTCTTACTGTTACATTCATACAATCACATACATCACCAAACATAAAATCTTCTAAGTGCTTTGTAGTAAATTCCGCGTGCTACTTAGCATTATACTCAAAGTATCTTCAACACAAGTCGTGTGTTTAGATCCGGTCAACATTCCGCTTAGTGTTGTTAATTGGTGTAAGCGTTGGTGTACGGTTTGCTCCGCCTAAATGGAGTGTGTTGACATAGGGATTGTGAATTCTCGAGTGTGATACTCGAGGAGTGAAGTAGGACGAAGAGTGAGCTATATGCATTGTTGTTGTGCTCATATATATATATTTGATTGATATCACATAACTTAGAATTAAAAATTTTCAAAAAGAATAAAACGGTTGCAAAAAGTTTTAAAATGTAATTATAAACGGTGAAACTATTTAACCCCCTTTCTAGTTTCTACAATTGGTATCAGAGAGGGTCACTAAAGAGCTTTAAAATATACTGTATTTTAAAACTTGTATCGATCTATGGAGTCTGAAAGATATCTAGAAGGGCATTCTTTGAAAGAACCACCATTTTTCGAAAACAATAACTTTATTGAATGGAAAAATAGATTTGAAAGTTATGTGAAATCAATAGATCAAGATCTTTGGCATGTCATTTCAATTGGTGATTTTCAGCCAACGGAAATAAATTTTGAAAATCAAAGTGATGATTTTAAAAGAAAATTTTACAAAAATATTGAAGCTAAAATAATGATTTACAAAGCTTTGCCGAAAAGTGAATATGAAAGAATTTTATTATTTCAAACAGCAAATGACATTTGGAAAAGTGTTTTAAACTTTCATCAAGAAATTAGTCAAGCCAAAGATAAACAAATTGATCTTGAACATATATATGAACAATTTGTCACTTCTGAAGATGAATCAATAGATAGAAATTTAGATAGATTTAATACAAGTACTACTAGTGTAAATGTTTTCAATGAAAGTAACGCCATCAAGTACCACATGAGTAATTTACGAAGAGAACTCATTGGTGAATCTTAGAGTGATACTGATGAAGAAGACAACGATTATCCCGAATGCGAGGATTGTCAAATAGCTAAGACTTCAAGTGAGGTATACTCCGAAATCAAACATTTTTGCTATGACACATTCATTGTAGAATTTTCAAAATTAGAAAATGATTTTGAACATTTGTGCAACATGAGTCTAAAAATATTTTCGGAAAATGAATCTTTAAAATATTTTGAAAGTAAATTGGAAAAAGAAATCATTTTGGAAGATAAAATGTCTAAACTTGAAAGTGGTATAGAAATTGATCTAGAATGTAAAATGTGTCAAGATCATAAATATGAAATTAAGAAGCTTAAGGAAAAGGCTAATATATTAGCTAAAATTGAAAAGAGTTCTCAATCTCTTAAGGATTTACTAAATAGTCAAAATGCATTTGGAGATAAAACGGGCTTAGGTTTAATTTTATGTGAGTCATCAACGAGCAAGCCAAAACAAATTAAATTTGTGAAACCTCTTAGACAAATCTAGATTTGTTATTCGGAAAACTTAATTTTCTAAAAATCTCGTTTATCACTAATGAATTTTAAGTAAACATCCTCAAATAAAATCTTTTACATCTTAGAATAAAATTCAACTAGACATGTATCAATGGGAATTTTTGTTTGCTAACAACATCCCCATCTTACGCATGTAAATGCAAGGGATGTTTATTACTAACCATCTCGTGCCCATGAGAAATTGGGTACCAAGTTTTTCTTGCAAGTTATCTCTTTAGATGCACATGGGAAGCAAATTAAAGATATGAATATTTACTCATGCTCTTGTCAAACATAGGATAATCCGTCACTACTCAAACCCTTGCTTCACTCATAACGTCTCCCACGGTAAGGTATCTTTAGGAAATGCTATTGGCAGAGGTACACTTTCTCAAAACCGTGATAGTCCTACGTGCTACATACTAGATTGTAATATGTTAATTGCTTGACTGAAATCCTATGTGTTTTAATTCTATACGTGGTAGATAAAATTTAGGGATTTAGACTCTGTGCCTAAATGCTTATCCCTCGTAGGATCTTAATAAATTTTTAGAGATAATAGTGATCTTGTTACAACCACTATCAATAGTCGTAAAGGCATGTCTATCAATCACTATGGATGACGCATACTCTTAACGTCCTCGACATCTATTCTCTCCTCTATTTCTCGTCTACAACTACTATTCCACTTGTCTTCTTGTATCTACTCGCCGTAGACATGATTTAATTCAGAACAACCCGATGCAAGTCTCGTATTTGATTCTCATATCATCTATATCTCTTCTATTTCTTATGTCTCGACTCTATTCCTACTCTACATTTAGCGGTCATCTACCTCCTCACCTAAAACAAGTCTCTTCTATTTCTTCTGTCTCTATTCTCCTCAATACCCATTCCTCTAGATTACTCATGTGTATCGTGTCTCCTTCGTTTCCTCTATTCTGTGTCTAGAATTCTATATCATCTAAATACTCAATTCTAAGATTCCTCAACAAATCAATTTTCATAAAACTCAGGTTAAAAACCAGTCACAACATTTTTTTTCTTAAAAACACTTTACTGAAGACGATTCCTCAAACAGAGACGGTCCCTGAGACGGTCCTTCATATTTAAAGGACCGTCATTAGTTTCTTTCATGATACTTCGTTTTCTCTTCACAACTGAAGAAAACAAAACCCAAACATCCTTTCTTGTTGCAGCAGTGGCGAATTAATCTAAATCTTTAATCCCTTCACCAAAACTTAAAATTAAACACTTCATAATCAATCATTATCAATCCATCATCTCTTCCAATCATCAATTGTAAGTCATTTCATCAAATTTCTCAAAAATTCAATTCTAGGGTTTACTTGAACATAAAATCAAAATTGGGGATTTTTAATTTTTCTTGTAATTAATTAAAATTAACACTAAATCTCAACAATGAAGAACCAATATCACTGATCTAGATGTAGAATTTATCTTAACAAGCCTACTTTGAAAAGTGTCAAAAGTGTGTGACAATCCCCAATTCAAGTTATAGTAAGTTACCAAATTTAGGAACGTACCAAAATCATAATTATGCATTGTTAATACATATCAAAAACGTTTTCATAACCATGCAATAACAAAGGTCAAATTTTTTTTAATATAACCCTTAAATAAATTAAAAACAAAGAAAGATGTGTTTAAGTTAAATTTAAGGTAAGCCTTGTTAATTATGTATTGCTTTTCAATAGGTGAAAACATGCCTAAACCCACCGGTACCGATCATCAAGAAACATGCAACTACATCCCCACACTCTCCATCCTATACCTTTTTCCTCTTAAAAAAGCCATTCAAAACATTGAAACTAGATGTTTTCATGAGAGTCGAATAGTCTACGGGGACTATGACGACATGAACTATCTCGACACCCTGTTTGGAATGATTAACTTTGATTGTCTCTAAAAAATCAATGAGGAAATCGTCTCACATTTTGTCCTTGAGTTCTATAGTCTACTCAACTTGCGCGTCGATGACGAAAGTGAAATACATGTCGAATTTGTGATCCAAAACCAATTCATCTCCTACCCTCTCCCTGTCTTTGGGAAATTCTTGGCGTTCCCATTGAAAGGCAATTCTCATTCACTAATGAATGGAGCCTTGATGCTCTAGCCAGGAGCTCTCCTTTAAGTGAGAGATACGCCACTGTACCTCCCACTCCAAATGATATTAGAACCTTTATTCAGAATGATCGACATCAGCCTATCATTCGATCTCATAAAGGGGAGCAGACTCTAGTTGAAGATAATCAAATATTGACTAGAGAAATCACCGATGTCATGAAACCTTGGGCTGAAATCATTCGTGAGAGCGCATTTTGTCTTGGTGGAAACCGAGATAACATTCCCACCTGTCTTGGTCACATGCTCTACTGCGTTGCCAATATGATACCATACAATCTTGCATACTTCATGGTTAAAAGAATGGAGTTTGTCCGTAGAAAACCAAAAATGAACTTGCCCTACGGCATGTTGCTGTCTCATCTTTTCTATCGAGTCTTGCATGAATACCCACACCTTATGTCAGTAGATTGTGATTTCTTTCCACATGTCATACTTCCACTCACTCGTAACATTGAGCGGAGGACAAGGTCGGATTTTGGGTCTAGAAGGTCTAGGTTTCCTAGGTCTTCCTCTCATGCCTCATCATCTAATCCCAAAAATGACGATGATGAAAATGATGAGGGAACTTCTCGAGTCAGTACTCCATCACCCAACACATACGTCAACTCCTTGCCATCCTTCTTTCCTGAAATCTTTAATGATCCTTCTCCCAAAAATCAAAACATTTCAACCCTTTTCTCTCATCAAACCCAAATGTTGAATATGCAACACCAAATGAGAGATGAGCATCGGGGTGGCCCGAAGTCAATAGCAAAAGGAATCAGTAACCTATGGAAGAAGAAGATAAAGTAGAATAGTTGACATCATGATAGTTGGCTAGGCTTAGTATGAATGATTATTGTACTTTCATATTTTAGACTTTATGCCTGGTTCTTAGTTGGATGATAACTATTGCTGACAATGTAAAGTTAGCATCATGTAATCTTTTCAATTTTACCACCTGACGGTTTAATCACATTAATAGCCTAGCTAGTTTCTTTAGTTTAAATTATTTTCTTGATTAAATGCTTGTCCTTATTTCCTATCAACATGCATGCTACCTCATCAATTATTGCTATTTGCTTAGATAATTAAGTGGTATTGTTTAGTTCTGCAGAGATCTATAGTATTCTTAGTTATAGGATTGCAGAAATGAAAAACTGGGTGGAAACCTGGTAACCCACTGGTGACGGTCCTATAAAGATGGCGACGGTCCCGGATATTTAAAGGACCGTCCCCTATTTAAGGGATCGTCCAATGTAGGTCACAGATTTTTGTATTGTTTCTTCTTTGCTGCAACCTTGACCTATTTCATGTTTTTTACCACCATTTCTAGGATTAGTTAAACAAATTTGAGTGCTATTAGAGTCAAAATGCATGCTTTGCATAAACTATAGTCATCCTTGATTATTTAAACCTTCATCCTCTTCTTCTTCATCATCATCATCTTTCATCTCCACTTCATCTTCTTCATCCTCCACAATGGTTTCTTCCTCAACCTCATTATTTCTCTCAGAAAAAAGGCCTAAAATCACCATCACACCACCATAAACTAACTTCATTGATCTTACTCAAGAAGACACAACTCCAACACTAAAAGCCAAACCCAATTCTCCTCTTGTTCCTAGTGCGCCACTCAAAACACCCTCAACCAAAGGCACATCCTCTTCCTCCTCAAGGCTAAACTCTTCACCATTTTCATCATTCATTAGAAACCTATCACCTTTGCTCACTCACTCTAGCTCCGCCGCATACACACCATTCGTGAGCAATCTATCACCGTCTCTTACCATCTCTAACTCTCCACTCCTAAACACCTCACCAAATGGGCCTTTGGATTACACCCCCTATACTCTGCCACCATCTCCAATCATGGGTCATCCACTTCCTTACAACTTTTTCAATAACCATACCATGGGTTGTACATGTTGCTTTCATAACTTCAATCTCATTTCATCCCTTAGAGATGAACTCCACTACATGTTTGCTCATGTTGAGCACCTCCTTTTCTCAACCCAATGTGCAACCTACTCCCTTGGCCACCATGCCATCAACTCCTCCACCTTCATCACCTTCTTCTCCACCTTCTAACTAAACATCTCTATATGTTTAGTTTTGAATAATTAATGATTATCTTTTGGGCCAAGCATGTTCTAGGAACCTAGTTTGTTGTTCTAGAAATAGCTTGTAGTTTGATTATGTGTCCACTTAAATTGTGATGTATGAATCCTTGTGTGATGTATGTTTTCAATTATGTATGCTTCTTATGAATGAATAAATGATTTCTTATTATGATTAATGAAATCTAGCCTATTATGTTGTGATACTTTTCACGGTTGTCTTTAAAATGTGTGATATTAACCAACTTTAAAATGGGAAATACTAAAATCACAATACATCTGTTCGTAACAGCCCCAATGGCGAGGGTCCCTTATACAGGGACGATCCCTAATATTTAAGGGACCGTCGGTGTATGTACAGGACTGTCCCCAGTCAGGCTTAAAAACTGATTTCTCCTCTCTGAATAATCTGAATTATTTGCTTCTATCTGATTTCATCTTCCTCTAATCCTTTCCTTTGATCTAATCTCTATTTCTAACTTTCTACATTTCTAATCTTCTTCTATTATATCTATCTTAATTCTCTTCTCATCCCCTCTAATTCTCATATAAATATGTGTATGTGCATTGTACTCTAACTTGTTTTTGTAGCACAACACCATAGATCGATTCCCCTGGTGCCCTCATTTAGGGGGAGCACTAATCAAGGGGGAGCCTTAGCACCATCGATTTCTTTTCTCTCTACACATCGATGAAGCCTTTTTGATTATTGATTTGATATTTTTGAGTGTATTATTTTTCCAAAGGAAAAGGCAACGTATGTGTTTTCCCCGGGTCGTGTCCCAACGAAGGTCGAATATCGAGTTGTCGTTACGTGTCGAAAACGTGTTATGAATGTGTGTGAAAAAGAGTGGTGATTGGTGATTTTATGCTACGAATAATAAAATATTAAATGTAAGCAACTAATTAAGCTAAAGAAACAATTAATCTAAGCATGTAATCCTAAAAGCGAAAATTGAATTTTAAAACCTTACGTGACGAATTTTTAAAACGTAACTAAAAATGATTTTCTAAAATCTAAAACCTAAAATTATAAAAATAATTTTCCTAAATTAAAACTGATAAAAGAAAATTTTTAGAAAAAGAAAAATATTTTTTTTTTGACTTTTTATTTAATTTTTATGAATTAAAAACTGATTTAAACTATTTAAATGCTTTAAAAATAGTAAAACAACTTGGAAAATTCTGAAAATTTTTGAGTAAATCTAAAATTAAGTTTTCTATCTATGAAAAATAAAATCAGAACTAAACTACACCTAAATAAGCAGATCAGTCAAATAAGCACTTGCAATAAGCACTAAAAATAAGCAAATCTGATCCAGAAATTCCACAAAGTTCAAATCCCAACAAACTCACTTTATAAAGCTCAAATCAACTTTTGGAAACCAAATAAACACTCAGAATTAGCAAATAAGCACTTGAACAATTGGATGAATGAAACAGAAAATGGGTCTAAACAGCCAACTTCATAGCCTAAATAAGCAGTCCAATTAAGCAGTAAACTGAAACCTAATGGGGGTAAAAGATCAACTATACTACTGAGTATCTAAAAATACTAAAAGCCCTATCACAAACCCTCAATTGATGCTCTAATTGATGCTGAGAACAGGGTGAATTAGATCAAATCTGCTGATTGCAGCAGATAAACAAGAGAAAATGCCAAATTGCAGGCCCTCAATAAGCTATCAAATAAGTCAAAAACTCAGATCCCAGATATTGTAAGAGCTGTAGATAAGTAAATAAGAGAAACTAAATATCTGATAAAAGCAAAAGTTAAGCAATATGGCAAGTATTGAAGCTAAAAAGTGAGAATGAAAAGGGCTAAACTGGACAGCAAGGCTGCTGAACCAGTGGGTGCACAATTGGGTCGAAAATGGATGAGTTTTGGAATTTTGACGAAGAGCACCTATAAACCAGATACTATACTACTTTAATAACCTCTATAGAGTAAGTTTCACTACTTTAAACTTCCTAAATCTAATTTGCTAAATAAAATCAAACCTAAGCTGTTATGAACCCTCAAATTAATCCAACTGTTGCAAATCCTTACAAACTAATAGAAACTGATTAATTTTTGCTTAAAACTACTACTGAATACTTGTTACAGCTAATTGAAATTCAGATTGTGACCAAAAATGGTTTGACCATCAAAAGTCAAACGGAACCAAACACTCCTACACTACTCAGATTACACTATCAAACGCAAATATAAACTAACAACTAACAATCCAATAATCAAACTAAGTGTAATTACTCAATATGAGGCAGAATTAACAATGAAATTCAACAATTAACCACAGAATCACAGATGTGCAGTACTAGTCATTTTGATGAAACAGTAAAGTGAAATGAGGTAAAACAAGCAATCAAGTTTCTACAACTAATCAAAAATTATCTAAAATATGATCACTGCAAGCTACAATTAACAGCTAAACAAGCTAGTAAACAAATCTATACTACTCAAAACAGACAGTGCAATATTAAACTAAGAATGGAATTAAGGACTTACAAATTTGGAACCCTAACTGACATAGGGTGAATATCTAATCAAGCCTATCTTTGGATAGGCTCAATCACCACCTGAGCAACCATAATAAACCACTATGAACACCATGAGTTACCCCAGTTGACTTTCGTTGACCCGAAGCATTAGCACCAATTAAAGCAGGAACAATTTAACTAAACTCACTGTAAACTATTGTGAAACTTGAATGAGCTTATGAAACATGTAAATGAAAGCTTGTAACAGATTTGAAAGAGTAAATTGCAAGTATTTAAAATGAGAACTTTGAATTATATTAAAACTTTGAAATGAGTACAATCTGAAAGCTTGATAAAACTACAATGTTTTGATTAAGCTAAAAATTACACTACTTAAACTACTCTATTCTATCCTACTCCTACACCTAGCTATCTAACCAACCGAATTGTGAGTGAGGAGTCTTCTATAAATAGGAGCTGAGGTGAGGTCGAATTTGTGCTTCAGAAGGTCCTGGATCGTTCATTCTTCACCCTTAGATCAATCTTATCATCATCCATCCAATTGTGGCCGTTTGATCATTTTAATGAGGTGGCTAGACCAATCAGAGGCTGCCATTGTGACATGTTGGCAATCCGAGCGTGTGCACCTTCTCTGTCCTTGTCAGACCTTCTAGAAAGGGTATCCAATGATTGTGATGAGGTGTTAGCACCAATCATGAGCTGCTATTTGTCCACGTAGGCCAATCATGAGCTAATCATTTCTTTGACATGCTTCTCTCACGTGATTAATCTTCTAGAAGGGTTAATTTAATGGGAGTGGTGGTAATTTTGAGTGTGGTAAATCTAGGGTTTATGGTTTGGGGGAAGAAGATGAGTACGGGTAAGAATTGGGGGCCGGGGTTATTTATTTTATTATTGTTTGAGTATTTTGACCGGGTATGACTTCGGGTTAAATGGGATTTGGGTCTGGTGGGTTAAAAGGTATTGGGTTGGGCTGGTTTAAGTTTAGTTGTGGGCTGGGTTTAGTAAGGTTAAATGAGTGTTGGATATATATATTAAAGATCCGGATAGTGGTTTTAATTTTGGAGAAAATGATAAGGACTAGATGTGTAAACTCTGAAATCCAAGGGATTGAATTGTCAACTCAACAAAGTGATCTAAGGGCTATTTTTGACTTCTTGACCAATGATGGCTTTCCCGGTTCAGCTCTGAGTCTTTCCCGTATCTCGTGCTCGTTTTCTTGATTTTCTTGACTTTTTGTCGGTTTTTCGTGATATCCGTCCCTGCATAAACAAAACACAAAAACACACTATCTATTGGAATTATGGTTAGTTTTTGGTCTTTTTAGGTCCGGTTTTGGTCAAGAAAAGGTATGTGTTTAAGCACATACCAATTATACAAAAAGGGGGAGAAGTAAACAAAAACTCATTAAAAGCATACTAACACATAATTTTACCTAAAATGAGTTTATAGTTTGTAATCATGAAAAAGGAGGAGATTGTTAATATAAATAATGTCAAAAATGTCATTTGCATTATTCGGTCTCTATACGTTTTGATAATCACAAAATATAAAAACACGTTATGTAAAACTACGTTTAATAAGTTTTTGGTCGAGAAAACTCGTTTTGACAACGTCTCGACTACAACATCACTTAAGGTATGAACAAACACTATACCAATATTAGTTAAGTGATCAAAGAAAATATTTTTCTTAAAACCTCACATTTTTATGTGACAAAACATTTTTACAAAAGTATTTTTGTAATTATAAAGAAATGTTTTAATAAGAAAATATATTTGAATTCAAAATTCTCTAACAGCTAGTGTTCCCGCCAAAACTAGATAAATTTTCACCACACCAGGACAAAAATAGGAGCGTTTGTCGGGACGGTCCCATATATATAAGGGACCGTCCCCGTTCCTCCTGGTGTCTATAAATACTGCACTATTCCCTGCAGAAAAACTGATCCTCTTGGCACAAAAACTTTCTGTTCTTTCCTTCTTCTTCTTTGATCACTATAACGTATTGATATGTGTTTACAAGTGATCCCATTATCCTCTACATCAAAGTGCAAGAGAAGAATGCTCGTATTCATCAAGAAATGAAGTGTTATAGATTAGTCTTCACACACACACATGTAACTAGTGTTACGATTCTCTTCTCCCACCTCCAAACTCTATTCGTGTATATTTGTGTATCCGAATTGTGTGTGAGTCGTGACTAGTTGTGTTAGGTTAAATTGGGACAAAGTGTGAAGTCCTTGTAACAGTGTGTAGATTAGGACGGTGTGATCGTCCGTGTGAAGATTAGGACGGGGTGATCGTCCATGTGAAAATTAGGACGGGGTGATCGTCCGTGTGAAGATTAGTACGGGGTGATCATCCGTGTGAAGACTTGGATTGTGTGTAAATCCAAGTGGACAAGGTGCTTGTCCGTGTTACCGTGTGTCTGTGAGTAGATTGGTTCTAGCTAGGATTAGGACTCGACATTCCGCTTAATGTCGTTAATTGGTGTAAGCATTGGTGTACGGTTTGCTCCGCCTAAAGGGAGCGTGTTGACATAGTGATTGTGAACTGTCGAGTGTGATACTCGAGGAGTGGAGTAGTACGAAGAGTGAGCTTCGTGCCGAACCACTATAAATCTTCGCATCTTGGTGAAATAAATAGCAGTGAAATTTAGGATTCCTTTCTTGAAGAGCAACTGATGTTAATCAAGGATACTGAGCCATGGTACGCAGATTACTCTAATTATCTGGCAAGTAGGGTTCTCCCGAATTAAATGACTAAGAAGGAAAAGAAAAGATTCGTCACTGAATTAAAATACTATTTACGTGACGAACCTTTCCTGTTTCGCCAGATGTCCAGATCAAATCATTAGGCGTTGTGTTGCAAGTACAGAAGCAGACAGAATCATGAGAGAATGCCATGCTGGACCCTCGGGAGGGTATCATGGGATAAATACCACTGCCCAAAAAGTTTTTGATGCAGGATTCTATTGGCCCACCATATTTCGCGATGTTAGGGAATTAATCCAAACTTGTGATGCGTGCCAAAGGGCTGGAAATATCTCAAGAAGGGATGAAGCGCTTCAAAACTATATACAAGTTTGCGAAATCTTCGACGTATGGGGAATCGGTTTCATGGGCCCTTTTCCGTTATCTGTAGGAAATGAGTACAACTAGTTGCCATTGATTACGTGTCCAAATGGGTGGAAGCACAGGCGCTTAGGACAAATGATGCTAGAGTAGTCATTCATTTCCTTAAGAAATTGTTTGCAAGATTTGGGATTCCCAAGGCACTCATTAGTGATAGGGGGACCCACTTTTGTAATGCCCAAATGGAAAAGGTGATGAAGAGATATGGGGTGTCTCACAAGTTTTCAACTGTATATCACCCTCAAACAAATGGGCAGGTTGAAAATACCAATCGTGCATTAATAAAACAGATATTAGAAAAAACGGTTAATCAAAACAGAAAGGATTGGTTGTTTAAGTTAGATGAAGTTTTATGGGCGTTTAGGTAAGCTTATAAGACACCCATAGGGACGAATCCTTTTCGTTTAGTCTATGTTAAGGCATGCTATCTTCCTGTCGAACTTGAGCATAAGGCATATTGGGCATTGAAGGCTTGCAATATGGACTATTCAGAGGCAGGGACTAATATGTTTTTGCAACTTCAAGAGCTTGATGAATTGAGACTGGAAGCTTATGAGTCATCAATAACATATAAGGAGAGGGCTAAGAAATGGGATGATCAACGAATTAAAAGTCCTAAGTAGTTTATGGAAGAGGATAAGGTATTCTTATATAATTCAAGGTTGAAACTATTCCCAGGAAAACTTAAGTGTAGGTGGTATGGGCCCTTTACGGTGAAAAGGTCATCAAGAACTGGAGCCGTGGTTTTGATAGACCATGAAGATTGTTGGGTATTAAAGCTTCCAAGGTGTTAATGCTACTCAAGATGGTTAAGACTGCTCATATGATTAAGACTGCTCAAGTACTTAAATGAAAATACTCTAAGTATGTTTCTACTGCTGGTACAAAGATTAAGACTGCTAGTGTATATTACTACTGCTGGTAATGTTGCTGAACTTCAATGAAATACACTAAGTATGTTAGTGCTGCTAGAAGAAAAGTTAGTGCTGCTAGTACTAACTTACTACTGCTTAAGTATTAATGCTGCCAGAGTTAAAGTTTAGTGCTGCTGGAGTATTGATTAGTGCTGCTAATGTATTAAGTCGGTTTATATGTAAGATAAGTATAGTAATACCGTGTAACTTGTTTAGATAAATATAGAAAAGATTTATATTGCATAGAAAGTTATTGTAAGCCGACTAGGACTCCTTAGTCTATAAAAGGAGGTCCTAGGGCATAGAGATTGATACGTATTTATTGAGTCATAGAGTTATAGCTTCAAGGTTGTAAAACCCTAATAATGTTGAGTATTCGTATTATAGTAAATAATATTGAAGCGTTTTGTTTGATATAATTGTGTTCTTTGTTTACTGTTATATTGTTACAAAGTTCTTCTTAAGATCAAGTACAAGATTCCGCATTGTATTTGATAAACTCAAAGACAGTTTATATTCTTAGTTGTGTTGAATTTATTCAAGATAACTAAACCTTTACAAGCTAAGGGATTCGATCAAGTACATAACTGGGATCAACAAAGATATAGAATTCATCGTAAACAGACAACGGGTAAAACATTATCAAGAAGGTAATAATGACTTAGTTAATGAGGAAGACATTATTTTCGATAATGAAGTCACTCAATAGGCCATTACTTTGAGTCTAGCTACAAGACTCGTAAATAAAGAAAAGCCCTTCTTGGGAGGCAACCCAAGCTTTTTGTTTGATTGTTTGATTTTTATTTTTATTCGAGTCATATATATGTCTTATCATCATTGCTTAATCTTTCATGTTTCGAATATACTTTGTGAAAATGCTTTATTTTATTTTTAACCTCGTCTTAATTGCATATAAAGGTATTTTACAAAAATATAAGTATAGGGAAGATCATATTTGTTTAAAAGAACAAATTCGAACATGAAAGTTAACAATGAATGATTAGCATATATTTGTGTGTTTGTTTGAGTCAAATGCTTGTATCAAGTCACAATGAATGTTTAACAAAATTTCTAGGTTTTAATAATAGATTTTTCCAGAAATTTTCCAGGAAACAAAACGTAAAAAATCTGTCAGGTCCATCCTGATGGCGTCAGGGTTTACAAACTGACGGCGTCAGGCACTGTAGCATAGTTTTCCAGAATTTTGTTTTTCTACTGGAACTTAATTTTTGAAAATTTCCAGAATTTTTAAAATTCCAGGAATCTGTAAACATTTATTTTGCAAGCATTATATCTTATTCGCTTTTCAGGATTTAGTTTTTATATATATAGTGTTTAACGCCAATTTTATGCGAGGTTTCGTGTTTGTTTTCTTAGTGAATTACAGGTTATATCATAAAGATGAAGTATGATGAGCACCTATTGAAGTTTATTTTCTTGGAGGAGGATTTAACCATGTTTCACATCGCCTATGCCAAGCAAATCAGGGGAGTATTAGTTTTTTTCATCTATTTTATTTTTCCCTTCGTCATAACTTTGATACTTTTTAAGAACATTGGGGACAATGTTCAATTTAATTGTAGGGAGGGTAAAATGGGATACCTTAGAAACTATAACTCGCTTGATATTTGTTTTGTTTTCCAGTAAATGTGTAATAAACTAAAAGAGATACTTGTTAGGGTGATTTTAGCACCAAATTTAATTTTTTTTACAACATATAGTAGTGAAACCTTAGTTTTAATAAGCGTCTCATGGATAGGAATTATATAGCTAGCACAAAAACCCTACCACTCAAAAATTTCCACCCCAAAAGTGTGAGGTTTGCCTTTAGATATATAGGAAAAAGCATTCACCTTTAATGCTTATGAGTGTACCGGTAGTATATAGATTCTAGGACTTTCATTTGTGATGCATCCTGAGATCGTTAGTGAGACTACATTCATGTAGTTAGGATTAACTAAATGACAAGAGGCATTAGGATAACCCTTGTTTTAAACTTGTTTTATAATTACATTGGCTTCATTGGTCAAGTAATTTTCCCACATGTTTACGATGTACTCATTTTTAGTACATGATACCCCTAGTACACCCCTCAGAGCCTATCCTTTTTGGGGTTCTCGTGATATTTTGGTGGATTCCAAAATATTAATGAAGAGCATTGTTTACAATCCACCCCCAAATGTACACCCAAATCGCCTTAGCCTACCTTGTATGCACTCATCTTTAGTGCATTATTGTTACAACTTATTTGTTAAACCCTTTTTTAATTGTTTGGTTGGTTACATGGTTGCTAAGTCGAGTCATATCTTGTAAATACAGTTTTGGGATGAATGGGACTCATGGGTAAAGTACTAGTTGTTATGAAGTAATGGGGAAGAATGTCAATGTTATTACCCCCATATGTGCGAAAATGTTTAAAGTACTCCACGTTTTTTGATTTTCTTAATTCGGGTCGTTAGTTAGTTTTTATCTATGTAAAAGTTCAAGTGTAGGGAGGTTGCAAGAAATCCATTTTTAATGATGTATTATTTTGGATGTTAGGGAAAGAGTGTATGGAAAAAAAATATAGAAAAAAAAGAAAAAAAAATTAAAGAAAAATTGAAAGAAAAGAAAAAGAAAAAAAAAGAGAGAGAAAAGAGAAAAAACATACGGACTAACATCCCGTCTTTTATTTTTGTTTAAGTCAAGAAAGTGTCAAAAAAATACAAAAAGAGTTAGTAGTTAGCGAGTTAAGTCGAGTCTTGGCTTAGCAACGCCTCATTGTACATGTAATTGACTAAGATGATTGACTTGCCCCCAGTAAAATTCCCTATATCCAAAAAAACCGTGTTTTTCCATACCCTTACACCTAACGTTACAACACTTTAAAAGACCTCTTTGATAGTTTATCCTAGGTGCTTACGCCAAAGTGGTGGAGGTTTGATCCATTTTCAAGCCTATGGTAATCTATGTGCTATGACAGGTAGAGAGTATTTTATTTTCCTGTTGATGTGAGAATTGCGAACCCTTGCAGGAAGCTTTACAATCCTCTAGGCAGTGTATGTAACAACCGAGACTTTTCAGGTCACTAATTTTACTAATTTTAATTACTTAATTTTTCTATAAGTAACTTGGCTTTTACCGGGAAAGTTGCCCACGTACGTCGTGACACGTACACTTAAATTCGTAATTTGACTCAGACTATGCCCAGTCTACCTATTAATATGATTTATTTTCCCCCACGTAATTGTTTTCATAGGGAATAATTTAATTTTTCATTTCTACGTGAAGTGTGCACATTTTACTTTTTACGCGTTTTCAGCTCGCGGTTTAAGCTTTAAAGACATTATAACACTCCGGAAGGCTCGGGAAATACATGAAACATCAAAATTATTCATTTTAAACTAAATGCAACAATTTTTACAATATATACTATGTTTTGATATTTACTTAACTTTCGTGTCTTTAAAACTCCACGTTTTAAATTACCGGGATCAAACTAACAACATAATACACACCATAGCCTAATTAATACATAAAAGATCCACTAACGCTTCCCCCCCTAGGTGGCGGCCCTTGTGGTATGCATGCTTATATGGTGCATAAAACTTACAAGTGTACTCCATTACTTGCATGCCATATATATAGTCCTAAAATACCAACATAGAACATATCACCAAGTTTTATTAACTCAAAATTCTGCATAGTTCTCTCTTGTTGCTGCTGATTTTGTGACCTCATAAGGCCAAGCACACCCTTTAAGATTGTTTTCCCTCGATACATTAGTGCTAGACTTGAAGATCCTTGTGTACTAGTTAGTTTCCAACCTTTTCTCTTCATTCTAATCCTTCATATCTTTACTTATTGGCAAGTTTTCTAGGGTAGAAGTAAGAAACTCTTGCATGTGTTATTTTGGAAGATTTTATTCAAGTTTTCATAGGAAATTAAGTGCTAGATAGGTAGTTAGGTTTGATTGTGTTGAGAAATGCAAGAGTTGTTAGTTGCATTTTTATTGATAAATTTTGATTTCATCTAAATGTGTTCATACAAACCATCCCTATTTTGTGTAAGAACCATTAGTCTCCTGGTCCTATTGGTATTTTGATTCATAGGAATGATGTACATAATTGGTCTTTACATTTTATACACTAAACCTAGCTTAGGAGCCATAGGAAGACATATCTTTGAAAAGATGAATCTGTCCAAATTAGTATCAGTCGGAAAACGACTTACCCATTTTACCTCATAAGTTTTGGACCAAAATAAAAATATAGGGAGTTAGCCACATGTCTCAAGGTCATTTCCCCAAAAACCTTTCCTCTTAATTCATCCCGATGATTTTTGGAGAAAATCCACACTAAAACTGGTCCAGGATTGCATGTCATATTTGATAGGCTATTTACTCTAAAATGTTGCAAAGAACCCTAGGTTGGTAAAAACGTGAAAGTTGGAGCTAAGACCTGTAGAAAACTTTTCCCACAGTCCATGTGTCCATTAGACCTGTAGATAAAAAGGTATGCTCATTTTTCTAAATTTAATTGGATGCTGGAAGTAACTTCATAGATACACAGGGGTAAATTGGTAATTTCACCCATGTTCTGAAGATCTCAGTTAAGTGAGGCCTTATTTTCATATAGTGCAGAGTCATAAATTTCTAAGCATATAAAGTTCATAATTTTAGCCTTCACGATTTAGAAATGGCGACCTGATTAGTGTGGTAATTTTATAAATTTTCCATCAGCTTTTTTTGAATTAAGCCATATGAGTTATTTCAAACATCTTTTCGACCCATGAATTACAATAAAAATTCCAACTAAATTTCCTTATGGTATTAAAAGTACAAGTACTGAATTAAAACACAAGTATGAGTGTTATACCCTAATACCCCGAGCCTAAGTCGTGTTGTATTTTATTTAGGTCACTTGTGATATTTGCGGTTTTTCTCGACGTGCACACTTCTCCGATTTCTGTTGCTACTTCATTGTTGGTGAGTTCATAGCCCCAAGTTTTTACTTCAATGGTTTTACAAACTCCATGAGGGAGATACATGCTATAAATATTTATGATCACAATGCTTTGAAAATTGTATGCTATCACGTTATTATTATTGCCTAAGTTTCCCATAGCCGAAAGTCCCTTTTATCGTGAACCGTTAGTCACTTGCGAGTGAGCGCGAATACCGTGAATAGATCTATTGGGATTAACAATCCCCATGCAGGAACGTGCCTATATGGCAGTCGTGTGTATTGTATTCGTACCAATGATAGGTGTGGCTATTACCTATGTTTGAAGGGAAAATTTATGCTATTGGCAACAAAGACGTAGTGTCGGGGTCACGAGCTTAGGGCAATAATAACTTTATCAGACTCTGCATTTGTTGCTTATTTGCTTTTATAAATTATTTGTTGTGATCGACTGCTTATGATTAAACTTTATGGATTCACTCAACCTTTGTGTTGACCTTTTTAGAATGTTTTATCTCAGGTTCTTAAGGCGATACCAGGTGGGAAGCATTTTCGAGTCTTTTTGCATAAATGAAGACTTATTTTATTATAATTCCATTCGATAAACTTTTGAACAAATTTATTTTATGTACGGATGTATTGGGACCATGTCATGCTGTAAAACTCTGAATTTTCTTTAATATTATCGAATGGTGTTGTTTTTCGAAAACGTCTCATTTTAGAGTTTGTTTTCTATGACTTGGACTGTGTAACTAATAAGTAACTTCCCAAATTTCTATTTGGCAGTATAGTAAATTTAGAGGTGTTACAGATTGGTACCAGAGCCTAAGTTATAGAGAATTAGGTTGCATTTGTTACCTAAACTATAACTAATCTTTTTAGTTTATTTTATTGAAACTTCCCCTATCGCCTTAGAGGTTTGCCTGTGTTTATGACTTATTTACTGGGCATAGTTATTTATATAAATGATTATTTATATACTATATATAATTATTGACCGCATATGCCTACTTTGTCAGGCATTATGTCATTACCTGTCTCACCTGACCATGCACCACCATCACCTGATCATGCAGCAGATGCACCAGTTGTTCCAGAGATTGAGCTAGCTCAACCTGAGCTTACACCAGACCTACCAGAACAAGCACCCCTACCCCCGAATCATGTCTTCGACTTCCCAAACGAAGATCTTGAGGAAGACCCTCATGAAGAACCTCAAGAAGACCCGGATGAAGAAGAAGAAGATCCGGAAGAGCCAGAGGAAGAACAACCAGATGAAGAAGACCCTGAAGAAATGGATATACTGATACTTCAGGATGTGAGTTCAGATGAAGAGATTGATGACTCTGAGTTGATCTACCCATATGAGGCAATGGGATCGCCTTATCCACCACCACCTCTATCGGACACTTACTCTGATCCTGAGCCTGAGATTAAGAATGCTGCTACTGTTGGCACTATCACACAAGTGCCGCTCTCTGAGAGCGGATTTCCTCGTGGTATCCCTATCAGGGGCGGATCATCATCTGCTGCCCCTATTGCTTATGAGCTCGAAGACCTTGTGCCCAGTGGCATGAGGAGGGACATTGACTCGATTCGTTGCAGAGTTAGATTATTATCTAGACATATTAGTGTTCGGGAACAGACGGAGGCCTTGGCCCAATCAAGGGACAAGATTGCTCATCATCGTATGAATTTGTTGGATTTCGACTTGGGAATTATGGAAAGTAAAAGTGATAAAGTCGAGCATGCAGTGACTTCACTAGGAAGACATGTGCGGCAGCTGGAAGAGAATGATGTCAGGGGTGAAAACATGAAGTTAAGGCGTGAGTTGGATGCCGCTGAGGGGACTCTTATTTATGCTCGCATGGATATAGTTAGACTTGAGAGAGACTTGTATGAGATGAGATGTTGGGCTTACGCTTATTTGGAGGAGATGATTCGAGTAGGGATTGTCGTTGGAAGGTCGTCTGAGGCAATAGATGTGCTTGCGGTTTATGGAGAGACCCCACCACCAGAGCCACGTGGATCACCACCAGCGGAACGGCCAGGACCCTCAGGCGGTCCACAGTAGATTATCATTGATTTCTTTTAGCTTTATGATATTGTATTACTAAACTGAGAGTCTCAGTTAGTAGAAATACTATTAAATTTTGTAATGTATTTCATATTTTGTGAAAACAATGCAGAAAGTATTTAATCTACTCGTATTATAATGACTTTTGCTACTCTAAAAAAATATTATTCTATGTTGTTATGGTTATTGTAGTGTTATTTTTACGCATATTGTAACTTTAAACTATCTTTGGATACTTATTATGTGTACCTTATGTTGATGATAGAATCATGCCGCCAAGGAGAATGAGCGATGCTGCTATTGAGAGAATGATCGGTGCGGCGGGAATGAGCGATGCTGCTCTTGCTGCAGCCGCTGAAGCAGGAGGTGCTGGACCTGCCACTGCAGCTGGAGGTGCTGGGCCTGCCGGTGCGGCGGGAGGAGCAGGACTTGTAGGAGCAGCCGACGATACTGTAGTGCGCAAATGTACTTTCAAGGAGTTCCTAAGCTGCCAGCCTACTAGCTTTAAGGGGACTGAAGGAGCTGTTGCTTTGATAAGATGGTTTGAAAGATCGGAATCAGTTTTTAAGATTAGTAAGTGTGCTGAAGAAGACAAGGTCCCATTAGCTGTTCATACCTTGTCGGATGGGGCAACTTCTTGGTGGAACTCGTATGCACAATCTGTGGGCATCGAGGCTGCGTGTTCTATATCTTGGATTGAATTGAAAGCTATGATGACCAGCAACTATTGCCCTCGTAATCAGTTGAAAAAGATGGAAGTCGAGTTCTGGAATCATGTGGTTAAGGGAAATGATATTAATGCTTATATCATTCGATTTCAAGAGCTAGCAGCATTGTGCCCGTCCATGGTGTCAACAACTCAGGATTTAATTGATAGGTTTATGTGGGGACTTCTGCATAGCATACAAGGGAATGTGACATCATCGAAACCTAGTGTCCTGGATGACACTATACAAATATCTCGCAACTTAATGGATCAAGTTGTGAGATTTGGAGCTGTTCAGAGTACCAACACTAGCAACAACAACAATCCAAACAAAAGGAGGTGGGCTGACAACAGTAAGGGAAGCAACGACAAACCCCAGGGCCGTAACCAAGATTACCACCAAAAACAGAACCGAAGACAGGAAGCCGCTAGGGCTTATGTGGCTGCTACGGGCGAGAGAGTTGGGTATGCTGGATCTCATCCTGTGTGTAACAAGTGTAGGTTACACCACTTGGGACCGTGCACTATTGAGTGCAGAATCTGTCAAAAGGTGGGCCATCAGGCCAAATTCTGTAAGGATAAGGGTTTCGCTACTGGAAGCAACACACAACCGATGGTAACGTGCTACGGATGTGGAGAACAAGGATACTACAAGAACCAATTTCCCCGGAACCACAACGATGCTACGAACTGATACTGTTTAGAGATTAACAGTAGTATTTGCTTTTGAACTTGTTTTATTTTGTGTACTTTATATCCTAGTTATGGGATTGTTACGACTTAAGACTATTTACTATTCTCTATCAACTCTTGTGATACCTTCCATCTATTGTATTTTCCTTTCCATTCCGACTTCCATATTTTAACTAACTTGTTATCACCTTATATTGTTTTGTCATTTTCATATGAACCATTTTGATGTAATCTTATAAAATTACTTTAACTACTATTTTATAAACAGTATGGTTTAATCCTTATAATACTGAAGCTCATAAAACTACTTGACTAAACCGAACATTACATTATTGGTCCTCAATTATACATAGCCTAATTACCTATGTCTAATTCAGGAGGGATCGTGTTATGTTGGGAACCTTATAGTACTGAAGATCATAAAACTACTTGACTAAACAGAACATTGCATTATCGGTCCTCAATTATACATAGCCTAATTACCTATGTGTAATTCAGGAGGGATCATGTTATGTTGGGAGCAGTCCCCGGTAAGTTTTATTAAAAACGACTTTTCACTTATATCCTTAAAACAATTTGTGAATTTTCTTAAGATTACACAACTAAACAGCCTCGTCAGACACCGTATTCTGAGGCGACAAATCAAACTACATCACTAATTATCCTAGAAACCATTCGCTGCAAGTACCCTCACCTTTTTCCCGACACACCGTCAGCCGATAAGACAAACTGAATCACGAGGACGTGATTCCTTTTTTAAAGGTGGGGTGATGTAACAACCGAGACTTTTCAGGTCACTAATTTTACTAATTTTAATTATTTAATTTTTCTATTTTAAGTAACTTGGCTTTTACTGGGAAAGTTGCCCGCGTACGTCGTGACACGTACACTTAAATTCGTAATTTTACTTAGACTATGCCCAGTCTACCTATTAATATGATTTATTTCCCCCACGTAATTGTTTTCATAGGGAATAATTTAATTTTTCATTTCTACGTGAAGTGTGCACATTTTTCTTTTTACGCGTTTTCGGCTCGCGGTTTAAGCTTTAAAGACATTATAACACTCCGGAAGGCTCGGGAAATACATGAAACATCAAAATTACTCATTTTAAACTAAATGCAACAATTTTTACAAAATATACTATGTTTTGATATTTACTTAACTTTCGTGTCTTTAAAACTCCACGTTTTAAATTACCGGGATCAAACTAACAACATAATACACACCATAGCCTAATTAATACATAAAAGATCCACTAACGCTTCCCCCCCCCCCTAGGTGGCTGGCCCTTGTGGTATGCATGCTTATATGGTACATAAAACTTACAAGTGTACTCCATTACTTGCATGCCATATATATAGTCCTAAAATACCAACATAGAACATATCACCAAGTTTTATTAACTCAAAATTCTGCATAGTTCTCTCTTGTTGCTGCTGATGTCGTGACCTTACAAGGTCAAGCACACCCTTGAATTTTGTTTTCCCTAGCTACATTAGTGCTAGACTTGAAGATCCTTGTGTACTAGTTAGTTTCCAACCTTTTCTCTTCATTCTAATCCTTCATATCTTTACTTATTTGCAAGTTTTCTAGGGTAGAAGTAAGAAAATATTGCATGTGTTATTTTGGAAGATTTATTCAAGTTTTCATAGGAAATTAAGTGCTAGATAGGTAGTTAGGTTTGATTGTGTTGAGAAATGCAAGAGTTGTTAATTGCATTTTTATTGTTAAATTTTGATTTCATCTAAATGTGTTCATACAAACCATCCCTATTTTGTGTAAGAACCATTAGCCTCCTGGTCCTATTGGTATTTTGATTCATAGGAATGATGTACATAATTGGTCTTTACATTTTATACACTAAACCTAGCTTAGGAGCCATAGGAAGACATATCTTTGAAAAGATGAATCTGTCCAAATTAGTATCAGTTGGAAAACGACTCACCCATTTTAATCCTTCATATCTTTACTTATTTGCAATTTTTCTAGGGTAGAAGTAAGAAACTCTTGCATGTGTTATTTTGGAAGATTTATTCAAGTTTTCATAGGAAATTAAGTGCTAGATAGGTAGTTAGGTTTGATTGTGTTGAGAAATGCAAGAGTTGTTAGTTGCATTTTTATTGTTAAATTTTGATTTCATCTAAATGTGTTCATACAAACCATCCCTATTTTGTGTAAGAACCATTAGCCTCCTGGTCCTATTGGTATTTTGATTCATAGGAATGATGTACATAATTGGTCTTTACATTTTATACACTAAACCTAGCTTAGGAGCCATAGGAAGACATATCTTTGAAAAGATGAATCTGTCCAAATTAGTATCAGTTGGAAAACGACTCATCCATTTTACCTCAGTAAGTTTGGGACCAAAATAAAAATATATGGATTTATCCACATGTCTCAGTGTCATTTCCCCGAAAACCTTACCTCTTAATTCAACCCGATAATTTTTGAAACTGGTCCAGGATTGCATGTCAGATTTGATAGGCTATTTACTCTAAAATGTTGCAAAGAACCCTAGGTTGGTAAAAACATGAAAGTTGGAGCTAAGACCTGTAGAAAACTTTTACAATAGGCCATGTATCCATTAGACCTATAGATAAAAAGATATGCTCATTTTGCTAAACTTAATTGGATGCTGGAAGAGACTTCATAGATACACAGGGGTAAATTGGTAATTTCACCCATGTTCTAAAGTTCTCAGTTAAGTGAGGCTTTGATATTCATATAGTACAGAGTCATACCTTTCTAAGCATATAAAGTTCATAATTTTAGCCTTCACGGTTTTGAATTAAGCCATATGAGTTATTTCAAATATCTTTTCGACCCATGAATTACTATAAAAATTCCAACTAAATTTCCTTATGGTATTAAAAGCACAAGTACTGAATTAAAACACAAGTATGTGTATTATACCCTAATACCCCGAGCCTAAGTCATGTTGTATTTTATTTAGGTCACTTGTGATCTTTGTGGTTTTTCTCGACTTGCACACTTCTCCGATTTCTGTTGCTACTTCATCGTTGGTGAGTTCATAGCCCCAAGTTTTTACTTCAATGGTTTTACAAACTCCGTGGGAGAGATACATGCTATAAATATTTATGATCACAATGCTTTGAAAATTGTATGCTATCATGTTATTATTATTGCCTAAGTTTCCCATAGCCAAAAGTCCCTTTTATCGTGAACCGTTACTCATTTGCGAGTGAGCGCGAATACCGTGAATAGATCTATTGGGATTAACAATCCCCATGCAGGAACGTGCCTATATGGCAGTCGTGTGTATTGTATTCGTACCACTGATAGGTGTGGCTATTACCTATGTTTGAGGGGCAAATTTATGCTATTGGCAATAAAGACGTAGTGTCGGGGTCATGAGCTTAGGGCAATAATAACTTTATCAGACTTTGCATTTGTTGCTTAGTTGCTTTTATAAATTATTTGTTGTGATCGACTGCTTATGATTAAACTCTATGGATTCACTCAACCTTTGTGTTGACATTTTTAGCATGTTTTATCTCAGGTTCTTAAGGCGATAGCAGGTGGGAAGCATTTTCGAGTCTTTTTGCATAAATGAAGACTTATTTTATTATAATTCCATTCGATAAACTTTTGAACAAATTTATTTTATGTACGGATGTATTGGGACCATGTTATGCTGTAAAACTCTGAATTTTCTCTAATATTATCGAATGATGTTGTTTTTTGAAAACGTCTCATTTTATTGTTCATTTTCTATGACTTGGACTGTGTAACTAATAAGTAACTTCCCAAATTTCTATTCGGCAATATAGTAAATTTGGGGGTGTTACAGTGTACCTAACCGTTGTAGTATAGTATTGGTAAGTCTCGGGGGATTGATCGTTCTCATGGGGAATAGTCTCGCAATAGCTTTGAGAAGGTCGAAGTGTATGTCGAGATAGGTCTAGAGGTGAGGGATGATTCTTTTTGTATTTTTATATTTTTTAGAAATCAAGTAAAAATCTCGGGTTTTGGAAGAGTGGACGGAATTAGTTACTAATTAACTAACCTAAAACTACTAATTAAACTAAAATTAATCTAATAAACAAGAAAAAGTAAATTGGTGGTACTCTTATGATCGGAAAAGCAGTGTTTACTTAGACATCCTTACTCTCTATTTATCTGCTACTGATTTGTCGAATTGTCATGTCCTTGTTTTAATTGCAGTGTTGTATTCCTTAATATTGGTCATGGGGAGGTGCCGAAGTCCCCAACTCTATGAACATTAGTCTCCCCTAATACCCTTAAAGTCTATTAAGTTTTCTAAGATCAACAAGCCGCAATTCACGGAATAAATACAACGAGGAAAACGAATAGTGCACTCTATGGTTGCGTTTTATAAGACGTTCAAGCTAATAAATATAAGAACTTAGCCAGTTTTCTTATCCTAACGCGAGGCAATCAGTTAAACAAGAGACGACAAATCAATATTCAATAACTAGGTTTCATTAGATCTAAGCAAACACTAATTAACTTATGCTAGCATGTTAAAGTAAAGAGAAGATAAATAAATAATCAAACAATACATAGACATATCGAATGATTAAAGGGATAACTTATCTTTATTGAAACATGAAGTTCAAGGGCTGTAAAAGGCTCACAAAAGATGCTAAAATCGTTTAGGTTATGTGATGCAGGTTTTTTGACCAGGTTTTAATATTTATAATTTACTCGTCTACCTATGGTCTACCTTATGCACTAACGGGCAGAGATGCCGATCGTGTGTAGTGTAGTATTTGGTAAAACCGAGGTCGTCCCAAGAGCTATGTATGTGAATTATAACTTAAGTCTATGTCACGTTTTAAGGGGTTTTGAGTTGTTTGATTAATTATACTAAATAACAGAAATAAAATACTAAAATTAAATTTAGTTGAATGCAGTAGAGAGAAAGTGTACTACCCTAGTTATTCACCCTATCATGCAATGACTATGTTCTCTAATTATGCTTCCTATCGCTTCAAATGGTGTTTAGATTCACTAGACTCCTATAGTCAATTCGTCTAGCCTATATCCCCTAGAATCCTACTCCGATATCAAAGGTTTGATCATTTGTGATTAACATAGGTCGCCGGTAGACTAGGTTAAGTCATTAAGTATCGCTACATGCTAGATTCATTCTAATGTGTGATCCGGCCTCTCGGATATTAGACCACACATCCCTAACTTCTTAAGTTTATCCAACATCGGAAGGTAATCCTTTGGTCCATTCGCACACAAGGAATTGATAGTCCTATGGTCAATTTTTACCAACCCTCGCAACCTACTACTCTAGGGTCCTTTGGTCCATTCTCCTAGTGTAGTAAGTACAACCGCCCTTCAAAACTAACAAAGCTATAGGATCTACGAATAAAATAACCATGTATACACTAGAAGCAATAACAAAAGCGCAAAAACATAATCAACGCAATAAAGGATTCATAACTAGGCTAGCACCAAAGGTGCTTAGCCAAACATACAATAAGTTATACCAAAAATGATGAGTAAAACACGAATTGAATTGAACATATTGTTTGATACATATTACTTGATGTAGAGTTGCAAGTGAATTCTTCCTTGGAAGATGGCTTGAAACTGCTGGAAATTGCCCTAGAGTGGTGCCCTAATCGACCCCTATGAGAAGGGGGAAAAGAGATACTGAAAAGTGGTGAAATAGGGCTGTATTTATAGTCCCCGACAAGGTTACGGCGTAACCTTAAGTGCGAGTTACGCAGTAACTATTAATAATAAATAAATCTCCAAAATTTCAATAGTTACGTCGTAACTTGCCGATTCGGTTGCGGCGTAGTAAACTTCGTACTTTTATTTGCCTTCATTTCTGAAACTTCCATGAACTCGTCCGCATTTAACCCCTGAAGTAGCGCATAGATTCATTTCAAGTCCTTGTGTATTTATAAGTGTAATACTTATAAGATATGTACGATTTTAGCCCCTCATCATTTTTGATATTTTTATACTTGGTCCTTGTGACATAATTAAACTTCATTTGAAATGTCACCTTTAGTCCCTGATCGTTCTTGTTATTTTTATAAGAAGTCCCTGTGATAATTTAATCTTCATATGATTCGCCCAGCTTTAGTCCTCCATCGTACTTGTTATTTTTACTTTCGGTCCTTGTAAGAAATAAACTTCATATCAATTGACCGCTTCCATCCCCTGGACTTCAACTCCTTCGCGCCCAAGGAATAAGTTACGGCGTAAGTCCAGTGACAACTTACGCCGTAAATCTTCGTCAGTAAGTGGTTATCCACATGTATATCCACTACTACAGCGTAACTAAATCACCAAGTTACGCCTTAACCTTCATACTTGGTCACTACGGCATAATCTCATGAGTGGGTTACATCGTAATCTCCACTGGATGACATTTACGCCGTAACCTTGTAAGTTGGTTATGGCGTAATCTTCTTGACCACGAAATTCTTCTAAGTTATTGGATTACTATGGCGTAATTATAAATGTAAGTTACGCCGCAAACTTGAGTTTAGTTGACTTTGGTCTTCGTAGTGTAAATCCTAGTTACGGCATAAGTGAGAGTAGTAGTTACGCCGTAACTTCTTCTTGGAAGCATACTTATGTAAATCCTTGTTAATGGTCTTCCAATTCCGCGTCTTTTCGTTCCTATGCTTATTCATGACCTGGAAATGAAGTATAAAGAAATAAAAGCATATATCCAAGTAAAACGATACAAATGATAAGCATATTAGGGGGAAATTGACACTAAAATATCAGGACTATTTGAAGTCATCATTATGACTCTCTAAAATGTTACACGAATTATGAAAAACATACGAAAGTATATATAGATTTACACTTGTGACGGCGTCACTTGCAAAGTGTGATGCCGTCAGCTCGCCTCCAATTAGGGTTTCATCTTGTGCAAGTTGCCGTTGTGACGGCGTCGCTTAGGATGTTTGACGCCGCCATGTGATGTCTTAATTCCGTCCTTTTGTAAATGTTTTGGGCCGTCACTTGTTAACTTTCAAAATCTTGGTCTTCAAATACACCTGACGCCGTAAGGTTATAGAGTCTTTAGATTTATCTGAGGCTTCGCTTGTTATTTCTGAGCCAAAAATCCATCTTCAGTAGCAAGTGACGGCGTCATGTTGTAGCTTGTGACGCCGTCAGATCTCCTTATCTGACAGAATTTGCGACTTCGCCATTTTCTTCACTTTTTTGTCAATTCTAGCCCAAAACATGTCGATTTCAAGATTTTTCGTCCCAAGTACCTAAAATGCAGAAAGAAACAATTTAGGGCAATATTTGATCATATAAATGTGATTTTGGCCTTAAATGACCCCTTAAAAAGGTACCAAATAATTACTTATCAAATATCCCTACACTTGAGATTTGCTTGTCCACAAGCAAATGTGCTTTTATCCTAATCAATTTACAAGTTAGGGGTCATTTAACATTAATATAAAAGTAATTACAACATACAATTGTTTCATGTTAGTCGTAATAAGCACAAAAATTATATACTAGCACCTCACATAAAGTGTTTGGATTCTTACATCTCTCGGGTGTTGTTGGGAATTAAATGTTCTGAAGATAGTACTGCTGGAGAAATACACTAACAGTACAAACTGTTAGTATATAAGTGAAGACTGCTGGAATACAACTGACAGTACAAAGTTCAAAGTTAGTACTGCTAGTTATATCAGAAAGTATTGTTGCATGGATAAACGTTTGTATTAAGGATAAGTATGGAAAGGATTTTGTGTATATCTTAATTAGTTAGAATTATAGGGTAGAATACTTATGTTGTAAAGGACTCCTTAAGTCTATAAAAGGAGATCCTAGGTTATACGATTATATATATCTGTCATAGAGTTTTTGTTAAGATTCACGGTCTTTGTAACCCTAGTGATAGCAAGATCACTCGTATTATTCAAGCAATAATATTGAATCGTTTGGTGTTAATTGTGATGTGTTCATTGCTCATACGTACTTAACTATTCCATTAAATAAACCAACATTCTTCTAAGTGTGGTTAAGTAGATTCCGCATACTTAACTGCATACACTCAAAGTATCTCAAACACGTTATAAAGGAGTAATATCCTAAGTGTTTCATCAATCCTCTCAAGTGGTATCAGAGAAAGGTTTATACTATTGATTTAGAAGAGAAAGTAATGGACATGGAGACTACCCAAACAAACATGGCTGCTAAATTGCCAATGCTCAAGCAGAATGAATTTGACATGTGGAGGCTGCGGATAGGACAATACTTCCAGGTGGAAGACTATGCACTCTGAGAAATTATTGTAGAAGGAAACTCTTTCAAGCCTTCAACTTCTACAACAACAGTTGATGGTAAGGTAGAGACAGTTGTGCAGACCTCTCGAGTTACTGCAGAAGAGAGGCTTCAAAAGAAGAATGACCTCAAGCAGAAGTTTGCTGATGATGACCATTCTAAATGATCAACTCTTGAATTTCAGCAAGTTCAAGGATTCTAAGTCCTTGTTTGAGGTAATCATTGCTAGATATGGTGGGAATGAAGCCACCAAGAAGACACAGAAGACTCTCCTAAAGCAGAATTTTGAAAACTTCACTGCAACCAGTAATGAGTCCTTGGATTACATGTTCAACAGGCTGCAAAAGATTGTTAGCCTACTTGCTATTCTTGATGTGGATATACCTCAGGAAGATCTGAACTCCAAGTTCTTGAGGAGTTTACCTGCAGAGTGGGCTATGCATGTGGTGGTCTGGAAGAACAAGCCAGACATTGATACTATGAGCCTGATGGACTTATACAGCAACTTCAAGATTGTTGAGCAGGATGTGAAGAAGGCTGGAGGAACTAGTTCAAGCACTGGGAACATGGCCTTTGTGTCATCTCCTAGTAATTCAAGCCCAGTTCAAGAAGTGAAGGTTGCTGTGGGAGTTAGTACTGCTAACCCCAATGTTAGTACTGCTAGTTCATCAAGCAGTACTACTGGTATTTTGGATGAGAAAACCTATTGTGCCTTCTTGACAAGCCAGAATGATGGGTCAATGCTGACTCATGAAGACCCCCAGGAGATTAATGATGATGATCTGGAGGAGATGGACCTCAAATGGTAGATCTCACTTCTTAGCATGAGGGTTAAGAAATTCTACCAAAGAACTGGAAAGAAGATTACCATCAGCAGCAATGATACTGCTGGTTTTGACAAATCAAGGGTAGAATGCTACAACTGCCACAAGCTGGGGCACTTTTCAAGGGAATGCAGGAGACCTAGGCAACAGGATGGCAAGAGCAAAGGTTATGGGAACAAGCCCAAGGTTGTGGAAGAAGCTGAGCCAACTTCAAAGGCAATGGTAGCTATTGATGGCTTAGGCTTTGATTAGAGTTTTATGGCAGAAGAAGAGGAAGCACCTACTGAGATGGCACTTATGGCCTTCTCTAATTCTGAGGTACAATCTACTAAATGTTGTTCTAAATCATGCACTGCTCTTAAAGAATTAGAAACTTTAAGGAAACACTATGATGAACAAAGGATTGAACTAAACAAAACAAATTATAATTTGTCAAATCATAAGAGAGGTTTAGCTGTCCTAGAGGAGCAAATAGTGCATTATAAGAACAATGAGACTAGTTTTGCTAATGATATAGCAGTTCTTAAAAGGGATTTATCATTTAAGAATGCTGAGGTTAGTCTATTGAAAGCTGAGTTGGATAGAATTAAAAAGGCTAATGAAAATATTCAATTAAGTGTAGAAACCTTAGAATATGCCTCTAAAGGTGTAAACAAAATAATTGAATGTCAGTTAATCAACGAAGCTAAGTCTGGTTTGGGGTATAAGACAGTTCCACCTCCTCACAGAGGAATTCCTGCACCCCCAGGAATAGACCTAGAGCATACAGGTTTGCCTGAATTTCAACACCCTAAGTTAGAATATGGTCTTATGTCAAAAGAGAATGTAGTTGTTGATAAGCCTGTAGAAGTCAGTGAACCCTTTGAGAGTGCAAGTGATACTTCAGTCACTGAGGACAAGGCATCCACTGATAAGAATTCAGATGCTCCAACCATTGAGGACTGGACATCTGATGATGATGAGGAAGATCAGGTTGTGGTTAAACTTGATATAGTTAAAGTAGAAGGAACTAGTGTTCCTAAGGTGGTTGTTAATGAAACTGTTAGGCCTAAATAAAATGTTAAATTAGTTAGGAAAGTAGTTAGGTATTGTGAGATGTATAGATCCACAGACAAGCCAAGAGGTAACTAGAGGAACTGGAATAACCTCAATTCTCACCAACTAGGTGATGACTTTGTCCTGTTTAAGAAGGCTTGTTACACTTGTGGTAGTTTTGACCACCTTGAGGCTTTTTGTGATAACCATCAGGGTAGAAAGATGGTTACTGGGAAAAACAGGGTATCTGGGAACTCAAACCATAGGGTGAACTTAAACAGGCCTCAAACTCACTCTAATACTGCTAGAATGACACCAAGGGCACTTTTATTGAAGACTGGCCCAAAACCAATTCATACTGCTAGACCAGCAGTTAGTACTGCCAGACCCATTAAGACTGTTTACCTTAGATCAGCAGTTAAAGGTGCAAAAACAACTTTCAAATATGCACCAACAACTGTTAAAAGGCCTTTTCAAAAGAAAGCAGTGGTACAAAAACAAATTTGGAAACCAAAGGCTACAACTGCAAAGCCAACAGTTAATACTGCTAGCCAAGCAGTTAGTACTGGCAACTTTAAAAACACTGCTAGGGATCAAAGGGATAATGCTGTTAAGGCCTCAGCATGTTGGATTTGGAGACCAATCCAGTCCAGTGGTGCATCAACTGTTTTGAAAAGATTTAACTATATTGATGCACGAGGCAAACCCAAGTCAGTAATGGCTTGGGTACCCCAAGGAAACTAATTTCCTTATTTCATGTGCAGGGACCTTCACAAGAGGATGATGAAGATCAAGGTTATGCAGACAGTGGGTGTTCCAGGCACATGACAGGCAACATGTCCTATCTTTCAGACTTTCAACCATTGGATGGAGGATATGTTACCTTTAGGGGAGGAATAGGAGGTAGAATTACTGGTAAAGGTACACTTAAAACCGGTAAATTGGATTTTGAAGATGTGTACTTTGTTCAAGAGGTTAAGTATAACCTGTTTAGTGTCTCACAAATGTGTGACAAAAAGAACAAGGTTCTTTTTACTGACACTGAATGTCTTGTGCTTTCTCCAGACTTTAAGTTACCTGATGAAACTCAGGTATTACTCAAAGTTCCAAGAAAGGGCAACATGTACAATGTTGATATGAAGAAGATTGTTCCTAAAGAGGCCCTTACTTGTCTTGTAGTCAATGCCACATTGGATGAATCTATGTTATGGCATAGGAGACTTGGTCACATTAATTTTAAAACCATTAATAAAATTGTTAAGGATGGTTTGGTAAGAGGCTTGCCTCAGAAAAGATTTGAAAATGACCAAACTTGTGTTGCCTGTCACAAAGGCAAACAACACAAGGCTTCTTATAAGCCCAATATTTTTAACTCTATTGATCAACCTTTGTTTATGCTACATATGGATTTATTTGGCCCAACTTCTGTGAGTAGTATTAAGCATAAGAGGTTTTGTCTTGTAGTTACTGATGACTATAGCAGGTTCACATGGGTTTTCTTTTTAGGTTCTAAGGATGAGACACCTACCATTCTTAAAACATTTATCACTGAGATAGAAAACTTAGTGGATAAGAAAGTAAAAGTCATTAGGTGTGACAATGGGATAGAGTTTAAAAATAGAGTTATGGATGAGTTTTGCAAAGAAAAAGGTATTAGAAGAGAGTTTAGTGTTGCTAGAACTCCTCAGCAGAATGGGGTTGCTGAGAGAAGAAATAGGACACTGATAGAAGCTGCTAGAACCATGTTAGCTGACTCTAAGTTGCCTATCACTTTTTGGGCTGAAGCAGTTAATACTGCTTGCTATGTGCAGAACAGGGTTTTGGTAGTTAAACCTCACAACAAGACACCATATGAGCTTTTTAGAGGTAGAACTCCAGCATTATGATGTACCAGTTGTTGCAGGAACCTTTTCTAATGATTTTGCAGGTTCAGAAGCTGATGATGCAACAAATGAAGCAGGCTTGGGTAAGGAGAAAGATCAAGATCATGTACTGATGCCAATATGGACAAGTGTGGATTCAACTTCAATGAATGGTGAACCTTCTACTGATGAAGCTAAGGAAGGGATTGAAGGTGAAAACAATGTAGATGGAGCTGAGGCATAAGAGAATCCAAATAACAGTACTAATGGTGATTGTACTATTGAGCTACAAGATGGTACTGCTAAATACTGTTGGCCCATCAGATATCAATACTGCTAATTTCTCAGAAGATGAGGTGGATTTCAATAATCTACCACCTACATATGCAGTTCTCACTACACCACACACAAGGCTTCACAAAGCTCACTCCCTGGACAATGTGATTGGTGACATGCAATCTGGAGTAAAGACAAGAAAGCAACTCATGACTTCAGATCAAAAAGGGTTTCTTAGTACTGTGTATGAATTAAAGCAGCATGAAGACTCCAACACTTGTTTATTTGTGTGTTTTCTCTCACAATCTGAACCCAAAAATGTTTTCAAAGCCTTAGAAGATTCAAGCTGGGTAGAAGCAATGCAAGAGGAGCTTCTTCAATTCAAGATTCAGAAGGTATGGGTACTAGTGGATTTACCCAAGGGTTTGAGGGTAACAGGAACCAAATGGGTTTTCAGAAAGAAAAGGGATGAAAGGGGTATTGTGGTCAGAAACAAGGATAGACTTGTAGCCCAGGGTTATACACAGGAAGAAGGTATAGACTATGAAGAAGTTTTTGCACCAGTAGCAAGGATTGAAGCAATCAGACTATTCTTGGCCTATGCTTCTTTCACGGGCTTCACTGTATATCAGATGGATGTTAAGAGTGCCTTCTTGTATGGTACTATTGAAGAGGAGGTGTATGTCTCACAACCTCCAGGTTTTGTTGATCCAGAACATCCTGATAAGGTGTACAAGGTAGTAAAGGCTCTTTATGGACTACATCAGGAACCAAGGGCATGGTACGAGACTTTGGCTTCCTATTTGCTTGAGAATGGATTCTAAAGAGGTAAGATTGATCATAAATTATTTATCAAGAAGCACAAGAAGGATATCTTGCTAGTTCAGGTGTATGTGGATGATATTATTTTTGGATCCACAAGGAAGGAAATGTGTTTTGATTTTGAGAAACTTATGCATGATAAGTTTCAGGTGAGTTCCATGGGGGAACTTACTTTCTTTTTTGGTCTGCAAGTAAAGCGATCATATGAAGGCATATTTATCAGCCAGGATAAATATGTAGCAGAGATTCTAAGGAAGTTTCAGTTTGCTGATTCTAAAGTGACAAGCACACCAATTGATCCTGAGAAACCTCTACTTAAAGATGCAGATGGAGAGAATGTTGATGTACACACATACAGGTCAATGATAGGGTCCTTGATGTATCTTACATCATCAAGACCAGATATCATGTTTGCTGTTTGTGCTTGTGCAAGGTTCCAAGTGACTCCTAAGGTTTCTCACTTAACTGCTGTCAAAAGGATATTCAGATATCTTAAGGGTCAACCTAGGTTGGGTCTATGGTATCCTAGGGAATCACCTTTTGACCTTGTAGCATATTCAGACAGTGATTATGCTGGTGCAAGCCTGGACAGAAAATCAACAACTGGTGGATGTCAATTCCTTGAATGCAGACTTATATCATGACAGTGTAAGAAGCAGAAAATTGTGGCAACTTCAACAACTGAAGTTGAATATGTTGTTGCTTGAAGTTGCTGTGGTCACGTGCTTTGGATTCAAAATCAGTTGCTTGACTATGGGTATAACTTTGTAAACACCATGATATACATTGACAATAGCAGTACAATTTGTATAACTAAAAATCCAGTGCAACATTCTAAAACAAAACACATAGAAATTAGGCATCATTTTATTAGAGACTGTAATGAGAAAAAGTTAATACAAGTGGTTAAAATCGATTCTGATCAAAACTTTGTAGATCTTCTGACAAAAGCCTTTGAAGTAGGAAGGTTTCAATACTTGGTAGCAAGTATTGGGATGCTTAAGTACTGGTATTGTATCGTTTGTACTGCTAGCTTTGTCAATTAGTACTGGAATTGTATCATAGTATGGTTGTTAGTAGTATGGTTTTTTCATTAAAATCAAGTTCATACTGCTGAGTCAAATTTTTTTCTACAAAGTTTGTACTGCCAGGCTTAAAGTTAGTACTGGTAGGCTTAGTTTGTATTGTTGAATAGACGTTAGTACTGGTGCGAAATAACAGCATTTTGAAACTAGCCGTTGAAAGTCAGTTGAGGTTTTTACTGCTCAAATTCCTTGTTTCCAGGGTTTTCCTATTTGGATATTTTAACTTTTATTCTTTTATATTAACCTTATCTTAAATCAAAAGTTAACTTTTTATTCAAGTCGGTCCAATAGAAACCCTAACAAGCTTTTAAGAATATCTCAATTCACTTTCTTCTTCTACTTTCTACCCTAAAATTGCACTATTCCCACCAGTCAAATCAATTTTTACTGAAAATAAAATGGCTTCATTATCCTTTGCTGACAAACACAATCAAGTCGCTTACTTAGAAAAAGCAGAGGATGACACAAGTTTTCATCAGATAGTGGATTTCTTAAATAACTCTTATATAAGGTATTCTTTACTTTTAAATCCACTATCTATGTCACTTACATCAAACAGTTTTGGCAAACTGCTACTGTTAAAACCTTTAAAAATGGTGACAAAGAGATTAATGTTAAAGTGGATGGAAAAATCCATCACTATTACAGAATCATCCCTCAGGAGGCATCTCCATCTGAGTGATGACAATGGTATTAGTGGTATGCCAAACACAGAAATTTTTGAAAACTTATCCATGATGGGGTACAACACTGAATCTCAAGCTTTAACTTTTCAAAAGAGTCGTTTTGCCCCTCAATGGAGATTTTTCATTCACACCATCCTTCACTGTCTTAGCCCCAAGAAAACCTCATGGGAACAGTTCAATAGTAATATTGCTACTGCTCTTATTTGCTTGGCTACTGATAGAATTTTTAACTTTTCTAAACTTTTTTTTGAAGGTATGGTTAAAAATGTTGATAGTAAATCAAATTTTTTGATGTATCCAAGGTTCATACAATCTATTTTGAACAAACATCAACTGCTTCCATATAAAACAGTTTATCAAAAACCCAAACTTATCCAAAAACTCTTTAGTAACATGAAAATTGCTTTAAGAGGGTATGGTGGGGAAGCAGTACCACTTTTTGATACTATGATACAAGCTCAGGGTGAAGGAGCAACAAGCCCAGTTGTCTCCCATCACACACCCACAACATCAGAAAACTCATCTTCACAACCACCTTCATCAACAAATAGGACTATATCCAGACAGGACTCTGATGTACCTCAGCACAAAGTTCCTACTCCCACAAATGTAGCAGATGATGGGACAAATCGTAATTTCAGGTCATTTTCCAAACTTCAAAATTTACTATTCACGGATTACTATTCATCATTTCACTATTAATCATTTCACTATTCATCATTTTTGAAGTCAGTTTGCGACTTTGAAACATTGCCGACAATTTTACTATTTACAAAACACTATTCATTCCTGGAGGGAAATCACTATTCATGGTTATCATTCATCATTTCGTAAACTAGGTTTACGGGCATCAAAATTCGCGTAACCGTAAGGGTTTAACTGCGTATTCAGGAAACATCACTGAGGAAACATCATATAGACTAGAGTAGTCTACATATCATCAGTTACATCATCTTCATATTAGGTAATTCATGAGTTTGCATAATTTCAATTCACGTATATTTATTTATTAAATAAACGCTATCACTCAATCAATTACTACGAACAAAAAACCCGACACTCCGGACTATGATCCTAACATATTTTCACACTCATTACAGTGATATAAAAATTATATTATTAGTTTACCCGGTGTTTTGAAATTATTTACTATATATACCGTTAAAAGCTTATAACTACGACGGTTTACGAAATTTCAACACGATAACTAATTGGACACCCGATACTTGCAAGAAATGTGATTTTATAATTTTTACAACTTCATCATACTTTATCTTGTCCTGTTAAAATTTATTTCTAGCTAACTCAGTACCCGATAACATAATATCCTAGCCAAATCCTAGCTAAATTACACTCCAAGTACAAGACTAATTATGAAGACCAACACCTCATCCCACCTTTCCCCTAAAATACGCCCCATGCCCCCCTCCTAGCCCACTTTGACTACTATTTGACCAAGGCTACATATCTAGCTCATTATCACTACCTTTTTCTCATAATACTTCAAGTAACAAAAAAAAAGAAGATATCATCTCCATCCTATCCTTGTGTATGATCGGCCAAGACCAAGAACAAGAAGAAACCATAGCATTTTCAAGATCAAGTATTTTCCTAGTTCCATTAGTACTTCTATTTAGGGTTTTGAAATAAAAACCTTGAAGTAATCAAGTTAATTACCACAAAAACTCTTCATAATCAAGTAAGTGTTCTAAATAAAATTTTCTAATCTTTCATACTTCTATTTGATCTATTTTTAAGTTCTAGTAACAAAACATGCAAGTATACTTATGTAATATAGCACTTATCACTTGTTTTTGTCATAAAAATGAATTTAAAGGATCTTATTAGTGTTCTTATGAACTCTAGCATTTTTGGTGAAGATTAGGAACCCATGACACCCTAGGAAGGTGTATGGTAGGTTTAGAATAACTTTGGTGTTGATTGGAAGGGATTTGTACATGCCTTGAAATAATAAAAATGGTTTTTGAACAAAGTAAATAAGGGTCTGTCCATTTTTGCAAAATCTGGAAATTTCAGTAGATCATGGGTTATTTTGGTTTACATATTTATAAAATACACTAAAAAACGAAGCCATGGCCGCTAGAATGAGTAAAAACGAACTTACGACGAGAAAGATATGTTAATTTCAAGTTTAACGACTAAAAACTATTTTCTGAAAAATAACAAGCTGTCACACGATTTTCAATGGTTAAAACGAGGCATTGAACGCGAACTAGACGAGCCAACATATCAAAAATCTATTAGTTCGCTGTAATACGAAGCCGAGGACATAAAGAACGTAGAAAACGAGCTTATAACGACCGAGGTACAAGCGTTTGAAACCCGACGTTCACAACACATTTTTCATCAGCTTTTACTTAAATATTTAGTGTTAAAACTGTCGTTACAAGTGACCAAGTTTGGAGCCATTTTTCTCATTGATCGAGTCAGTTTTGAGACATTAATACCTTGAGGTAAAATCAAGTACTACCGGCCTATTTTCCAAATTGACCAGCCGTTCGTCAATCGGACTTGTAACAAGTAAAATACGACATTTCCAATATACCCAAAAACTGCACAAAAACAGCAAATTTAGCCTGACTATCTAACTTAACAATTATTTTTCTTTATGATCGGGACTCGTATGGACAAAATTTCAGTGTTACAAATTTGAGATATTGTTACAAGCTTTCTAAAACCGCTGAGCTCATATCCTAACGCTCATTGTTCACCGTTTTGCGACTAGCTTTGCGAGGCTACTTAGTCATTTTTATAAGTTGTTGAAGAATATTAATTTACGACGAAAAACTCTATTTTTCGATAAATCACCAAATGACAATCGTGGGATGTCGTTACAACATATATACGCGTAAAGTGTTTTATAACTTAACAAGACGTCAAAAATATATTGTTCGACGATAAACGTTATTTCAAATTTCACGAGTGGTATCGATAACATACGTATTTGCATGTGTAACATCATTTCATGACTTACATTAGATCATATCATTCATATTAGGTTGCGGTTAGAGATCGCGCCTCATTTCAGTGTATTCACTTTTGTCATTATACCATTGCATCAGGTGAGTTTTCATAGCCCCGTTTTCAATTTATAATTTCATTTCTAAACTTGCGGGGGAGAATACATTGCACCATTTTTCATACGGACCAAAGTATCAAATTTATTTACATTGCTTAAGTTACCTCATTGCCATGTTAAAGTCCCCTTTTATTTATCATGAACCGTTAATTACGTAGTAAGCGAAGGTGAGTGAATAGATCTATTGAGGGTGACTCCTCCATCCGGGTTGGTAGATCCAACCGGTCAAATGGATGCATTTCATTTAATATCAGATTCAGAGTGTCTGACAAAACACTCTGGTGGGGCCTTCATAATCAGTCTAGCTTCGGGGTCATGAGCTTAAGAGCCAATGTATGATTTTTATGCAGCATTCTTGTTATTTCACTTTATACTTGTGGTTACCGTACAAACTTATCATTTGCATAAACCTATGATTCTCACCAACTTTATTGTTGACCGTTTTAGCAATGTATTTTCAGGTAATTAAGGCATTCGCATCATGGCCTGCATGTGGACATATTATAGAGTCGCGGTGACGACGCGTCTCACTTGTAATTATATGCACTTTAAACTGTTGTTTGGTTTGTAACAAACTTATTTCCGCAAACTTGAATTACCTTTTGGGACCTATCTTTTGTAAACTCTGAATGTTTTATAAAATCAAACGATGTACTTTTAAAACGGCACTTTAGGTCGTTCAATATAACTGTAACTGTGATGCTATGGCAGTCGCACCCTGGGTATTCCATTCCACTGCAAATCAGGTATTTGGGGGTGTGACAGATGAGGCTGAGTTTGTTAGTATGGAAATGGCTACTTCTACTGTCTCTGGCTTAGAAGCTGGGCAGGACAGAAGTAACATAAATAAGACCCAATCCATGGCAACACCAGCAGTACCTAGTACTCCTAGTGGAATCCCTAGCCAAATGGAAACTCAGGGTGGCTTAGAAACTCATCATATGATGGATTATGAGTCTATACCCCATGATACACCTCTCCCTGAAGGTAACACATCAGGAAGTGTTGAGGGCAGCAAGACACTCAATGAATTGATGGAATTTTGTACCAAACTGTCTGAGAGAGTAAATAACTTGGAAGTTGAACTCAAGAGCCACAAGAAGAATTTTGGGATTGTCTACACAAAGCTGGTTCTCAAAGTGAAGAAGTTAGAGACAACAGTCAAGAAACTTAAAGGAAAAAGATCAGCAAAGATGGTGGTTTCAACAAGTTCTTCTTCTAGTTCATCCAAGGGTCCAAGTACAGATGATGGTGAGGAATCTTCCAAACAGGGGAGGAAGATTGCTCAGATGGATCAAGATCCAGATATCTCTTTGGTTCAATTAGAGTATGACACTCAGGGGAGGTAAGTAGATCAGATGGATCAAGATACTGCTCAGATGGATGAAGGTACTGCTGGGTTTGAAGAAGGTATTGCCAGTGTTCAAGGTACTGCTAGTCTTCAGAATATGATTGCTGCTGGATATCAAGGTACTGCCAGTGCAGTTTATTCAAGGAAACCAAGAATTTCAAGGGCAGACAAGGGTAAAGCAATCATGACAGAGCAAGAACCTCCTTCTAAAAGGTTATCCAAGAAGGAACAGACTCAGTTAGCACTTGATGAAGAATTAGCCCAAAAGTTCCATGAAGAAGAATTAGAAAGGGTTGTAGAAGAAGAAAGGTTGGCTGAAGAAGCAAAATTGGTTGCTTTTATGATTGAAAGAAAATTTCAGACTTAAGAGGAAGAGAGAGCTGCTCAGATCCTTGCTGATAAGGAGTTAGCTGAAAAGTTTCAAGAAGAAGAAAGAGCAATGTATACTCCAAAAGAACAGGATTCAGCACTTAATGATCTGTTGGGGGAAATCAGAAGGAAGCAGAGTAAAAAGAAAGCATATCTCAAGAAACCTCCTTCAAGAAGTGAGAAACTGAAGTACATGAAAACCTATTTGAAGAATCAAGACAATTGGCAAGAAAAACACTTCAAATATATGTCTTATGAAGAATATGAAGATATCTACATTAAGACACCTAAAAGACTTCAAGAGTCTCTGAAAGGTGACACATTTGAAATAAGAGGAGAAAAGAGAACAACTGAACTGTTGGAATAAGAAGATTCCAAGAAACAAAGAATTGAGGAAGAAACAGTTCAGGAAGAGCATGCAGAGGAAGAAGCAGAGAAAGAAAAGAAACCATTGACTGATGAACAGATACAGAGTATGATTGTAATAGTTCCTGAGTCCCTCAACATTGATCCATTTCAAGCCAAACATCCAATTATTGACTGGGAAGTATATACAGATGGAAGGATCAAGGGGTAGAAGATCATCAGGGTAGGAGGAAAGACTGAAGTGTACAAATTCTTTGAGGACATGATTAGATCTTTTGACAGAGATGATTTAGATAAGTTATGGAGTCTAGTACAAGAAAGATTTAAAACCTCAGATCCTACAGATGACAAAGATAAGGAACTATGGGTTGAGTTGAAAAGGCTGTATGAACCAGATGGATGTGAAGCTATTTGGAGGTTTCAAGCTCCAGTTGCAGACATCACATGGAAGCTTTTTGATACTTGTGGTATTCACAGAGTTTCCACCAAAGCTGGATTGGAAATATATATGTTGGAGGAAAAAGATTATCCTCTCAGAGCAGCAGTTTTAATGGCTATGTTGTCATCAACACTTAAAGTTGAAGATGATTCAGATATGGCAGATGAGCAAACCAGGAAGATATTTCAGCTTGCAGAACAAAGAAAAGTCAGAAGACTAAGATTATCTCTGTAGTGTTTGGAAGATCCTCACATTCTCATTTAATTCAGAAGAAACTTGATGATTTAGGGTAAATCACAAGTTTAGGGGAGGATTGTTGGGAATTAAATATTCTGAAGATAGTACTGCTGGAGAAATACACTAACAGTACAAACTGTTAGTGTATAAGTGAAGACTGCTGGAATACAACTGACAGTACAAAATTCAAAGTTAGTACTGCTAGTTATATCAGAAGGTACTGTTGCATGGATAAACGTTTGTATTAAGGATAAGCATGGAAAGGATTTTGTGTATATCTTAATTAGTTAGAATTATACGGTAGAATACTTATAGGTGACACATTTGAAATAAGAGAAGAAAAGAGAACAGCTGAACTGTTGGAATCAGAAGATTCCAAGAAACAATGAATTGAGGAAGAAACAGTTCAGAAAGAGCCTGCAGAGGAAGAAGCATAGAAAGAAAAGAAATCATTGACTGATGAACAGATACACAGTGTGATTGTAGTTGTTCCTGAGTCCCTCAACATTGATCCACTTCAAGCCAAACATCCAATTATTGTCTGGAATGTATATACAGATGGAGGGATCAAGGGGTGGAAGATCATCAGGGTAGGAGGAAAGACTGAAGTGTACAAATTCTTTGAGGACATGATTAGATCTTTTGACAGAGATGATTTAGATAAGTTATGGAGTCTAGTGCAAGAAATATTTAAAACCTCAGATCCTACAGATGACAAAGATAAGGAACTATGGGTTGAGTTGAAAAGGCTGTATGAACCAGATGGAGGTGAAGCTATTTGGAGGTTTCAAACTCTAGTTGCAGACATCACATGGAAGCTTTTTGATACTTGTGGTGTTCACAGAGTTTCCACCAAAGCTGGATTGGAAATATATATGTTGGTGGAAAAAGATTATCCTCTCAGAGCAGCAGTTTTAATGGCTATGTTGTCATCAACACTTAAAGTTGAAGATGATTCAGAGATGGCAGATGAGCTAATCAAGAAGATATTTCAGCTTGCAGAACAAAGAAAAGTCAGAAGACTAAGATTATCTATGTAGTGTTTGGAAGATCCTCACATCCTCATTTAATTCAGAAGAAACTTGATGATTTAGGGTAAATCATAAGTTTAGGGGAGGATTGTTGGGAATTAAATATTCTGAAGATAGTACTGCTGGAGAAATACACTAACAGTAAAAATTGTTAGTGTATAAGTGAAGACTGCTGGAATACAACTGACAGTACAAAATTCAAAGTTAGTACTGCTAGTTATATTAGAAGGTACTGCTGCATGGATAAACGTTTATATTATGGATAAGTATGGAAAGGATTTTGTGTATATCTTAATTAGTTAGAATTATATGGTAGAATACTTATCTTGTAAAGGACTCCTTATGTCTATAAAAGGAGATCCTAGGTTATACGATTAGATATATCAGTCATAGAGTTTTTGTTAAGATTCAAGGTCTTTGTAACCCTAGTGATAGCAAGATCACTCGTATTATTCAAGCAATAATATTGAATCTTTTGGTGTTAATTGTGTTGTCTTCATTGCTCATACGTGCTTAACTATTCCATTAAACAAACCAACATTCTTTTAAGTGTGGTTAAGTAGATTCCGCATACTTAATTGCATACACTCAAAGTATCTCAAACACGTTATAAAGGAGTAATATCCTAAGTGTTTCATCAATCCTCTCAGGTGTATAAAGTTATATAACATATGGAAACGGGAGAATAAAACACTCTCTACCTGACATAGCACATAGATTACCATAGGCTTAGGAACGGATCAAACCTCCACCACTTTGGCGTAAGCACCTAGGATAAACTATCAAAGAGGTCTTTTAAAGGATTGTAACATTATGTGTAAGGGTATTGAAAACACGGTTTTGTTAGATATAGGGAATTTTAGTGGTGGAAAGTCAATTATCTTAGTCAATTACATGTACAATGAGGCGTTGCTAAGCTAAGACTTGACTCGACTCGACTCGCTAACTACTAACTCTTTTTGTATTTTTCTTGACCCTTTCTTGACTTAAACAAAAATAAAATATGGGATGGTAGTCCGTATGTTTTTTCTCTTTTCTTTTTCTTTTTTTATTCTTTTTATCATTTTTTTTTTCTATTTTTTTTTCATACACTCTTGCCTTACCATCCGAAATAATACATCATTACAAAGGGATTTCTTGGAACCTCCCTACACTTGAACTTTTACATAAATATAAACTACCAAACGACCTGATTTAAGAAAATCAAAACACGTGGAGTACTTTAAACATTAACGTACATATGGGGGTAATAACATAGACATTCTTCCTCATTACTCCATAATAACTACACGAATGTAGTCTCACTAGCGATCTCGGGATGCATCACAAACGCAAGTTCTAGAATCTATATACTACCGGTACACTTATAAGCATTAAAGGTGAATGCTTTTTCCTAAAGATCTAAAGGCGAATCTCACATTTTTGTGGTGAAATTTTTTGAGTGGAAGGGTTTTTGTGCTAGCTATATAATTTCTATCCATGAGATGCTTATTAAAACTAAAGTTTCACTCCTATATGTTGTAAAAAAAATTAAATTTGGTGCTAAAATTACCCTAACGAGTATCTCTTTTAATTTATTACACATTTACTTGAAAACAAAAGAAATATCAAGTGAGTTATAGTTTCTAAGGTATTCCATTTACCCTCCCTACACTTAAATTGAACATTGTCCCCAATGTTCTTGAAAAGTATCAAAGTTATGACAAAGGGAAAAATAAAATAGATGAAAGAAACTAATACTCCCCCGATTTGCTCGGCATGGACGGCGTGAAATATGGTTAAATCCTCCTCAAAGAAAATAAACTTCAATAATTGCACATCATACTTCATCTTTTATCTTCTTGTCCAATACAACCTGTAATTCACTAAGAAAACAAACACGAAACATCGCATAAAATCGGCGGTAAACACTATATATATAAAAACTAATTCTTGAAAGCAAATAAGATATAATGCTTGCAAAATAAATATTTACAGATTCCTGGAAATTTTAAAATTCTAAAAATTTTCAAAAATTAAGTTCCAGCAGAAAAACAAAATCCTGGAAAAATGTGCTGCTACAGTTCCTGACGTTGTCGGGTTATAAACCCTGACGCCGTCAGGAATGACCTGACAGTATTTTTGCGTTTTGTGTTGGGAACACGTTTTGTATTAATTCAAGTATTGGTCAGTTACGTAAACAAGGTTGCTTAGAATTATGGGCTTTATGTATGTTTAATCCACACGGCTTCATTAGAAGCCCATGGGCCATGTGATTTAGTGATATCTTCTAGAAACAATGAGGCAAGTGTTGCCCTAAACACTTGCCTATAAATACCAAGGAATGTATACTCATTTCTTTGTTGGTTTTATTCATCTTTGTACTGAATTGTTGCTAGTCTATCGTATGAATGATAATCAACCTTCTCTTCATCTCTTTCTCTCATTCTCTTATATTATACGTGTGATATATCTTGTGTTACATCAAATCTAGGACCTAACAAGTTGTATCATTCGCTAGAAGATAATTGTTTTGTGGGTTTTGAGTAGATCGTAGCTTATTTAGTAGTATACGTTTGGTCATGTAGCTTATACGTGCCAAAAAATCTCATTTCTCTTACTTTTCATCACACTTGTAAAGTGTTAAGATCATCATAGTGAATAGAAATCAGATTTCAAGTCGAAAGTTTAGATCTTGTTCGAAATTCATTAATTTTACACTCGATTTCATTAGTTGCGTTTTATCGGAATTTACCAAATTGTGTTTAAAACGTTAAAGCTTGTAACTTTCTTATTATTTAAGTGTTTTTAAACGTTTTGAACCAAAGAAAGTCAGTTAAAACATCATTTTTGAATCGTAAAAAGTGATTTGTTTGATCTGGCATTCTATCAGAATTGTTGAAAAAGGGTTTATCGGAATTCCTTTTGAGGGTTTGTCGGAATTGCTCGTTAGGGTTTATCCGAATTGCTCAGAAAGGGTTTATCGGATTTGCAGACTTTAGGGTTTATCGGAATTGGTACTCAGTATATTCCTTGCTTGTATAAGCTTGTGAAAATACTTTGACTTTGAGGCAAATCTCCTATCTTGTATAAGGTAGTGAGAAAATTTTCAAAATTGCAATTTAGATACGTTATTGAAATTGCCAAGTTCTATCTCAATTCAGATAAGTTATCGGAATTGTAAATTTCGGTCGCAATTGCAAAGTCTATCGCAATTCCCAGATTCATCAAAATTGAATAGTAAATCGGAATTCAGCCATTTTTGTCGGAATTAGATAAATCCATCGGAATTGTCAAATTTCATCGGAATTCAGTAACCTCATTGCAATTCAGTAACCTCATCGCAATTGGCAACTGTGAACAGTATTTCGTCGAAATTGATTGTGAATAGTAATTTGTCGGAATTGAACAAGAAAAACATCTAAATTCACACTTAACCAAAACCAAACTTTATAACTCATAACACACATCTCAATTGTCTACAAGATCCACAAGAACACAAGAATGTCTCAACCACCGAACTACAACTATTTCTACAATCAACAACAACAGTATCGTTAGCAACAATAATATCCTCAACAACCACAATATCCTCAACAACAACTCTTTATGCAACAACATCAGTTTTTCCCTCAAGAACAAGTCCCTCAACAACAACCATTTCAACAACAACCAATGCAGTCCTACCCACTTCCAGCAAAACAGCCTCACTGGTTTGATCAGATGTGTGAAGCAATTAGTAGTCAACAATCAAGACCCGAGGCTGGATCCTTAGACACACCTCCTATGCTCACTCTGGGTAATTACGTGCAATGGGCAAGTCGATTTTTACGGTTCATTGAACAAAAGAAACCACATGGAAAATACCTGAAAAAGGCAATCATTGAAGGACCATTTCCAGTGCCTACAACAACGGTTCCAGGAGATCCAAATGCCATTCCTCTAAGAAAAGAAACTGTCACCCCTGTTCTTGATGCTCAGCTTACAACAGAACAAGTACTTCAAAAAGAAGCCAATGAACTTGTGATGAACTCAAATAAGTACATTTTATTACCATCATTTATCCTATTTATTTGACTTTTTTTATTATATTATATATGAGAATTGATACGTTAATGTTTACTTTTGTAATTCTCAGGTAAAAACAAGTATTATGTGAAACTTGGCGATTTTGGACTTATTATGGAGCAAAACAAGCAAGATGTTAAGAGTCTACTGAAATGTACAAGATCACGATCATTCTGCTCCAGATACGCCGCAACATACTTCTTACATACGGCGTATCACTATCAAGATTTCACAAGTTACAATCCAAGACAGCAAAGGACATGCGCCGCATAGAGAAATGGAGTTACGCCGCATCTTAAGGCGGTGTACGGATATTCTTGAATATATTAATCTTGGACCCCACGCGAAGTTAAGTCAATGCGCCGCATCTACTTATCCTATGCGCCGCATCTAACCCTCAGACAGAAACTATAAATACCCCAAGGTCAGACGAATAAAAAAGGTTGGAGAGTGCAAGATACCAGACAAATTCAGACGTATTAGCAGCACAAGACACACCCTAAACGAAGATACAAGAGCTGTAAGAAGGTCCTGCATGTATTCAATTCATTAAGTAGTTTTGTTTTATTGTATTAGTACACTTTAATTCATCAGGATTGATGGGCTGATGTCATGTGACTACGGAATATCATGTCCACCCCTTAAAATTGCTTTCCCATTAATTAAGGTTATATGTTGATGTCTTTGGTGACTTTTATTAGTGCATTGATAACCTCTGTGTCTAGCTAAGCATTGCTTGGGTCGCCATGCCCCTTCTTCGCCTATTTGTTTCAGCGTCTCTTTAATAAATAGGATAGACATAAGTAATCATTAAGGGTTTACTCGCCGATAAGATTAGAGCCAACGAGAAAGGTTTAATTATATACACTTCATATAAAACTAGCAATAAAACAAGTGACAAGCTACTTAATTATTAGGACAGGTCTTCTTATTGTCTCAAGTATCTATCTGTGTACGTGTGTGCTAATCGCTGATTCGTGCTCATTAGTTTAGTTTTCTATTTAATCATAACCAAACCGTGCCAGTCTCTCAGGCTGAACCCCCTTGCGTTAGATTAGGTTGTACAACTAACTTAAGATATTAAAATACTGATTAGAATAACTAGATAATACGTTCCACTCTTAGTGATCGACACTCTACTTACCATTATATTCATACTGACCGGGTACACTGCTCGTTGAGTGTGTGTGTTATTGATAAGTCGGCTAAATATAAATTTAAAACTTGAGTAGGCATTAATACTGCTAAACCGCAACGACACATCGCACGCACCAAGTTTTTTTGCGCCGCTGCCGGGGAGTGAATTGTTATTATCTGTTAATTTTATTAGTATTTTAATTAGGTTTTTCTTTTTAGATTCTAACCACTAACCCGTTATATATTAGATAAATTGCATTCATTGTATTATTTGCATATTTTCTGTTTTGTTTGTTTTCTTTAATTTTTGTTTCTTTTTGTTTGTTTTTTATTTTTGTTTTTCTTTTTCTATTTTTCTGCATTCTGCTATCGTTGTATTGTGCTGATACAAACGATACGGCGCATCTGTTTTCACAGATACGGCGTATTGCGTTTAATTTTTATAAAATACAACGCGTTTAATAAATTCGAGTACGACGCATCTTTCCCCAAGATACGGCGTATCTTCTAAATAAAAAATCTTGTATTTTGAAACGTAACGAAAATACGGCGCATTAACTTTTGTTAATACGACGCATTTAATTTTAATAAATATAATCGATTTTTGATAATTTAAACTGGATACGGCGCATTCTAAATTATAAGCGGCGTATCTATTTTCTGAATAAAAGCCTGATTAAATTTTAACGTAATAAGATACGGCGTATCCAACTTTTTGGATACGGCGCATCGTTTGCAGATATCAGCAACTTTTATTTTTCTTATTTCCGAACGGAAAATATTCTAACTGTTACACTTGGAAGTTTTTACTTTGAAATCTACCTGTCTTTAATTTTCAGGAACAATGTTCGATATTTTCCCCAACTGGTTCGGAAGACCCCAAAGAAACCTTACCATGGAAGAGTTTGCACTACAAATCGCTCAAGCAAATGAAAAAGAACTTTTAGCAGTAGTTTTTGCATTCGATAAATTTAGGTCATATCTTATATTGTCAAAAACTATGGTCTACACTGACCATTCTACTTTGAAGTATTTGTTCAATAAACAGGATGCCAAGCCAAGGCTTATTAGGTGGGTTTTATTGCTCCAAGGATTCGATATTGAAATTAAAGATAAAAAGGGTGCCGAGAATCTAGCTGCTGACCACTTATCTAGACTTGAAAACCCTGATATGGAGGTGCTTGATGAAAGGGAAATCGCTGATGACTTTCCTGATGAACACCTTATGATGGTAAGAATTAAGAGCAATAATAATAGACCCTGGTATGCCGACTATATAAACTTTATTGTTGCAAATGAAATTCCAAAAGAGCTAACATCCGACGAGAAAAGAAGATTTCTAAATCGCGCTAGTGAGTATATTTGGGATGAACCTTATGCCTTTAAATTATGTCCTGACAATATTATACGAAGATGCGTAGATGGAGATGATGTCCCACCAATATTAGCACATTGCCATTCAGGGCCGACGGGGGGACATCACGGCGCAGTTATTACAAGAAGAAAAATCCTTGATGCAGGATTTTATTGGCCCACTATGTTAGATGATGCAAAAGATTATATAAAAGGATGTGATGCGTGTCAACGATCCGGAAATATAACATCAAGAAACGAAATGCCGCAAAACTATATCCATGTATGTGAAGTTTTCGACATATGGGGATTGGACTTCATGGGACCGTTTCCTGAATCTAAAGGTAATAACTATATTTTGGTTGCTGTTGATTACGTATCAAAATGGGTCGAAGCGCAAGCATTACCAACAAACGACAGCAAGGTAGTACTTAAATTTTTGCAAAGTTTGTTCGCTAGGTTTGGAGTTCCTAAAGCATTGATTAGTGATAGAAGTACACACTTTTGTAATCACCATCTGGGAAGAGCCTTGCAAAAATATGGAGTGTATCATAGGGTTTCCACTGCATACCATCCTCAATTCAATGGGCAAACTGAAATAACCAATAGGGCTATAAAGCGGATTCTTGAAAAAACGACTGGATATAATCCGAAAGGGTGGTCTGACAAGTTAAATGATGCTTTATGGGCATTTCGTACTGCCTATAAGACACCGACGGGATGCACTCCATTTCGTCTTGTATACGGTAAAGCATGCCACCTACCGGTCGAAATAGAACAAAGTGCATATTGGGCTTTGACGAAATGTAACATGGATATGGAAGCTACGACGAAGAACCGTTTCATTGAACTTAATGAACTCTACGAACTAAGAGATGAGGCCTACAGAAATACTAAGATCTACAAAGAAAGAACTAAAAGATGGCATGACTCGAGGTTACATGGGGATAAAACATTTACTATTGGAGAGAAAGTACTGCTGTTTAATTCTCGATTAAAGATGTATCCAGGTAAACTTAAATCAAGATGGATGGGTCCGTTCGTTGTCAAGAAAGTGTATCCATACGGGACTATTGAAATATGCGATAAAAATGGTTATATATTCAAGGTAAACGGGCAACGAGTAAAGAAATACTTTGATAATAAAATTGAGGATACTGAGAACGAGGTGGTGGAGTTTGAACCCGAAGTATTGGAATAAGGAGCTGAACGTGAGTCTAACTTGAAGACTCTGGAATAAAGACAAGTGCTGACCAGGAGACAACCCGGAGAATTTTTACATTCTGTTCTGTGTCGAGTCTGTCAGACCTGCAAAAGATGCGGCGCATCTCCATCATAAGATGCGACGCATCGCCTGCACTGGTCATATCTTATTTTATTTTCTGCATTTTTATTTTTAACTTTAAAACTTTCTGTCAGTATTTTAATGCGGCGCATCCCTGGTTAAGGATGCGACGCATCTTTTATTCTGATTCGTATTTATTCCAGGCTCGATACGGCGTATCTTCTTCCATAAGATACGGCGTATCGACTGACCTGATGATTCATTTTAATTTTTTTAGTTTTATTTTTACTAACTACTAATGTATTATGCAAGTTTGAACCTTCTTAATTCAGGTGTGTTAAAGTCTTAATGGTATTATAGATTCTTGCATTTCTGTGGATGCATCATCTATGAAGCTTAAACGTTCTAATCCACAAGAAAGTCGATTTTTGCTCTTATACGAATAATGGAGGATCATACCGAGCAAATCTCAGAGGAGTTTTTCTGTTCTAATTCTTTTATTTTCCAGTTTTTAACCTTTGACACAAACGACGAGGACGTTGTTTAACTTAAGTGGGGGGATTGGAGAATTAGAACACTTACTTGTCCTAAACTTTTTCAAAATATGCTTAAAATGCGCTTAATATATCAAAATTTAAAATTTTTAGCATGTTTTTGTTTAAAGTCTAAATTACATAGCTGCACACATAACATTATTTCCAAAAATTGTGAACTTATCAAAATTCACAAATCTATGAGTGTGCCGATGACTTGTAAACTTTAGAACTTGGCTTATATACTATTCGAGACCACCATAATAAGTATTATCTATATAATTGGAATGACTTGTCTAAATTGGTAAATTTCTAGGATTACACCCAAATAGCCTTTATATGTTATGTGATATTAACTAACTACACTGGTTAGTTAACCCCCGTATAAACCCTTTGTTACTCTTACTTTTAGAGTAAGATACCCCTAGAAAAACACTTAGAGCCATTCCTTTCGTTTCTTACACCTTTGTTATAATGTTTTGATACACCCTTACACCTTAGCCTACCCTGTAGATTAAAATCCGTGGTTGGTTAATTGCTTTAGGCAAAGTGTGTTTTCTTACATTACCTGTGTTCGCGTGCGTAATTCATTATCTTTGGTTAGGTCGGGAAATTGCACAATGCAATTGGTATGAAAGTAAATATTGTATAACTTTGAGTTTATTTTTCGTGTGTTAACTACTTTCGCTATTACAGTTATTTCTGAAAGTATGAAGAGTATAGAAAAATTATCCGGAAAAATAGTGATAGAAAAGTTGTGAAATTTTACATATATGTTGATGTCAAAAAAAAAAAAAAAAAAAAAAAAAAAAAAAAAAAAATCGAAAAAAAAAAAAATAGAAAAGAAAAAGGAAAAAGGAAAAGTTGGAAGTTTGTTTTAACCAACTTATGTAAAGTTTTGTATTAAGTGGTTGATATCACCACTAGTTGTTGTATATTATATTTATGGATTGAATGGGAGTTGGCCGTTATGGGAACGCCAACTAAGGTTATTCTTCGATTGAGATATTATTGAGCATAATTCGTGTCTACCTAAAGCGTGTGTTTCAAGTGTTAAAGCGTGAGTTATTCAATGATATGAGTCTTATTCATGGGATGGTTGGGAAAGTAATTTACCACACTTAGGATTTTAATTTATCTGTTTTGTTTATTTTTCATTTTACACCAATTTGTATCCCAAATATTATCCATACCCTACATCATTCTTTATCTAAACATTTGATTTATTGAGATTAGGGATTTGAGCAATCTTAAGTATCGTAGTCGTGGATTCGGCTATGTATTTAAGATTTTGTCGCCCTTTTTGATATAATATTATTGGTAAAGATTACTTGGTCCTATCATTAGCCTATTCGAGTTAAGGATTTGAGCAATTGCAAGTATCGTGGTCGTGGATTCGATCATGTATTTGTGATTTTGTCGCCTTTTCTGGAATATGAGATCGATAGAGATTAAGAAGAACGATTAACCCTTAACCAACAAACCCTTTTTACCGCGTTAGACTTGTTATTCTTGGCTTTAGTGGGGGAGATGCGTATAGTTGCCAAGCTTATGATAGAATATTCGTCACAACTGGACAGTTAAACGATTAGATTTGCTTTTATCGAAATATTTTATTTTATTTCTAATTCGTTAAGTGTTTGGTTGTGCAATTATGACAAAACGAATACATGCTTAAATATAAAAATAAATCCTAATATCTTTTAGGATACATTTTCATAAGATTTATTCTAAGGTTTACTTGGGGACAAGTAAACTTGAAGTGGGGGGATATTTGATGAACTCAAATAAGTACATTTTATTACCATCATTTATCCTATTTATTTGACTTGTTTTATTATATTATATATGAGAATTGATACGTTAGTGTTTACTTTTGTAATTCTCAGGTAAAAACAAGTATTATGTGAAACTTGGCGATTTTGGACTTATTATGGAGCAAAACAAGCAAGATGTTAAGAGTCTACTGAAATGTACAAGATCAAGATCATTCTGCTCCAGATACGCCGCAACATACTTCTTACATACGGCGTATCACTATAAAGATTTCACAAGTTACAATCCAAGACAGCAAAGGACATGCGCCGCATAGAGAAATGGAGGTACGCCGCATCTTAATGCGGTGTACGAATATTCCTGAATATATTAATCTTGGACCCCACGCGAAGTTAAGTCAATGCGCCGCATCTACTTATCCTATGCGCCGCATCTAACCCTCAGACAGAAACTATAAATACCCCAAGGTCAGAAGAATAAAAAAGGTTGGAGAGTGCAAGATACCAGACGAATTCAGACGTATTAGCAGCACAAGACACACCCTAAACGAAGATACAAGAGCTGTAAGAAGGTCCTGCATGTATTCAATTCATTAAGTAGTTTTGTTTTATTGTATTAGTACACTTTAATTCATCAGGATTGATGGGATGATGTCATGTGACTACGGAATATCATGTCCACCCCTTAAAATTGCTTTCCCATTAATTAAAGTTTATATGTTGATGTCTTTGGTAACTTTTATTAGTGCATTGATAACCTCTGTGTCTAGCTGAGCATTGCTTGGGTCGCCATGCCCCTTCCTCGCCTATTTGTTTCAGCGTCTCTTTAATAAATAGGATAGACATAAGTAATCATTAAGGGTTTACTCGCCGATAAGATTAGAGCCAACGAGAAAGGTTTAATTATATACACTTCATATAAAACTAGCAATAAAACCAGTGACAAGCTACTTAATTATCAGGACAGGTCTTCTTATTGTCTCAAGTATCTATCTGTGTACGTGTGTGCTAATCGTTGATTCGTGCTCATTAGTTTAGTTTTCTATTTAATCATAAGCAAACCGTGCCAGTCTCTCAGGCTGAACCCCCTTGCGTTAGATTAGGTTGTACAGCTAACTTAAGATATTAAAATACTGATTAGAATAACTAGATAATACGTTCCACTCTTAGTGATCGACACTCTACTTACCATTATATTCATACTGACCGGGTACACTGCTCGTTAAGTGTGTGTGTCGTTGATAAGTCGGCTAAATATAAATTTAAAACTTGAGTAGGAATTAATACTGCTAAACCGCAACGACCCATCGCACGCATCAACTTGCAATGTCCTACATTCTTCAAGGAATTCCTAATCCTATCTTCAGAAGTATTGATGCACAGAAGACTGCTAAGGACATGTGGGAACACGTTCATCTTCTCATGGAAGGAACTGAGTTGAACCAAGAAGATATGGAATCAAAACTCTATCTAGAATATACCATGTTCATGATTGAAGCTGGATAATCATTAGAGTCTTATTACCATAGGTTCACCAACATCATAAACGACTTGGACATGCACAACATTATTTTACCCAGGATTGCTGTAAACACAAAGTTCTTCAGTTGTCTTGGTCCTAACTGGCAGAAGTATGTTACCTTTGTTCTTCAAGCAAAGAATCTACACAATGCCTCTTATGGGTTGTTGTATGATTACTTGAAGCATCATCAGTCAGAGGTTGATAAAGATAGAGCTGCTCGTAGAAGTTATTCACCGTCAACAACTCCAAACTCACTAGCATTGATAGCTCAATCACATTTTGCTCCACCATCAAATCAGGCTTTTGGTCAACAACAACAAACCTTTGCTCATTCTCAACAAACCTCATCGAATCAAATCATTCCATATGAATCTACACTACAATCATTTGACAATCAACTAGTTCCTTATGACAACACAAATACTATGCTTTACTCAAATGTCAACAGTGATGAAGATGAAGATTTCAATTCATTGAATGAAGGATTTGCTTTAATTACTCGAGCTTTCAGCAAGTTTTCCAACAAATCCAACAACCATCTTCGTACTTCATCAAACACTCGTAATCAAGCTGTTGTCCACAATGGAAGAGTTGAGATTCAGAACAGAGCTTATGGAAGAAATGGTTCGGGAGGCTACATGGGAAACTCAGAACTGGTCAGAGGTTTAATTCAGCAGAAGGTAGTAGAAATAGTATTGATACTCCACAGAGAAGGGCTGGGATTGTTGAAACCGGGAATCAAGGGATTGCAAACACAATGGTGAAATGTTACAACTGTGGAGGGAAAGGTTACTTGGCCAGTGCATGCCCCAAACCGAGGACAAGAGGCAGTGCGTACCATAAGGAAGCTCTACTTCTTGCTCTTAAGGATGAAGCCGGGGGCACCCTTACTGAAAAGGAGCACAACTTCATGGCTAATGCATACTCTAATGATGATATGGAAGATCTGGAAGCCAATGCAGCCATGATGTTAATGGCCAATATGCAAGAGATGCACATGGGTGAAACAGGCCCGATATATGATACAGATGGCTTGTCTCAGGTACCTGATTATACATGTCTCATTCATGAAATCGTATCCCCATCTGCATCTGCATCAACCAAAGAGCATGTTGGTCAAGATGACTCATTCTTATCTCCTCAAGTCGATGACCAAATGAACACGGTAATTACATTTGATAAAGATCAAATTAACCCGGTTGTTATATTTGATGATCCTCTTGATGATGACAACAATGATCAACTTGAACAAGATGATCTTTTGCTTGGTCCAGATCCAGAGCTCATGACCTTGCTCTTGACCACCCAAACCCAGTTGGACTCACAAAAATCCCAAATTGATAAATGCAATGAGATAAATAGAAATTTAAAAGAAAAACTTGCATTATTTACTAAGGATCTTGAGTGCTATAAACTTCAACTTTCAAACTATGAAACAAAAGAAAAACGGAAAAAAAGTTTTGAAGTTGCATTCCAACAATCTTATGTGAAAGAACAAAAGTTAGAACATCAGATACGAGAATTAACTGTTTCCAAAAATGACTTGATTTCACAAATGGAACAAGAAAGATTAGATTTTCAAAAACAAGTTGAACTCCTTCACTCTGAACGTTCAAAAACAAAAATAGAGTTATCAACTTGTCAAGATAATTTTTCTGAACACAAACAAGTAACAAGGAAACGGATTGATTCCTATCTTGAGGAAATCGTTGAGTTGGAATGTAAACTAAAAGAGTTTCAAAAAGTTGTGTATAAAATTGGCGAGTCAGTAACAACAATTCAGAAATTTACTCTAAAGCAGAATCCCCAAGGATATGGCTTTGCTATTGGGGATGACAAACCACATTTTTTACATAAAGCACTCAAGGAAAATCCGAAGTTATATAGTGCAGAACATCTGTTTGATGACTCTATTATGCGTGTTGTTGTTTATAATTGTGAGGAAGAAATGGAACAGGACGAAGAGAGTCGATCTAAAATGAGTAATGTCAAATTTAATAAACCATATGTTACTCAAAAGTACCTCATATTAGTGACACCTTCATACCTCAACAAGATAAAATAGAACAGTCATGGGTTTTAATGCAAATGAATGAATCTTCTGAGATTGGTCCTGTGAACACTGTAGCACAAGTCAATGGTCCTTTACCAAATTCGAGTGTAATTGCAAGACATAAAATTTTTAGAAGACATAAAATTTTTGGAACAAGCAATTGAACGTAATTCTGAGATAAAAGTCTCTACTTTTCTTTCACCCTATGAAAAAGAAAAGAGAGAAGTTTTTCAAAAACAAATTTTGCCACACGTTCAACACCTGCGTCTTTGTGTTACACATTGGGAACAGGAACTTCAATCAGAGGTAGAATCCATGATGAACATTTTCGATGCAACTGAAAAAGCGATCTCACAACAAATGTGCTACTAACCCAACGGGTTCCACCGTTACCGTCTCTCTATCTGCATTGTCTTCATGTGATGTAGTTGATTCAAATTGTACTTTGGATTGTTGATAGTGGATGTTCCCGAAACATGACTGGCAACCTCAAACTTCTAGTAAACTTGGTTGCAAAGTTCATAGGAACTGTCAGATTCAGAAATGATCACTTTGCCGCTATAATGGGCTATGGGGACTATGTCAACGGAAACATCGAAATTAGCCGTGTATACTACGTTGAACGCCTTGGACATAACCTTTTCTCAGTAGGGAAATTTTGTGATGGTGATTTGGAAGTTGCATTTAGGGAGAAAACCTGCTTCGTTCGTGACCTACAAGGAAACGACCTTATGACAGGCAAACGCGAAACGAGTCTCTACACCATTTCCATGTCAGACATGACCGCTTCTTCTCCAATTTGTTTACTCTCCAAAGCACACTCTACAAAATCATGGCTATGGCATAAACGACTGTCCCATTTGAATTTCAAGACAATGACAGATCTAGCTCGTCATAAACTAGTCGACGGTCTTCCAAGGTTCCGGTATGCTAAAGATCACCTTTGTCCAGCATGTGAACAAGGGAAGAGTACTCGTGCTCATTTTCCTTCTAAAACCGAGCACATTACTGATCATGTTCTCCAACTTCTACATATGGATCTGTGTGGCCCGATGCGTGTTCAAACAGTCAATGAGAAGCGATACATATTGGTAATCATTGATAATTTTTCTAGATGGACTTGGGTCTACTTTTTACGAACCAAAGATCAAGCTCCCTCGATGATCATCACCTTTCTCACTAAAATTCAGGTTCAGCTCCGCAATACAGTTAGAAAAGTCAGAACAGATAACGGAACCGAATTTAAGAAAGGAAGTAGGGATTGAACACCAAACATCTATTGCCAGAAGTACAGAACAAAATGGAGTTGTCGAAAGACGTAACAGGACGTTAGTAGAAGTTGCAAGGACGATGTTAATAAATGCTCAATTACCTGATTACCTCTGGGCTAAAGCTGTCTTAACCGCTTGCTACACTTAAAACCGTTGTATGATCAACAAAAGGCACCACAAAACTCCATATAAACTTGTTCACAAATGTAAACCGAACATAAATTACTTTCATGTATTTGGGGCCCTTTGTTACCCAAATAATGATCGTGATGACTTTGGAAAACTGAAAGCCAAAGATGACATTGAAATCTTTGTTGGATACTGTGAAAATTCAAAAGGTTTTCGTATCTGGAACCGTCGAACTAGGGAAATTCAAGAGACAATACATGCTAATTTTGATGAACTCACCAACATGGCTTCTGAGCAAAACAACTTTGGACCCGTAACTAACCGTCTCAACTTCCCTGATCAATCAGCTGCACCACTCTCTTTCAACCGTAAGGATTTGGAAGACTTATTTGCTCCACTGTTCGATGATTCTATTGTTAGTCGTGCAAAAGATGTATCCACCAGTTCCACTCCACAAACTGTCCATATTCCAGTACCTGATACACCTGCTATTACAACAACAGTTGCTGCTACAGATGCACCTCCAACAGAAACACCATCAACAGTAAAACAAACAGCTTCTAATACTGAGAATGCAGCTGAAGATCCCCTCCTACATCAAGAAGAACCCACACCCGCAAATTATGACGAAAATGCATTCTTCAACCCATTTTGAAGAATCTATTAATTAATCACACAAGCTACCTAATTAGATCTAGATCTAGTGAGAGAAAGTAGAGAGAGAAAGAGATTGGAAGGATGATTAACAATAATAATGAAATGTTTAGCTCTTCAACCAACCAACCCTCTCCCTTGAATGGGAGGGGGTATTTATAGTTTTTACATGACATTGGCTCTAAGCCCTAATTAAACATACTTAACATAAATTACAAGCCACAACCCATGGGCCTTCTACACAGGCTGGGCCATAAATAAAACATAAAGGCCTAAGCAACCTTATTACAACATGATCAATACTTGTTAATACGAAACGTGTTCCCAACAATCTCCCCCTAACTATTGGTCATCAAGGTTGCTTGACGTCGTCTTTGCGTCATGGCTTCAGACGTCTCTTGCATCTTTGTTCCTTTGTTCTCGTTGTGATATGATATGGTATGGTAATGATCTGTCGTCCTCCAATGGTCTTCAATTCTAGTGTCTTTACGTCTTTTCCACCATGCTCATATGTTCTTTTACTTTTGTTCTTCTTCTGGTTCTCACTTCTTCAATCTTTGACTTATGAAAGGTTGTAGTGCTTGAACTCTGACTATTCTTTAACATCTTTGAACTTTTGTTATTTCTTAGTCTTTGTGAGAACATATATTTAGGATATGAGCATGATGGAAGGATGGTGGAACTCCAGGTATTCATGATTCGCTGCAGGTAAACAGTTAGCAATAAATCATCTGGCACTTACAGATTTGGACTTTGAGATCATCAACAGCATAGTGTGAAGACTTTCTCTAATCTAAACCCAGGCCGTTCTGAACCGAATACCCCTGAAAGGGCTTACACGGACACACCAAAGTGCACCTACGATTCAGTGAGTCGCTGGAGATCACCCTGCAACTGTAGACCATTTTGGAGCTTTCACTAAGTGTAGTCCACAAGGGATTACCGAAGTGACTTGCTGTTAGGGCTGTTTAATGTTGACCCTGGCAGGATTTCCATTCAATCACTGAGAATCACAGTTTGTGAATTCTCTCATGAATGTTCTCGGCAGATTGCTAAGATCTGCGAAGGACACTCCTATAATTTTACAATTGGTGTTCTTTTTGTTGAACAACCAGTGTATACTAAGTGTAAATAAGAGATCTTTGATGTATCTCATGGCTCTAGACTCTATTCAGTGCATATTTGTTTGGACGTCAGAGGCGTGGAGCAGAGTGCTTCCTTTTCAATATCAACACATCTCGTAGTGAGAGGTCGATAGATTATGAAGGGTTCTTCGTGTGAAATGAAACAAGTGTCTTTTGAGAGACACCTGAGTGGCTAGAAGGTTAGTGCATTGCGTCACTGGGTCCATGACGACTTTGATCTTCAATACCGGTGATGCCCAATCAACCAGTAGATTATGTATTGAACCTGGTGTTTGACCTAAGGTTGAACAAATGGAGGGCTATTTCTTTTCACCCTTTTCTTTACTTTTCTTGTTCATTCTTCAACCCCTTCTTTCTCCGTTCATTTCATTTCTCCCTTTTTTCAATCATACCTAGGACTTTCTAGTACTAAACTACTGGTATTGTCCTTGGGTAGATCGCTCGAAATCGGTACATTCTACTCAGACACATCCTTTTTGAGACACATTTACATCACCAGATAAACTGGCTTGAAATTATTACTCGTCCTGGATATCTCTTTTCGACTACTGACTTTTGCTATCGTCAATTCGAGGGTCAATTATGAGCCTAGCTCACATGAGATATCATCTTTCGAGTTACCACATTTTGATCATATCTTTATTCTCCCTCTAAAAAAATAGCATACTTATGATGTTTTTGATAAACGTTTGAGAAAAATATGCCTTTTGAGTTTTGTGGGAAGAATTTCAAAAACTTTTCGTATGTGGAAAAAAGATTATTTTTCAAATACTCCCTCTTAACGAGGGAATACTTGTCCTTATGAGCATAATTTTGAAAAACTTTTGAAAAATTCTTGTTAATTCTACTCATAAGTAAGAAGCTTTCGCTCCTTTGATCAGGATTAAGGCACTGAAGCGCACCTCTGGGTCCTTTCTTTATAGGTACGGGTTGTGCACTGAGTTTCTTACATGTGGGTTATGGGTTATGGCTTCGGAAAAACTCAGTTTCGGACCCGAGCTTAATGTTATGGCTTCTGAGCACAACAGCTTAGGACCCGAAACCAACCGTCTCAACTTCCCTGCTCCTTCAGTTACATCCTTCTCTCTAAACCGCAAAGATTTAGAAGACTTGTTTGCTCCATTGTTTGATGATACTCTCATGAGTCGTGCTCCGGATGCATCCACAAGTTTCGCTGCACAACCACTCGTCGATAATCAAGTACCTGATACACCAGTGACTACAACCACAACAGTTGCTGAAGATGCACCTCAACCTGACACATCATCATCAACAGATCAAACAGCTTCTGCTTTTGCATCTGCAGCTGAAGATCCCCCTCTTACCTCCTAAAGCACCCACACCATCTAATTATGAAGAAAATACATTCTTCAATCCATTTGCTCCGGCTCCAACCGTTACCAATATTATAGAGTCATCAACGAGCAACTTGGATCCATACAGATTCAAGGCTAGTTTTTGGGCATATAACCGCAAGATGTGACTACAAGGATGATTCATTATTACTTATTTGAAGTTGAAGTTGAATTTCACGGGTTCGTGTACTTAGTATCTTGAAGATATCAGGATTTGTTGGATGCATGATTCTTCGAGATCCTTGCTCGAGCTGTTAACTGTCAGAATGATCAAGACATGCCATTATTGAAATTCTCATTATTGGTTCTTAGTCAGACATTAGTGCAAGCTTAAGTTACAAGTTCGGGTTATTTCACTTTAGTCTCAAGTTCGTCATATTGGGTTTTCTCCATCAGTAGTCACTACAAAGAGCCGTCAGAATGATAATGGGGTCGGTAAAATTTAGCAGTGAGGAGTATTAAAGAGTAAAGACTTTATCAGCAGTTGATTCTCACGGGATATTTTTGGTACTTCACACAAATTTGACTAATTGGACATACAGGGTTTACGCTGCCTCCGTTTCCATCGTAAACATAGTGTGTATGCTTCCGATTCCGCGAAGACATCGTGGGGGAAGAGAGAGTAGATGTTCGTTGACTTTTCTTAAGTTCTTTGCGAAAACACTCTTTTTCCAGAAGTATCTGCACTCAGGGGGAAGAAATGTGCACATCAGGGATGCATAACAGATTCATGTGATCGAGCTTACAATTTTACTACTACCGGAGAGACATCCGCAAAGATGATCAGTGGTTCAGTTTTGTGATTTTGGTGTACTCGTTTCAACTTTCGCAGGTTGTGATGTGCGAAGTAACTTACTTATGTGAGAAGATCTTGCTGATTTCTTGCATGTTACCCCCGAACGAAGTTTCCTCATTGAGTATAATCGTTACTGAGTACTAGTCAGATTTACTTGGTGTAGTTTACGATGTCATCTACAAATTCCACTGTGTACTTAAAACTTCAAAAGTTAGAAGACATGGTATCTACATCAAAGTTACGAATCTGCTGAAGACGGTTGTCAGTTTGGGGGGAAGCTGATTCAGAAACTTCGCCAAAAGGAAGTGTACGAAGAAGCTGCTAAAGATATGCAGCATGAACTGGATTAACAGTCAAGTTCGTGGCTCGAATTGAACACCGATTTAAGTTTCGGGTGCAAATGAGAAGACTAGAGAGTTGCATGGGAGGACAAGCCAGAATTCAAAACATTCTCACTTTTCGTCGTCCTGAGTAAACTCATTGGTATCATTTGTCACAATTTTGTCATTATCTCATCTTTTGTTCTTTAAATGACAATGGCTTGTGTACAAATATCAGTGCACAACCCGTACTTGTAAAGAAAGGACCCTGAGGTACGCTTCAGTGCCTTAATCCTGATCAAAGGAGCGAAAGCTTCTTACTTATTAGTAGAATTAAACCAGAATTTTTCTAAGTTTTTTCAAAATTCTGCTCATAAGGACAAGTATTCCCTCGTTAAGAGGGAGTATTTGAAAAATAATCTTTGTTCCACAAAAGAAAAGTTCTTGAAATTCTTCCCACAAAACTCAAATGGCATATTTTTATCAAACGTTTGTCAAAAACATCATAAGTATGCTATTTTTGAGGGGGAGAATAACGATATGATCAAAATATGGTAACTCGCAAGATGAAATCTCATGAGAGCTAGGCTCAGAATTGACCCTCGAATTGACGATAGCAAAAGTCAGTAGTCGAAAAGACATATCCTAGACAGGTAATAATTTCAAGCCAGTTTATCTGGTGATGTAAGCGTGTCTCGCAAAGGATGTGTCTGAGTAGAATGTACCAATTTCGAGCGATTTTTCCTTGAATGTGATTTGGATGGGTAATAATTTCAAGCTAGTTCTACTAGCGATGTAAACGTGTCTCGTAACGATCATGTTCATTGAAAATCAATCAATTCTAAAAGTGCCAACTCTACCCGACATGTGCAAATTTACCACAACTACTTATGAGCACATTTTAAGGGGGAGTATTTCTGAAAATCAAAAAACTCTCAAAGTGTTAACAAAATATGTTTTCATAATCATAAACACTTGGAGAGATTTTCAAAAGGTTTGGTTTATGGCATCAATAGGATAGTCATGGAGTTATAAGGTGACTGAGGTTAAGAAAAACCGTCCTATGATCTGCCAGAGCCAGAGGGATCTACCCAAGGACAATTCCAATAGTTTAGTACTAGAAAAGTCCTAGGTATGATTGAAAAAGGAGAAATGAAATGAAAGGAGAAAGAAGGGGTTGAAGAATGAAAAAGAAAAGTAAAGAAAAGGGTGAAAAGAAATAGCCCTCCATTTGTTCAACCTTAGGGCAGACACCGGGTTTAATACATAATCTACTAGTTGGTTGGGCATCACCAGTATTGAAGATAAAATTCATCATGGATCCAGTGACGCACTGCACTAAACCTTCTAGCCACTCAGGTGTCTCTCAAAAGACACTTGTTTCATTTCACACGGAGAACCCTTCATCATCTATCGACCTCTCAATCCGAGATGTGTTGATATTGAAAAGGAGGCACTCTGCTCCATGCCTTCGATAACCAAATAAGAGCACTTAATTGAGTCTAGAGCCATGAGATACATAAAAGATCTCTTAGGTACACTTAGTATACACTGGATGTTCAACAAAAAGAACTCCAGTTGTAAATCATAAGAGTGTCCTTCGCAAATCTTAGCAATCTGCCGAGAACATTCATGAGAGAATTCACGAATTGTGATTCTCATTGATTGAATGGAAATCCTGCCAGAGTCAACATCAAACAACTCTGACAGCAGGTCACTTCGGTAATCCCTTATGGATTACGCTTAGTGATAGCTCCAAAACGGTTTATAGTCGTGGGGTGATCTCCAGCGACTCACTGAATCGTGGGTGCACTTCGGTGTGTCCATGTAAGCCCTTTTGGGGGTATCCAATTCAGAACGGCCAGGGTTTGAATTAGAGAAAGTCTTCATACTATGCTGTTGACGATCTCAAATTGCAAATCTGTAAGTACTGGATGATTTATTGCTAACTATTTACCTGCAGCGAATCATGAATACCTGGAGTTCCACCACCTTTCCATCATGCTCATATCCTGAAGCAAAGTTCTCAGAAAGACTAAGGAATAGCAAAAGTTCAAAGATATTAAAGAAAAGTCAAAAGATCAAGCACGTTAACCTTTCACAAGTCTAAGATTAAGCTTATGTAGAAAGAACTACGTGATGTATGAAGAACAAAAGTCTAAGAACATATGAGCATGGTGGAAAATACGTAAAGACACTATTGAAGAGAGGCAGATCGAGAAGTTACCATATCATATCACAACAAGAACCAAGAACAAAGATTCCAAAGACGTCAAAGCCAAAGAAGCAAAGACGACGTCAAGCAACCTTGATGACCAACACTTAGGGGGAGATTGTTGGGAACACGTTATTAGTCTATCAAGTATTGATCATTTATAGTTGTAAAATCACAAAGCATGATTGGAACAAAGAATGTAGCAAAGCTATTACACGAAGACTCAAAGTTCAAGACAACCAACATAAAAGAAGATTAATGATCATCCATTTCAATTGGTGGACCCATAACCCACATGTCACAGAATGAGATCTCAATGATCACCCCTTAGGGGGAGATTGTTGGAAACGCAAAAGTGATGATCATAATTATAATCAAAGAGAGATCTCAATGATCGTCCCTTAGGGGGAGATTGTTGGGAATGCTTAAAGTGACGATCATTATCGAGTCAATGAGTCTTGTAATATGGTTATGTAATAGCTCGTTAGAATTGGAAAAATATAGTCTACATGATAGTAGAAGTGTGCCGTCTAGATTAGTCATAGTATTTACGTTAATGTTGAAATAGTGAAATATGTAAAGAAGGCACACTTCCCTTCTCTCATAATATGGAAGACTATATAAGGTGTAAACCTCTCATTTGAGAGAGAGTGGATTATGTGTGAAATGAGAAATTCTCTCATTATTCTCTCTAACTCTTTCTCTCTCTAGATATATTATATGTGTGTGTGATTTGATCTAAAGAGTGGTGACCTACACATTTGCTCCGGCTCGAACCGTTCCAGATATTGCTGAGTTGTCAACGAGCAACTTGAATCCGTCAAATATGCACAACAATTTTCAATGTTACCCTTCTACCCACAAATGGACACGAGATCACCCTTTAGTGAATGTGATTGGTAATCCAGACAATCCAGTCATGACACGGAAAAGACTCCACACAGATGGCGAAACTTGCATTTATGCACTTACCATCTGTCAAGCAGAACCAAATAATATTAAAGAAGCCTTAAATTATGACAATTGGATTGAATCAATGCAAGAAGAACTTGATCAATTCAAACGTCTTGAAGTTTGGGAACTGGTAGAAAGACCTGATGGAGTCTACGTTGTTTGGCTAAAATGGATTTGGAAGAACAAATTGGATGTTGATGGAACAGTAATTCGTAACAAATCTTGTCTGGTTGCCAAAGGCTTTAGCCAAGAAGAAGGTATCGACTTTGAAGAATCCTTTGCACCAGTGGCTAGACTTGAAGCTATTCGCATGTTTCTAGCGTATGCTGCCCACAAGAACATCACAATTTATCAAATGGACGTGAAGACTGCATTCCTGAATGGACAACACCGTGAAGAAGTGTACGTCACACAACCAGAGGGCTTCATCGATCCAGAACATCCAAACCATGTGTACAGGCTCAAGAAAGCCCTCTATGGCCTTAAACTAGCCCCGAGGGCATGGTACGATAAACTGTCCGCATTTCTCATTGCTAATCACTTTACCAAAGGACCTGTTGATCCTACACTGTTTATACAAAAATACGGGGAGGACATCTTAATTGTTCAAATTTATGTTGATGATATCATATTTGGTTCAACACATAAGAAGTACTCAAATGTCTTTTGCTAAATTAATGAAACAAAACTTTGAGATGTCCATGATGGGTGAACTTACGTTCTTCTTAGGACTGCAAGTTCGTCAATCCCCCCGTGGTATTTTTCTAAACCAATCCAAATATGCTCTAGAGATTTTAAAGAAGCATGGCATGACAAGTTAGGACACATATAATACTCCTATGTCTGCATCATCTCCACAGCTGGACGCTGATTTACATGGGACACCAATTGACCCTACCAAATACCGAAGTATGATTGGGTCACTCATGTATCTAACAGCCAGCAGACCAGATATAGCATTTGCAACATATCTTTGCTCCCGCTATCAATATCGACCTAGTGAAAGACACCTCTCTGAGGTTAAACGAATCCTTCGATACATAAAGGGAACCATTCATTTGGGGATCTGGTATCCGATGGATTCTGGCTTTGAACTAATTGCTTTTTCAGATGCTGGTCATGCAGGATGCTTAGATACATGTAAAAGTACGTCTAGAGGAGTGCAGTTCCTTGGAGACAAACTTGTCTCTTGGCAGTCAAAGAAGCAAGATTGTACATCATTATCGTCTACAGAATCTGAATATGTAGCCATGTCAGCATGTTGTGCTCAAGTCATCTGGATGAGATCACAACTGATGGACTATGGTTACGTCTGCAACAAGATTCCCATGTACTGCGACTCCAAGAGTGCCATTGCCATTTCATGCAACACCGTTCAGCATTCGAAGTCCAAACACATTGCACTTCAATACCATTTCATCAAGGAGAATGTTGAAAAAGGGTACTATTGAACTTTATTTTTTGGGTACAAAATACCAACTGGCAGACTTTGTAAAACCCGAAAATCTAAAACATATTATAAGACCAATTTGCCCTCATAATTTGAACTTGAGTAAAAGTTTTCTAACTTTCGAATAGATTACAAAACTTATGATAACGAAAGAATTATGACACGAAATAATTTTGAAGAATCACGATATAATTTTTCAAGCTACCAATAATGTTTAAAATACACTACGAGTCCAAGTAAACCGAAAAATCTCATGTTTCGTATGCGTTTTAATTAAAATACACAAAGCCGAATTTATGTTACGCGAATTGAAGGAATAACGTCAAGTTGAAGCGTGTTTGTTTGGGTTTTGTTTCGGGCCGAACCACCTTTGTTTCCACTCCATAATGTCGACCAAGTTGAGCCCAAGGTCAGCCCATTCATGGCCCTAACCCATCCAACCCATGTCGCCACTTTTAAGGCTCCAAAATAAACCCTAAAGATCACATTTTTCTGCCTCCTTTTTCTGCCATGGCTGCCGCCACTTTGCTGCTGATCATCGACCAAAGAAAGCCCCAAAAACGACCCTCTTGATCCCACATTAAGGTAATTAACCATCCTAACACCAATACATACTCGTACGAATCGTTAACTAACAAAAAGAGGCGCGTTTGGTTGATGTTGCTGCTGATCGATCGCTAGAAGGAGAAGAGAAGGAGGAAAAAGTTTCTTGTGTGGTGTTTTTGACGTTGTGTGATCGTGTTCTTCGTCGTGTTCATCGAGGGTATCGTTCTTTTAAACCTTTTGTTCAATAATTATATGTTACACATGAGTTTTAAACCATGAATGAAAAGAAGAATGATCTCACATAAAATCACAAGACAAAAACCCTAAAAATGAAGATACTATGGATCGATCTGAGTTTTGTGTGGTGTAATCCGATTTTGATTGTGTTATAAACCATTATAATCTGGCCTAAATGTGAATTAAACTCACCAATAATGATTTGTATCAAGAACTAATGATTGGGATCATGAAATCATAAGAAGTCACATGTGATAATGAAAACTGGTTCTGAGGTGAATTTTTATCCAACTTTAACCGACCATAAATTAATCATACGAACGTATATTTTTATGTTTCTGGGGTCTAAAACTAAATTCATTGAATTGGCTACCTGGGAAAATTTAGTTTGTAATTTTTAGAGGCTCAGAAGGTCACTTTTTGATTTTTGGAAAATTACATGTCTGGTCGTACCAAAAAGTCTGGAAAATAAGTCCGGGTTTTTGATTTTTAATTTCCAAACCATATTGAATTAGGAAGAGCCCTTTGAACTGGATAAAATATAGGATGTGTGCTAGTAGCTTGAATTTTTTTTAGATTTTTGTGAATTTTTCTAAAGGGGTTAACAATTGGTAACTTTTCGGTGTTCCATCAGATACGTTTTCAGAACAAGTTGTAAAAGTGGATTTTTATGTCATACTTACACTAACCAATAAAATCTGGAAAAATTAGCTAAAATACTAGTGACATTGAGGTACCTCTGTGAATTTTTGTGGATTTTATTTCTGAGTTACACTATGACTTTTAAATTTAATAAAACGGGTCCAGAAGTGCCTTAAAAGCTGAGAAAAGTATATTGTGACATTAAAAAGGGTTAAGTGTTTATTTCCAAACATAAAAGGGTCTATATTGATATTTTGGTAATACTAATGGACTAAACTTGTGAGAATCTGTAACTTCACAATAATTACACTTTATACCCTAACCTTATGATAATTACACAAATGGTCATTCAACTTATCCTAAATATGAAACGAACTTTTGAAGGAATAAAACTATAATGATAACCAATGAACCTTTAATCTACCTACAATTTGAAAGGCAAGTTAAACATGAAGTTAAGAACTATTTTAATTCCCTTCTACTCCTCTAGGTGTGAAGAAGGAGTGTACCTGATCGTTTCATCTTATTTCGTTTCGGGTTGTATTTGCTTTCAGAATAAGGTACAGATATTCTGACCTTCTCTGTAAGGTTTCCTATGATTCTTTTCTGATCTGTTAAATCTCTGATTTGATACTCTGTTACGATCCCTTGCTATGACACCTTTGCTTCGACCTTTGATCTCTGATTTTGAACCTATGATATGAAGACCTTTTGATATGAGATGGGGATGTTTTAAGTAAAGTATTTTGGAAGGGTTTTTCAAGCATGATATATTGACTTTAAGAAAACTATTTTGAAGTTCGTTTTATGAAAACTATTTTTGAAGGATTGTTTTTTTAATGAACCTTAAGAGAAAACCTTTTGAAAGGTACTTTTGATATTGAACCTTTTAAAGATTTGACCATCGGATACATTGACCCTTTTTGGATATTGACCTGGGATATTTGACCTTCTGATATTTGAACTTCTGATACTTGACCTTCTGATACTTTGACTGGTCTGATTATGAACTTCTGATATTGAACCTTCTGATGTGACACCTTGATTATGATATGATATGACTCTTAGTTTGATACCCGAGCCACTTTTCTGTTACCTAGCCAGGAAGGTAACCTGGCCGTGTCTGTGATGCACCACTGGCATGACTCATGTGTGGGTGAGTGATTCCTCACACCGTCCCCATTCTGATTATGATATGCGCATTACTTTGATTATGATTATATATATGTTTCTGGGGGGCGTATGGATTGCAATCCTAGATCTGTTCTGTTAGTGGATTTAACTGTATATGCTATGATATGATTTGTCTGGTGACTGGTGATGTGTGCAATACACGCCTTTCACATTTCTGGGAGCTAGCTACTCCACCCTGTTGAAGAATGAGGACACCCCTCATGTTATCTGATTATCTGAGAGGTCTCCCCTCTATATGATTATGAAGATTTATGGTTACTATATGGTATGATCTGTTTATGGGCTCGTGGTGGATGACTGTCCTAACCTTTACTCTTGTACCTTATTTATATCTCTTTCATTATACTCGTTTGTTCGTTTCCGTTTATTATATATCTGTTCACTGGGCTTTTTAAGCTCAGCCGCATTTCTTTTCCTGCGGCAGGTTTTAGTAGGAAGCCAGGAGCTTGGGTTTGCTTTGGGATGAGAGATTAGCTTATGAAGACGATACCTTAGTTTTAGTATTCATTTATGTATGACTATGTAGATTTGGTATAATTTCCTTTGTAACATTGTAAACCATTTGTATTATATAAGTCGTATGTTATGCTTGCCTTTGATATGTCACCATTTACGTGACACTTCTACCCTTGCCGGGTTGGGGTGTTACAATTATGGTATCAGAGCCAGGTTAACGACTTGTAGTACATCTACCCTTGGCCTGTGTAAGTTAGGACCACTAAGTTTCCCCTGTAGGCGCTCGTAGGGTAACCTTTGCGAAGTTGCGTAGGATTTTTCCATAGGAACATAAGTCATAACCGGTGAGAAATGGGTAGTCTAGGACATCCATGTGAGTAGTATTTGCTTCCGCATCACTCTGAATCTTGCCTTTGCCTTTAGTCATGCCTTATAAGAACGTTTATCTCAGAAGACGAGGAAGTCTTACCTTCCGTCACTTGAAGAATGAACTTTGTATGTTAACCAATTCCCTTTGGGAAGGATTTGATGTTGACATTTGTCTAGTACGGAATTGTTATCGGAGTATACTGATGCTAATAACTGATGTTCCATACATCTCAACTCTGACAGTTAAACGATATTCGTATTACTATCGGTGCACACCCTATCATTCCTATGTTATAAGCTAAACAAGATTCCAATCTTTTGAACTGTTCACAATTCTAACCTTCAATTTGATATATTTGACCTTGATAAATTCTAATACTCTTCCATCCCACACTTTGATGAACCATGTACCTAAAATTGATATGTGAACTATCCGTATGATTTGACAACCGCATTCGTTCTGAGAAGCCGTTTACCTTGGATGTATTTGACTTTGAGGTCTTTTGATTTTGGATGGGTGGCTTTCGTGAAGCTACCGTAGACTACAATATTTAGAAATGTGACCTTTCACAATCTGCTTCACCATATGTTGATATGATATTCTAAATCATTTGAATCTGTTATGATTATTGTGCTATGAAGCACATACTCCGATCTCTTTGATTCCCAATTTTCTCCTAACGCTTGTTAATATCCACTCTTGGAAAGCTCCGACAGCTGGAAGTTTTGTTGTACGAATTTCTGGTGTTTCTGATGAACCTTTTGAGATCCGTTTGAGAAGTAAAGTTTGCATTGAACCGATCTGAATTGGCGAAACCATGACACTGAAGAAGTTAAGGGATTGTAGGAACTGATGGAATATGAGTGTGTTCACTTCAGTAATCTCTTTGAATACTCCTGTTTGTGTATGAAGAAGAAAGAGAGAAGTGTGCGGCGGCGCACCGACCATCGTGAATTTAACCGTAATCGTTATTCCATTCCATTTCCGCGTATCAATATTCGATTTGTGCTATTTTTGAAACTCCGTAGCAGACGACCTCATTTGAGTTTGAAAGACGGAAGAAGCAACCACAAGAACATCTGAGGAGGAAGTGGATTAGTTGAGTTTAAGTTCCGCGAAGCATTACAATTTGATTTGTGATGAGAAAGATTTGTGATATGAAGTTTTTCCTAAGAAGATTTCCTGAAGTTTGCTTTAGTACTCGTGTGACCACTATGAGTTTGAGTGATGTCAATTGTATTGGCTGGAAGAAGCATATTTTCGCAAGTAGCTGGAAAATTGTCATAGTATGACAGTGTGTTTTATGCTCAGAGACGAACGAGGAACACGTTGACCATTTTTAGTATGAAGTGAACCGACCCTTTGTTCTAGAAGAATAGATTCACTTGATGATCAGAGATTGTAGCAAACAACACCACCCGGTATCCGATGACAAAAGAGCTTCCACGGAAAGGACCAAGACTGAAGACCATTGTCAGAGTTAGAAACTTGTAGAAGATGTGCAGAAGAGGTTCGTGACAGGCGGTACCAAGAGAGGAACATGTGAGGAGAAGACAGATTGAGATGAGACTCGATAATACCCCAAGCAACACGTGGAGATTTCAGTTGGGCATCAAGACGACCAAACCGTAGAAGATGAGCTTTCAGCACATAAACCAGGAAGTCCACAGCAGTTTGAGTTGGTGAATTATGAATCATGCTAGAAGACCTGTAGGAGACACGCAACCTTGTTTCTCTAGTCATTTTAGTTGTACTAAGATGAATTGAGAGCTGAAGCAGACTCGCCAATGGAGGAATGCACGGTGATCACGTAAGAGATTCATGCTACCACACCGAAGTGTCCAGAAGAAGTGTCGAAGACTTGAGGAACCAGACTCAAATTTATGAATTCCTTTTCACCCTATGATCGTATGATTAGACAAGAGAGCGGCTACTTGGAATTTGAAAGGATTCGAGATCATGAAATTGAAGGGATGAAATTTTGTTGTAAACGTTTGGATTTGGAAGATTTGATTTTTGTAAAGGATGAAGATATTGAAGACGTAATTCATTTCCTCTTAGACCACTTAAGTTTCCGTTACCTTTCGATAGGATCTTTTGAATGAGCTTTACCCTATTAGAAATTCCGTTCTGTGTTCGTTATGCATTTGTTGGATGATGGTTTCGTTATGAGAAGGATGATGAGTTATGGAAGACCTAACGTTTCAACGACGAGTTTCATTTTGAGTTGTACACATTTCGTTACGCTATTTGTACGTTCAAATTCCTCCGATTTAGAATCCGTAGTGATGTTTGTTTTGGACCAGCCTTAAGAGGTAGGAAGACTGATAGGTGGTTAAGATAAGTAGTTCTGTTCACGACTTGAGATAAAGTATGACCATCATGATGGTATACTCATATGATGCTGGTATTATGACGGTTCGCGAACGTGATAATACTTACGTTATATGACGTACCCTTATTGTGTTCATAGGATATTTCGAGGAGTACTTTAGAAACCTTATAATTTGATAGGAGATGGGAGAATTTTTGCATCTGTAAGATTTAGGTTCATTCCGCCTATACGCTTAATCTGTTCGCCGTTATACGATCTGATACGTTCGATTCTTGACACGCATTTGTTGATCCATATACTTCTGACGAGAATCTGAAGGTCTGCTATGAAGTTTTCTGCCATTTGATGTCACCAACAATCTATGTTCTGTACGATCTCATGTGATTTGCGATTCTTTGTATCTCTCCCGAGAGGATGTGATAATCATTTGTCATGTTGGATATGATCTTTGCAATCTGAAATTCAGTATAGTATGTCTTTCTGAGAAAACCCGAAGCTATCTTAGATCGACAACGAAGAGTCATGAGAAACAAGTCCTTTACATTTCCGTTCGCTGTCTGTTGTGTCTCCTATTTCGTTTCATTTCCGATTGCTGGGATTTTTCCACTTCCGTTTGTTAAGATTCTTTGGCAGAACCACCCAGAGCGGGAAGCTACCTGGGAGACCGAGGAGTCTATTCGAGTTAGTTATCCGCACTTTGTATTCTGATCTAGTATGTCTCTGTTTTGTTTCGACCCTTTCATTCCTGATTCTTTGCAAATTTCGAGGACGAAATTTTTCTGTTAGAGGGGAAGAGTTGTAAAACCCGAAAATCTAAAACATATTATAAGACCAATTTGCCCTCATAATTTGAACTTGAGTAAAAGTTTTCTAACTTTCGAATAGATTACAAAACTTATGATAACGAAAGAATTATGACACGAAATAATTTTGAAGAATCACGATATAATTTTTCAAGCTACCAATAATGTTTAAAATACACTACGAGTCCAAGTAAACCGAAAAATCTCATGTTTCGTATGCGTTTTAATTAAAATACACAAAGCCGAATTTATGTTACGCGAATTGAAGGAATAACGTCAAGTTGAAGCGTGTTTGTTTGGGTTTTGTTTCGGGCCGAACCACCTTTGTTTCCACTCCATAATGTCGACCAAGTTGAGCCCAAGGTCAGCCCATTCATGGCCCTAACCCATCCAACCCATGTCGCCACTTTTAAGGCTCCAAAATAAACCCTAAAGATCACATTTTTCTGCCTCCTTTTTCTGCCATGGCTGCCGCCACTTTGCTGCTGATCATCGACCAAAGAAAGCCCCAAAAACGACCCTCTTGATCCCACATTAAGGTAATTAACCATCCTAACACCAATACATACTCGTACGAATCGTTAACTAACAAAAAGAGGCGCGTTTGGTTGATGTTGCTGCTGATCGATCGCTAGAAGGAGAAGAGAAGGAGGAAAAAGTTTCTTGTGTGGTGTTTTTGACGTTGTGTGATCGTGTTCTTCGTCGTGTTCATCGAGGGTATCGTTCTTTTAAACCTTTTGTTCAATAATTATATGTTACACATGAGTTTTAAACCATGAATGAAAAGAAGAATGATCTCACATAAAATCACAAGACAAAAACCCTAAAAATGAAGATACTATGGATCGATCTGAGTTTTGTGTGGTGTAATCCGATTTTGATTGTGTTATAAACCATTATAATCTGGCCTAAATGTGAATTAAACTCACCAATAATGATTTGTATCAAGAACTAATGATTGGGATCATGAAATCATAAGAAGTCACATGTGATAATGAAAACTGGTTCTGAGGTGAATTTTTATCCAACTTTAACCGACCATAAATTAATCATACGAACGTATATTTTTATGTTTCTGGGGTCTAAAACTAAATTCATTGAATTGGCTACCTGGGAAAATTTAGTTTGTAATTTTTAGAGGCTCAGAAGGTCACTTTTTGATTTTTGGAAAATTACATGTCTGGTCGTACCAAAAAGTCTGGAAAATAAGTCCGGGTTTTTGATTTTTAATTTCCAAACCATATTGAATTAGGAAGAGCCCTTTGAACTGGATAAAATATAGGATGTGTGCTAGTAGCTTGAATTTTTTTTAGATTTTTGTGAATTTTTCTAAAGGGGTTAACAATTGGTAACTTTTCGGTGTTCCATCAGATACGTTTTCAGAACAAGTTGTAAAAGTGGATTTTTATGTCATACTTACACTAACCAATAAAATCTGGAAAAATTAGCTAAAATACTAGTGACATTGAGGTACCTCTGTGAATTATTGTGGATTTTATTTCTGAGTTACACTATGACTTTTAAATTTAATAAAACGGGTCCAGAAGTGCCTTAAAAGCTGAGAAAAGTATATTGTGACATTAAAAAGGGTTAAGTGTTTATTTCCAAACATAAAAGGGTCTATATTGATATTTTGGTAATACTAATGGACTAAACTTGTGAGAATCTGTAACTTCACAATAATTACACTTTATACCCTAACCTTATGATAATTACACAAATGGTCATTCAACTTATCCTAAATATGAAACGAACTTTTGAAGGAATAAAACTATAATGATAACCAATGAACCTTTAATCTACCTACAATTTGAAAGGCAAGTTAAACATGAAGTTAAGAACTATTTTAATTCCCTTCTACTCCTCTAGGTGTGAAGAAGGAGTGTACCTGATCGTTTCATCTTATTTCGTTTCGGGTTGTATTTGCTTTCAGAATAAGGTACAGATATTCTGACCTTCTCTGTAAGGTTTCCTATGATTCTTTTCTGATCTGTTAAATTCTCTGATTTGATACTCTGTTACGATCCCTTGCTATGACACCTTTGCTTCGACCTTTGATCTCTGATTTTGAACCTATGATATGAAGACCTTTTGATATGAGATGGGGATGTTTTAAGTAAAGTATTTTGGAAGGGTTTTTCAAGCATGATATATTGACTTTAAGAAAACTATTTTGAAGTTCGTTTTATGAAAACTATTTTTGAAGGATTGTTTTTTTAATGAACCTTAAGAGAAAACCTTTTGAAAAGTACTTTTGATATTGAACCTTTTGAAGATTTGACCATCGGATACATTGACCCTTTTTGGATATTGACCTGGGATATTTGACCTTCTGATATTTGAACTTCTGATACTTGACCTTCTGATACTTTGACTGGTCTGATTATGAACTTCTGATATTGAACCTTCTGATGTGACACCTTGATCATGATATGATATGACTCTTAGTTTGATACCCGAGCCACTTTTCTGTTACCTAGCCAGGAAGGTAACCTGGCCGTGTCTGTGATGCACCACTGGCATGACTCATGTGTGGGTGAGTGATTCCTCACACCGTCCCCATTCTGATTATGATATGCGCATTACTTTGATTATGATTATATATATGTTTCTGGGGGGCGTATGGATTGCAATCCTAGATCTGTTCTGTTAGTGGATTTAACTGTATATGCTATGATATGATTTGTCTGGTGACTGGTGATGTGTGCAATACACGCCTTTCACATTTCTGGGAGCTAGCTACTCCACCCTGTTGAAGAATGAGGACACCCCTCATGTTATCTGATTATCTGAGAGGTCTCCCCTCTATATGATTATGAAGATTTATGGTTACTATATGGTATGATCTGTTTATGGGCTCGTGGTGGATGACTGTCCTAACCTTTACTCTTGTACCTTATTTATATCTCTTTCATTATACTCGTTTGTTCGTTTCCGTTTATTATATATCTGTTCACTGGGCTTTTTAAGCTCAGCCGCATTTCTTTTCCTGCGGCAGGTTTTAGTAGGAAGCCAGGAGCTTGGGTTTGCTTTGGGATGAGAGATTAGCTTATGAAGACGATACCTTAGTTTTAGTATTCATTTATGTATGACTATGTAGATTTGGTATAATTTCCTTTGTAACATTGTAAACCATTTGTATTATATAAGTCGTATGTTATGCTTGCCTTTGATATGTCACCATTTACGTGACACTTCTACCCTTGCCGGGTTGGGGTGTTACCAACTGGCAGACTTATTCACCAAAGCCTTGCCCCATGCAAGATGTGTGGAATTAGTTCACCAGATTGGTATGAGGTGTTTGACTCCAGAGGATTTAAACAACTTTCTTACAAACAATTAAGAAAGTCAAACACCAAAATTATCTTTGTAAATATTTTATCAAAAACACAAAAAGATTTTCTATTTTCTTTCTCTTAAAAAAAACAAAACAAAACACGTAAGTACAAAATTTCCATCAACACTTTGTTCATATCAATACATTATCAATTATTTCTAAATAAATATTGAGGGGGAGAATGATATTCAAATTTTAAAATTTTCATTAAAATTTGTACTTGCATATTTTATCTTAAAAATGTTGCTTTATAAAATAGTGGTAATGTCATGTGTGTGATAACCTCCTTGATCTCAAAATTTTTTTAAAAATAATCATAAGTCAAAGGGGAGTATTAAATTGTTCTTGTCTAAAAATCATGTCAAGTCTAGCTTATAAGTTGTGAGCGAGGACTTAGATTGAAAAACAATATGGTTAGGGGTCTAAATGTGTAAAAGCTGAAAAACATAACAAAAGTAAAAATTGCGTTAACTGCATTTGAAATGCAGTCAATGAAACATTTACTTTTCTTCACCTACTGCATTTACTACTAACCCAAAACTCAATCCACGGCTCGAATTCAAACTACAAATCTGATCAAGAATCTTTAAATCTGTGAGTATTTAAACATTGTTTGCATGATTTTAAAACATGGTTTTCAAGGATTTTAAGATCCAACGGCTATATCTTTCAAAATCGAGTTATTTAGATTTAGGGTTTATGTCGATTCAGGTTTATATGATTTTGTGTGTTTAAGACGAAATTGAATAGTGGGAAATGGTCAAAATTGTGTCCTAATCATGTTATGAGTCCTTAATTGAACCCAGAAACACGTATTGATGCATGTTCATAAATTAGGGTTTATACGTTCAAATTGGGGAAATTGATATAAGAGTGTTGTGGCCTAATTAAAGTGTTGAGATAGTGTTTATATGTGTCGTATTACATGATTTAACCACTGAATCGAACCCAGAAACACATTTGAAGTGATTTAGATGCTTAGGGTTTAAGATGAACTTGAACAAGTTCAATCTTTCGATTTTATGGTTAAAAAGTGTTAAGATATGGACCAAAGAACTCAGGAACATCATGAGAATCTATTGGAATCAATCAAACAAACTTCTAACAAGTTTTTGAGAATTCTGATGATTCATAGAATAGGGTTTGTCAGAATTGTCAACTGTTGCTTTTTAATTTGATAAACAGGGTCTAATGAGCAAAGTATAACTTGTGAACTGATTTTAATTGGACAGGAAAACCAAATTCGACAAAGAACCAAGAAAAATGTACGTCTACAGTGTTTGTTGCAATTTCTTGTATAAGAAATTGTCGAAATTGCAATATCCGTCGAAATTGGATAAGTTTTGTCGGAATTGCAAAATCTATCAAAATTAGATAAAGTTGTCGCAATTGCACAAAACTTGTCGAAATTCAAAATTTTCATCGCAATTGGGCAAAATTATCGCAATTTCAGATTTCCATCGCAATTGGACATGACTTATCGCAATTCATATTTTTCCATCAAAATTGATCAAATGTCATCGAAATTCAAAAGTCATCGAAATTGGATCATAAATCTGTTGGAATTTAAAAGCTGTCGGAATTGGTCATAATTGTCGCAATTGTAGAGATTTGTCGCAATCGAATTGTCAAAATTCACATAAGTTAGAAGTTTTCGAAATTGTTCCTAGGGCAATAACAGGAAATCAACTTTAACTAATTATCTACATAATGTCCAAAGATGTAAATTGCTATGCTTAAACTTGTAAAATCAAATTAAGCAACTAAAAGGTCACATGAATGATAACAAGATTAACTATTTGCTAACTTTCATGTATCCTGCAAATTTGTTTGAGTGATGTTTCAGATATCTCTAATGGCTGCACAACAACCACTCCCAATGCTCACAAAGGCTGATGTTCTTCTACAAGACTATGATGTGGAAATTGGCAAGAACAATGCAAGGGTGGAATTTCACAAGGTTAAGTGTGCGGAACCAACTTGACAGATAGTAATAGAGGTTCTCAAGCTACACAAGTGCAGGAGTATGCTGGACAAGTCAGCTAGTGTTCCTGAACTCTACATTCATCAAATGTGGAACACTATAAAGCTAGACTTGAGAGAAGAATATTTCACATGCAAGATGGACCGAAAGGAAGTAACTGTTGATGCAAACTACCTCCGCAAGGCTTTGCTACTACCAGAAGCTACTGAACCTGCCAAGGAATTCTATCCAACACCGACTGAAGAAGAAGTTCTCAACTTTCTTGTAGAGATAGGCTACGATGTTCAACCAGACAAACCATTGACAAGATTCTCAAGGGTTGAAGGCAAGCTCATTCCACAACCTTGGAGAACCATATACTACATCTTGGCCCGATCTGTCTCTGGAAGGGAAAGTTGTCATGAGAACCCCCGTTTGTCTCATCTTCAAATCTTCTGGGGTATAGTTAATCAAAAACATATTGACTATGCTGAACTTATCTGGGATGATATTGTCTACCAAATCCAAAGTCACTACCAGAAACCTTTAACCAAAATCCCGTTTGTTCGTTACACCAAGCTTCTCATCTGTCATTTACTTGATGACCACACCGACATCCCTCAGCGTCTTGAAGACCGAGAAATGCATCTATATAAAATGGACAAGACCATCAGGTCAGTCTACATCTCTAAAGGAAGCACACGTAAACAGGGGATGAGACTACCTAAAGCTCTACTGACAGAAAGGATAAAGAAAACAAAAGCTTACAACGAATATGACAGAGCTTTCAAAGTGGGACATGTTGGCTTCTGCAAGTATGATGATGAGCCTGCTCCAGCAAAGACTCGATCGAAGGAAAGTAGCAAGTCAGGCAGCACTTCTAGCATATCTAAGAAAATCAAGCCATCTGCTCCTAAAATCATTAAAAGGAGAGTTCCGGTTAAGATAGCTAAGCCCGAACCTGAGGAAGGAAAGATTGTTGAGGAAGAGGGATCCGATTCAGAAACGGAGACCGATGAAGAACCAACAATATATAAAGAGGAAATAGCTACACAGATTGCATTAGAAGAGAGCCGAGAGTCCTATAAAGCTGATCAGAAAAGGCGGAAGCAATTGAGGCTGGAAGAACAAATGAGAATGGAAGCAGAATTGGCCAAGGAATTTGGTGAAGACCAGACCTATGACAATCCGGTTAATCAACCCGGTGGGTCTGGGGTAGTAAAAGACATTACTCCACCCCATCCTGATCCGGTTAATCAACTTGGTGGATCTGGGGTTGAAAAAGAAGTTATCCTACCTCAGTCAGATTCGGTTAATCAACCAGGTAATGATGAGGAAAAGAAGGAAGATGAACAGGCAAAAGACTTTGATATGGTTGAGGTCAAAGAAACAGAAAAGGTGCTAATTGATGAGGAAGAGATCAATAAAGCTGCTGCAGAACTGGAATTGGAAATGAAGAGGAAAGAAGAAGAAAGGTTGGCTGAGGAAAGGGAAGCTGACAGATACATTCAAACACCACCAACCTCTCCTCCACATTCTCCACCAATTGCTCATGAAATACCTCCAGCATCTCAGCAGGCATCTCCACCCAAGGTACAACCACCTCCTGTATCATCCACACACCTGTCACCACCAACAACAAAAGCAACAACAAAAGACACAACAATCAAGACAAGAAAGAAAACAAAGAAGATGGCTAGGCTAAGAAGGGATGATTTAATCTCCCAGGGGTCTGAAAGGGTGAAAAAGGCAGCAAAGCTAGCACGTGTCAAGAAAGACAACCAGCTATGTGACTAAGTTGAAACATTAAAAAATGTGGTCACTGGACTTGTCGGACAAGTGAACGAGCTACAAGAAACCAAGGCTCGTATCGATGAGTTCCTGACTGACGATGTTCAAGATCGGATGCTCACAGCGATTAAGGGCAATACTAATAAGTATGTGAAGAAGTACTTGCCCAATATTGCATCCAAGAAAGTAGAAGAGTATCTTGATCCAAACATTGAAGATATTGTCAAGAACATTGTGGCTACGGTTCCACTTGTCTTTCAATCCCAACCAACGCAGCCTAAAGAGCCTACTTTTGAAGAGCTCCAACTCAAACAGCATTACCTTACCAACTCCTGAGGAAATAGCCATCACTGAGGCGATAAAGGCTAATATCGAGAAGGAGTCGTGTAAAGCTCAGGTCGACAAAGGTAAACGTCCAAGAGAGGACGAAGACCCAGATCCAAACTCCCAAGCCAATAAACAAAAGGGTGTTAGCGGATCTGCTTCACAATTCAAAGAACCGGTCGGTCCTTCAGCAACAACAGCCACTCAACCACACAAGGCTTCAGGCTCTGGACCTAAAGCAATGGAGCATCAATTTGAGTACACTGCAACTGAGGAATTCGAATTTCAGCAACATGAAGATCAACCAGTTTCTCCTCCCAAGACAAAAGCAACACCATCCAAATCTGGCAAGAAGACAACTTCCAAACGACCAACTGTTGTCTCCTGGCTAGAAGAAGATACAACAAATGGGAATGAGTGGTTCGATCAGCTTGTAAGTGCTCAACCTCATACAGACGAAGACTCCGGGATGGAAGGTAGCACGCTTGAGTTCACGCATAAACGCATCAAGAAGACGACTAAAGGAGAACTTCGTCGTATCAAGAATGATGCGCTCAACTTGCTCAAAGATAGGTCCTCTAGTGCAGCTGAGCTTGAATATCATCTAGAGAACATTGCGCGAGCAATGTCTAGTGAGTTCAGCTGGACCAATCCGGATGTGCATGTGGTTGACAACACTTCTCACTCCAACCAACCACACATCACAGATTGGACGAAGCCTTTACCACTGATTAGAGTCTCCGATCAACTTGCTGTTCCTTACAAGTTCTTCTTCAACACTGATCTCGAACTACTCATGCATGGTATTAAATGTCAACCTAAATATGCAACCTCTATAACCTTGATCCCTGCTGCAAGCTACACATAACTAGCTATCGAGGAACCTGCTACTAGACTCTTTGTTTCAAACAGAGTATCATATGACCAAGATGCGCAACTAGGTGTTTATCATTGGTTGAGAAGAGGAAGAAGTGGTACAAAAGTAAGCTCACAAAGAAGTCCTCAACTCCAGTGGTGAGTGACCTTAGAATACTTGTTGTAGTCAGTCTAGAGGGAGAAAAGAGGTATGATTATACCTTCTTAACTGAAATCAAGGTTAGAAGACACGATCAGCAGATCTACACGTTCTCAGAAGCAGATTTCCCAGAATTGAATCTCAATGACCTTGAAGACATGTATCTCATCAAGGTTCAAGGGAAAATGCAACACTTCTCAACTGATTTGAATTACGCGTTCAGCACTTCTATACTACACTTCATCCGAAGAAAGATCATACAAGAACGTGTAGAAGATCTGCAGCTTGTGGCCGAGAGCTACCAAAGGAAGATAAATCTAACCGCACCAGTTCTATCTCTTCCAGGAATCAACAATGAGCCCCAGTACAACATGAAGAAAGAACAAACTTTCGGATTTGTTTACAAGAGTGATATTACGATCAACTGCTTCATGGGGTACAAAGAGGTTCATAAGTTCTGCAACCACACGCTCAAGAAATTTCGTGATGGGTTGGTGATACGAGTACGAGATCGAGAGTTGTACAAGACAAGCACGTGGACAGCTTCTTAATTAAGAGAAGTTCGTCAGTTCATTCTGAAGATCGAGAGAAGGCTGTTTCACAGAGATCAGATGAGGAGGCTTGATAGCTATGTTGGAGGAAGGCCATCATTCCTGATCAGGAATTTCCAAAGACCTGATCCAGTTTACACCGTCTTCAGAAGTACGGAATGATGTAAGAGTTAAATACATTCTTTGATTGATATATCTTGCTTGTATGATTGTTTATAATGGCTTGTGTACAGATAACAGTGCACAACCCGTTCTTGTAAAGAAAGGACCCTTAGGTACACTTCAGTGCCTCAATCCTAAACTAAGGAGCGAAAGCTTCTTATTTTTTAGTAGAATTAAACAGAGTTTATAAGTTTTTCAAAATTCTGCTCAAAAGAACAAGTACGCCCTTGTTAAGGGGGAGTACTTGAAACGAAAATCTTTGTTCAAACCCAGAAAGTTATTGTTGAAATTCTTCCCATAAACCTCAAAAAGCATATTTTAATCAAAAGTTTTCAAAAACAACCTGAATATGCTATTTTTGAGGGGGAGAATAAGTATATGATTAAAATATGGTAATGAAAATATGGAATCTCGCATGAGCTCGACTCATAATGTACCCTCGAATTGACGAAAATCAAATGTCATTAATGGAAAAGACTTGTCCGGGACGGGTAATAATTTCAAGCTGGTTTATCCAGTGATGTAAACGTGTCTCGCAAAGGACTTGTCTGAGTAGAGTGTACCGATTTCGTGAGATTCTTCTTTGAATATGACCTGGATGGGTAATAATTTCAAGCTAGTTTAACTAGTGATGTAAACGTGTCTCGCAACGGTCATATTCACTGAAAATCAATCAATTCTAAAAGTGCTGACTCTACCCGACATGTGCAAATTTACTTTAAATACTTATGAGCACATGTTAAGGGAGAGTATTTATGAAAAATGCAAAACTCTCAAAGTGTAAACAATATAAGTTTTACACTCATAAACAATTTGAGAGATCTTTAAATAATTGGTTTTATGGCAACATAGGATTGTCATGGAGATATAAGGTGACTAAGTAATAGGAATTACATCCTATGATCCGCCAGAGCCGGAGGGATCTACCCATGGACAATATCAATAGTTTAGAACTAGAATTTCCTTAGGTATGATTGAAAAAGGAGAAAAGAAATGAAAGGAGAAAGAAGGGGTTGAAGAATTAAAAAGAAAAGTAAAGAAAAGGGTGAAAAGAAATAGCCCACCATATGTTCAACCTTAGGGCAGAAACCAGGTTCAATTCATAGTCTACTGGTGGTTACTACGGTAACACCGGTATTGAAGATTAAGCCGTCATGGACCCATTGACGCACTGCACTAAACCTTCTAGCCACTTAGGTGTCTCTCAAAAGATACTTGTTTCATTTCTCACGGAGAACCCTTCATTATCTATCGACCTCTCATTCCGTGATAAGTTGATATTGAAAAGGAGGCACTCTGCTCCATGCCTCCGACGACTAAAACCAAATAAGCACTTAATCGAGTCTAGAGCCGCGAGATACATAAAAAGATCTCATAGGAACACTTGACATTTCTACACTGGTTGTTCAACAATAAGAACACCAGTTGTAAATTACAAGAGTCCTACACAGATCTTAATAATATGGCGAGAACATTGATCAGGGAATTCACAATTGTGATTCTCAGTGATTGAGTGAAAATTCCTGCCAGGGTCATCATCAAACAACTCTGACAGCAGGTCACTTCGGTAATCCCTTGTGGATTACGCTTTGTGTTCATGGTGGCTCCAAAAGGTCTACAGTCGTGGAGTGATACTTCAGCGGCTCACCTGAATCATTGATACATTTCGGTGTATCTGAGTTTTCTCTCTCAGGAGCATCCAGTTCAGGAACGGCCTTGGCAAGGATTAGAGAAAGTCTTCACACTATGCTGTTGACGATCTCGAAGTCCAAACCTGTAAGTGCCGGATGATTTATTGCTAACTGTCTAATTGCAGGTACTTATGGAGACCAGGAGTTCCACCACCACCATTTCCATCATGCTCATGCAAATATCACAAAGAAAAGTTCTCATAAAGACTAAGGGATAACAAAAGTTCAAAGAAAATCAAAAGAAATTTAAAGATCAAGGCATAAGAAACTTTCAAAAGTCAAAGAGTAAAGCTTATTAAGTGAGAACTACTTCAAGTAAGAAGATAAAAAGTCAAAATACGTATGAGCATGGTGGAAAAGACGTAAAGACATCGTGATTAAAGAACGTTGGTGGAAGGCAGATCAAGACATTACCATATCACATCACAACAAGAACAAAGAACAAAGATTCTAAAGACGTCGAAGCCAAAGAAGCAAAGAAGACGTCAAGCAACCTTGATGACCAATCCTTAGGGGGAGATTGTTGGGAACACGTTTTGTATTAATTCAAGTATTGGTCATTTACGTAAACAAGGTTGCTTAGAATTATGGGCTTTATTTATGTTTAATCCATATGGCTTCATTAGAAGCACATGGGCCGTGTGATTTAGTGATAGCTTCTAGAAACAATGAGGCAAGTGTTGCCCTAAACACTTGCATATAAATACCAAGGCATGTATACTCATTTCTTTGTTGGTTTTATTCATCTTTGTAATGAATTGTTGCTAGTCTATCGTATGAATGATAATCAACCTTCTCTTCATCTTTTTCTCTCATTCTCTTATATTATACGTGTGATATATCTTGTCTTACATCAAATCTAGGACCTAACATTTTGTTTCTAGAAAATTTCTGGAAGAATCTGAGTATTAAAACCTAGAAATTCTGTGAAACATTCATTGTGACTCGATACAAGCATTTGACTCAAACAAACACATGAATATATGCTAATCATTCATTGTTAATTTTCATGTTCGAATTTGTTTTTTTAAACAAATATAATCTTCCCTACACTTATCTTTTTGTAAAATACATTTATATGCAATTAAGACGAAGTCAAAAACAAAATAAAGCATTTCCACAAATTATTCTAAACATGAAAGATTAAACAATGATGATAAGACATATATATGACACAAATAAAAATAAAAATCACACAAACAAACAAAAAGCTTGGGTTGCCTTCCAAGAAGCGCTTTTCTTTATTTACGAGTCTTGTAGCTAGACTCAAAGTCATGGCCTATCACGTGACTCCATGATCATCTTCTACCTTGGTTTTTTATTCCGGACCTAATTGTAAACATTCTTTGTAAAAACCAAGTATCTTCTTCATCACATAGTCCACACCTCTCCTCTTATCTTCTTCATTCCTATAGTAAACCGATTGCTTATATTCCTTCTCTAAACTTGACAATCATCTAAATTGTTCATTCTTATGCGGCATTTGGTAGGTAATCTCATCCGTTTCGTCTTTAAACCTAACTATCCTTAAGGATGGGTCATAAGTCATATTAGAAGTTTCCACAAATGGCCTACCTAACACTGCTTGGATGATCGGTAGATTCATGTAATATGATATATTAGGGTCATCTAACAAATACTTATGGTATGCAAGTTCATCTTTTGTGGGGAACCTATTAATGTATTCATTACCTACTTCTCCTTCTTCCTTACTCTCATCATCCGTTGTCTCCTTCCTAGGATCACTTTCACCTTCCATTACAATTTCTTGATCTTCCTCCTCACTAATCTTATTTGGTGGTAGTAGAGTAATGGCGTTAGCAAAGTGGACATGTTTTAATGTTGATGGATCCTTGATTTTACTACCCCCACTTGTGTTCCTAGCTACTCTACTTCACGGGGCTATTACTTGGTTGTTGAGAGCCTTTAATGTTGGTCCACACGAATATGGATCTCTAAGTAGCCTTTAAAAACTTAGTAGACGACTTGAATAAATCAAATCAATCTAAGCGAGACTCTAACACTTTGTTTATGCTAATGCGGAATCTTAACACAAACAATGAAGAACACAACTAACTTTATATTACTAATCGTTTACTGAATTACAATCTTCGTCGTCATCTCTAAACTATGAATTAGAGTTCCTTTTATACACCAAGGAAACCCTAGATACAAAACTTGTATAAGGAATTACGTATCTTCTCTAAAGATAACTTCAAATCCTTTCCTAACTTATCTCTAACTTATCTCTAAAATACATAACCAGACTTAACTTAATAAGTTAACCAGACTTAACAATATTATACTCTACCAGACTTAATATTACAAAATACACTAACAGACTTAATTGTGTACGCCACCAGACTTAAATCTGTTTTCCCATTAAGTCTCCTCTTGATAATTCCCAACAATCCTCCCCTAACTTGATCTTCATGCTCCATGAACTTCAAGTTTCTTCTGAGTAAGCTTCTGAGGATTTAATCTTGAACTCTTGGAGTTATCTTGATCTTCAAAAACACTTTATATCAGCAACTTTAACCTTGATAATTTGTTCACCATCTGATCTGATCTTTGCAGCATCCATCTGATATAATCCACTTGATCTTCACAGCAACCATGACTACTTGTACATCAATTCAGTTTAAGTTTCATACTATTCTCATCACTTCCAGGTGTGTTAACTCCTGTGAGAGGTGAATCATTGAAAATTAATGGATTTGATGTCTCTTTACCAATAGCCATTACTATTGGAGTAGCCAAATGTTTTGGTGTGTTAGACCATGGTACATTGATAACCATATGATTTTTAGTAAATCATCAACTATCAACGGATTTGTTTTTTATTTACCAAAAGCCGTACCCTTTTGGACTAGTCAATTCTTTGATGGAATGCACCTCATCATGGTGAATTGATTACCACTTATGGATTTCCACAGCCTTTACCACAAGCCATAGTCTTGTGGGCTAGTTAACTCTTCACTATCTAAGATATGGTGAGTTGAATACCATACAATTTTTGGTAAATTGCCAACCATAAACAGATTTGGAATATCTTTACCTGTAGCCGTTTGCTCAGGATTAGTGATGAACTCAAATAAGTACATTTCATTATCATCATTTATCCTATTTATTTGACTTGTTTTATTATATTATATATGAGAATCGATACATTAATGTTTACTTTAGTAATTCTCAGGTAAAAACAAGCATTATGTGAAACTTGGCGATTTTGGACTAATTATGGAGCAAAACAAGCGAGATGTCAAAAGTCTACTGAAATCCAGAAGATGCGCCGTATCTCACTCAACAGATACGACGCAATATCATACTTAGATGAGTTCGAAGACCATTGCCTGACTTTGAAGAATGCGCCGCATGCAATTCTGTCATGCGCCGCATATGAAACTTTGGTCAAAGAAGAAGATCAAGCTCGTTCTACTCCAGATACGCCGCAATATACTTCTAACATACGGCGTATCACTATCAAGATTTCACCAGTTACAATCCAAGACAGCTAAAGTACATGCGCCGCATACAAAGATCAAGTTACGCCGCATCTGAAGATGGTGTACGAATATTCCAGAATATATTAATCTTGGACCCCACGCGAAGTTAAGTCAATGCGCCGCATCTATCAACTCAATGCGCCGCATCGATCCCTCAGACAGAAACTATAAATACCCCAAGATCAGACGAATTTGAGAGACCTTTTGTATAACCCTAGAGCCGAACTCAGACGACCGAGCAGCACAAGACACACCTCAAACAAAGATACAAGAGCTGTAAGAAGGTCCTGCATGTATTTAATTTATTAAGTAGTTTTGTTTTATTTTTTTAGTACGCTTTAATTCATCAGGATTGATGGGCTTGTGTCATGTGACTACGGAAGATCATGCACTCCCCTTAATATTGCTTTCCCATTAATTAAAGTTTATATGTTGATGTCTTTGGTGACTTTTATTAGTGCATTGATAACCTCTGTGTCTAGCTGAGTCTTGCTTGGGTCGCCATGCCCCTTCTTCGCCTATTTATTCTAGCGTCTCTAGAAAAGTAGGATAGACATAAGTAATCATTAAGGGTTTACTCGCCGATAAGATTAGAGCCAACGAGAAAGGTTTAATTATATACACTTCATATAAAACTAGCAATAAAACAAGTGACAAGCTATTTAATCATCAGGACAGGTCTTCTTATTGTCTCGAGTATCTATCTGTGTACGTGTGTGCTGATCGCTGATTCGTGCTCATTAGTTTAGTTTTCTATTTAATTATAACCAAACTGTGCCAGTCTCTCAGGCTGAACCCCCTTGCGTTAGATTAGGTTGTATAACTAACTTAGGATATTAAAATACTGATTTGAATAACTAGATAATACGTTCCACTCTTAGTGATCGACACTCTGCTTACCATTATATTCATACTGACCGGGTACACTGCTCGTTTAGTGCGTGTGTTATTGATAAGTCGGCTAAATATAAATTTAAAACTTGAGTAGGCATTAATACTGCTAAACTGCAATGACACATCACGCGCATCAAGTTTTTGGCGCCGCTGCCGGGGAGTGAATTGATATTATCTGTTAATTTGATTAAGTATTTTAATTAGGTTTTTCTTTTTAGTTTTTTTTTTTAGATTCTAACCACTAACCCTGTTGTATATTAGATAGATTGCATTCATTGTATAATTTGCATATTTACTGTTTTTGTGTGTTTTTGTTTTCTGTAATTTTTGTTCTTTTTGTTTGTTTTTATTTTTGTTTTTCTTTTTTCTGTATTTTTCTGCATTCTGCTGTCGTTGTATTGTGCTGATACAAATGATAAGGCGCATCTGTTTTCACGGATACGGTGTATTGCATTTAATTTTTATAAAATACAATGCGTTTAATAAATTCGAGTACGACTCATCTTTCCCCAAGATACGGCTTATTCTGTTTTTAATAAGAAATTTTTCTAAACCCTCACGCCATACGACGCATCTGTTTTAACAGATACGGCATATTTTCTATTTAAATTAAAAACAGTTTTTCAAATTATTAAACAGCAGCGACGCATCGATCTTTATCGATATGGCGCATCTACTAAATCAAAAATCTTGTATTTTGAAATGTAACGAAAATACGGCGCATTAGCTTTTGTTAATACGACGCATTTAATTTAATAAATATAATTGATTTTTGATATTCACTTTGATCGTTTCACTACTCTCGTGCACAAGTTAGTTAACTTTCAGAATAAATGATGGCTTAAGCATCACTATGGAAGATTACATTCTGAACCTAACCAAGAGATGCTAGCTGGAGTGATCAAACCTTTGATGACTGGAAGGTTGTAATAAGACGACAAGAGTAGAGGAAAACTCAGTACTGGTAACATTGAGTATCTTAAATTCTTGAAATAGAATTCCAGGTATCCTTTACAATAATTCACCTAGCCTTAAGGAGAGTTCTCTACGAAACCTCTCCCGAATATTTGACGATAAAAGTAAATTTCCTTTACTTTAATCTAACTATTACAAGTTCATGTCTGAAAAGAAATTTTTTAAGAAACAGGTTACTAAAAAGTGAAAATTGCATGCTAAACACTGATATAAACCTCTCTTCTTATAAATTACCTAAATGCAAAAACACCGAATTCCACAACGAAAGTTGTGATTTCCGTAAGAGTTCTTCAGAAATTGATCTATGTAATACATCAGGTTCAAATTATAATCTCAATTTTGTAAGCTTAAAATGATATTTGCTCCTAACCTTGGAATAAATCATTATCCACTAAACAATAAGATTATAATCATTAATAAAATGGATATGCCTATTGCTCTTATCTTGAATTTATATATATCATATGGTATACCGTTTTACCCCAATTGATGTATAAGGAAATGTGTTGCGGAGGCCAAGGTATGTTCCCTATTTAAATTTTGTTCACTGGCGCAACAATACGGCAGATCTTAGTATTCTAAGCGCCGTATCTCTGACTAATTAACACTTATTGACCAGTCAACGAATTTAGATAAATACGGCGCATGATAATTATGCGATACGGCACATCGTATTTGCCCTATAAATATGAAAGAGATGCGTCGGATTTTTACTTTTTACCCAAAATTTACACACAGTTAAAAAAAAACACGCACCACTTGTCTCGAATCAAACCCTTTAATCTGAGTTCTTGACCGAATCCTAAGCGTGATATAAGGTAATAATCCTATTTAATTTTGTTTAAATTTAAAAATTAGGGTTTATGCAATATATCGATTTTGATGGAAAATTTAGGGGATTTGATTAGAACTTGGACTAGATGATTTCCCCTATATTAATTTTGGATAGATCATTGAATTTCAAACCGATTTGATTTGAATAATAATTAGGGTTCGGGGAGATTGTTTTTGAATTTTGGAGGGAAAATGAAATCGTTGTGGTAAATGGAACTTTTAGATTTTGATATATGGGTAAATGGAACCGTGATGTTGAGTGGGAGTTTACGTCACGGGGCCGGATTCTTGGAAAACGTGCCTGACCCCCTTTCTTTTATACTGATACATTGCTAGATGCGGCGCATCTAAGTTACTTGATACGGCGTAACAACCTATTTATAATTTAAATATTTCCACTATTGTTGCGACGTATTACGTAATTTAGATACGATGCATCCTCCATACGCCGTATTTTATTTATTGGATACGCCGTATTAGTAATTGTTATTGCGTGCTCCGCATCTCTTTTATTTTGTACAACTAAGATACGCCGCATTGCTTCATCAAATGCGCCGTATCGACCATATTTCAGAACTGTTCTCTAACCTTAAAATTTATTTCAGATGGCATTACCAGTTGTTGAACGCAGGCATTTGTGGCTCCGTTTTGAAACCATGGGAGTTACACCAGAAACTGAGGCTGACTATGAAAGGAGACTAAGGGCGATTTTCTTTAGGAAAATCTTTAGGGTTTCGGTTTTGGATTTTAAGGGTGTTGGTATGATTAACGGAGGGAATGCTGCTGGTAGTCTTCGTGATAGGTTAAAGATGGTGGTGAGGAATGAGGATGACGAAGTTGTGTTTAGATCGTATGCATGGGAGAGGTTGTTTGGTATTGATGAGCCTCTGATTAAGGAGCTCATGCTAGAGTTCTTTAGTACGGTTTATTACAGGGAGACTGATGTGGAGTTAGATACAACTGATACTCTGGTGTTTAGGTTAGGTGGGGTACACAGGCAGATGTCGATGCAGCAGTTCATTTTGGCCATGGGATTACATACTGAGGAGGAGATAGGATCTGCTGGGTTTGCTAGATACTGGACTGACAACTTACGGGTAGTTGTAGATAGGTTGTTGCTCGGTGATTACTGGGAGAGGATATCCTCTGGGGGTGATTCCACCACTACTACCCCATCCTACACACTCATCAGAGAGCCTTTGAGGAGATTGTGCCACTGGCTGATTGCGTTGACCATTGCTGGGAGAGGTCAGTCACCTAAGAAGGTGACCACTCTTGATCTCTTCCTTCTCAGGAGCATGGATGAGGGATTGGTGGTGAACATCCCTCACTTTTTGGCACATTTCCTTCATAGAGGCGCTTTAGGGAGAGACAGGAGGAGCCAGATGACCGGGGGACATTTTGTGTCTAGATTGGCCCGACATTTTGGTGTGATTGGTGATGAGATCCCTGCTGGTTTAGAGATTGAGGTGACCAGTTTTCCGGTTATTGGTCAGGATTATCTGGTTAGGTTAGGGATTTGTGAGACGATCATGGGGGGATGCTATTGGGTAGCATTGGGTCCCGTTAGACCAGTAGAGGTAGAGCCGGAGCAGGGAGATCCCCAGGGAGCTCCAACTGCTGCTCCAGCCCAGGAGGAGCCACAGGTACCCCCGCCACCAGTTGTACGTACTGTCGGTCAGAGAGTAGAGCGAGCTGAGGAGGAGGTGAGATCTTTGAGGGGTATAGTTGACGGTATGAGGGCTGACGTTGCTGTAGTCAGGAAGGATATAGGTTGGCTAGTTGGGAGTGTGAGTCAGATTCTGGAGCATCAGGGCACGAACCATACTCACCCAGATGGTACTTATGTTAGAGGCATGATCAGATACTCCCGGCTCCCTTCACATGGCACACGCAGAGTTCGACCTAGGACCGATGATGCTAGCACCTCAGAGACTCGCTCGGCTGAAGGAGACGACTCCCCACATCCTTGATTTCATGTGTTTGAATTTATAGACATCGTTCCTCGTATATTTTTACTCTTTTGGGATTGTACTAAATGCTATTATCATGTGTTTATTTAATGTTTCAGTTTATGTTTCTTATTATGTTTGATGGAGATTGGCATTAAGTTCAGCATGAGTGAACGAGAGAACCCGAGAGGTAAACAGTGAAACGTGCCAATTTTACAACAGACTGTTAACAGTCTGTTTGGTAACTACATGCGCCACATTTAGTGAAACAGATGCGACGCATCCTATCCTTTATTTTATTTTATTTCGTACTTATTCCAGGCTCGATACGGCGTATCTTCTTCCATAAGATACGGCGTATCGACTGACCTGATGATTTACAGTTTAATTTTTTAGGTTTTATTTTTACTAACTACTAATGTATTATGCAAGTTTGAAACTTCTTAACTCAGGTGTGTTAAAGTCTAAATGGTATTATAGATTCCTGCATTTTTGTGGATACATCATTTATGAAGTTTAAACGTTCTCATCCACAAGAAAGTTGATTTTTGCTCTTATACGAATAATGGAGGATCATACCGAGCAAATCTCAGGGGAGTTTTTCTGTTCTAATTCTTTTATTTTCTAGTTTTTAACCTTTGACACAAACAACGAGGACGTTGTTTAACTTAAGTGGGGGGATGGAGAATTAGAACACTTACTTGTCCTAAACTTTTTCAAAATATGCTTAAAATGCGCTTAATATATCAAAATTTAATTTTTTTTAGCATGTTTTTGTTTAAAGTCTAAATTACATAACCGCACACATAACTCTATTCTTTCAAAAATATTAAAACTTTAGTGTGCCGGTGACTTGTAAACTTTAGAACTTGGCTTGTATACTATTCGAGACCACCATAATGAGTATTATCTATATAATTGGAGTGACTTGTCTAAATTGGTAAATTTCTAGGATTACACCCAAATAGCCTTTATATGTTATGTGATATTAACTAACTACACTGGTTAGTTAACCCCTGTATAAACCCTTTGTTTACTCTCACTTTTAGAGTAAGATACCCCTAGAAAAACCTTCAGAGCCATTCCTTTCGTTTCTTACACCTTTGTTATAATGTTTCGATACACCCTTGCACCTTAGCCTACCCTGTAGATTAAAATCCGTGGTTAATTGCTTTAGGCAAAGTGTGTTTCCTTACATTACCTGTGTTCGCGTACGTAATTCATTATCTTTGGTTAGGTCGGGAAATTGCACAATGCAATTGGTATGGAAGTAAATATTGTATAACTTTTAGTTTATTTTTCGTGTGTTTGCTACTTTCACTATTACAGTTATTTCTGAAAGTATGAAGAGTATGGAAAAATTATCTGGAAAAATAGTGATAGAAAAGTTGTGAAATTTTACACATATATTTTGATGTCAAAAAAAAAAAAAAAAAAAAAAAAAAAAAAAAAAAAAACCGAAAAAAAAAAAATAGAAAAGAAAAAGAAAAAGGAAAAGTTAGAAGTTTGTTTTAACCAACTTATGTAAAGTTTTGTATTAAGTGGGAGATATCACCACTATTTGTTGTTGTATATTATATTTATGGATTGAATGGGAGTTGGCCGTTATGGGAACACCAACTAAGGTTATTCTTTGATTGAGATTTTGTTGAGTATAATTTTGTGTCTACCTAAAGCGTGTGTTTCAAATGTTAAAGCGTGAGTTATTCAATGATATGAGTCTTATTCATGGGATGGTTGGGAAAGTGATTAACCATACTTAGGATTTTAATTTATCTGTTTTGTTTATTTTTCATTTTACACCAATTTGTATCCCAAATATTATCCATACCCTATATCATTCTTCATCCAAACCTTTGATTTATTGAGATTAGGGATTTGAGCAATCTTAAGTATCGTAGTCGTGGATTCGGCTATGTATTTATGATTTTGTCGCCCTTTTTGATATAATATTATTGGTGAAGATTACTTGGTCCTATCTTTAGCCCATTCGAGTTAAGGAATTGAGCAATTACAAGTATCGTGGTCGTGGATTCGATCATGTATTTGTAATTTTGTCGCCTTTTCTGGAATATAAGATCGATAGTGATTAAAAAGGATGATCAACCCTTAACCAACAAACCCTTTTTACCGCTTTAGACTTGTTACTCCTTGGCTTTAGTGGGGGAGATGCGTATACTTGCCAAGCCTATGATAGAATATTCATCACGACTAAGCAACTAAACGATTTAGAATTGTTTTACGTTAAAAATTATTTTGTTTTCTACTTCGTTAAGTGTTTGGTTGTGTGATTATGACAAAACGAATACGTGCTTAAATATAAAAATAAATCCTAATATCTTTTAGGATACATTTTCATATGATTAATTCTAAGGTTTACTTGGGGACAAGTAAAGTTCAAGTGGGGGGATATTTGATGAACTCAAATAAGTACATTTCATTATCATCATTTATCCTATTTATTTGACTTGTTTTATTATATTATATATGAGAATCGATACATTAATGTTTACTTTAGTAATTCTCAGGTAAAAACAAGCTTTATGTGAAACTTGGCGATTTTGGACTAATTATGGAGCAAAACAAGCGAGATGTCAAAAGTCTACTGAAATCCAGAAGATGCGCCATATCTCACTCAACAGATACGACGCAATATCATACTTAGATGAATTCGAAGACCATTGCCTGACTTTGAAGAATGCGCCGCATGCAATTCTGTCATGCGCCGCATATGAAACTTTGGTCAAAGAAGAAGATCTAGCTCGTTCTACTCCAGATACGCCGCAATATACTTCTAACATACGGCATATCACTATCAAGATTTTACCAGTTAAAATCCAAGATAGCTAAAGTACATGCGCCGCATACAAAGATCAAGATACGCCGCATCTAAAGACGGTGTACGAATATTCCAGAATATATTAATCTTGGACCCCACGCGAAGTTAAGTCAATGCGCCGCATCTATCAACTCAATGCGCCGCATCGATCCCTCAGACAGAAACTATAAATACCCCAGGTCAGACGAATTTGAGAGACCTTTTGTATAACCCTAGAGCCGAATTCAGACGACCAAGCAGCACAAGACACACCTCAAACAAAGATACAAGAGCTGTAAGAAGGTCCTGCATGTATTCAATTCATTAAGTAGTTTTGTTTTATTGTTTTAGTACGCTTTAATTCATCAGGATTGATGGGCTTGTGTCATGTGACTACGGAAGATCATGCACTCCCCTTAATATTGCTTTCCCATTAATTAAAGTTTATATGTTGATGTCTTTGGTGACTTTTATTAGTGCATTGATAACCTCTGTGTCTAGCTGAGTCTTGCTTGGGTTGCCATGCCCCTTCCTCGCCTATTTATTCTAGCGTCTCTAGAAAAGTAGGATAGACATAAGTAATCATTAAGGGTTTACTCGCCGATAAGATTAGAGCCAACGAGAAAGGTTTAATTATATACACTTCATATAAAACTAGCAATAAAACAAGTGACAAGCTATTTAATCATCAGGACAGGTCTTCTTATTATCTCGAGTATCTATCTGTGTACGTGTGTGCTGATCACTGATTCGTGCTCATTAGTTTAGTTTTCTATTTAATTATAACCAAACTGTGCCAGTCTCTCAGGCTGAACCCCCTTGCGTTAGATTAGGTTGTATAACTAACTTAGGATATTAAAATACTGATTAGAATAACTAGATAATACGTTCCACTCTTAGTGATCGACACTCTGCTTACCATTATATTCATACTGACCGGGTACACTGCTCGTTAAGTGTGTGTGTTATTGATAAGTCGGCTAAATATAAATTTAAAACTTGAGTAGGCATTAATACTGCTAAACCGCAATGACACATCACGCGCATCAATTAGCCAGTCCTTATGTGTATTAGACAAGGTGGACTGATGACCTTTTGTTGTGTTAGTGCTATGCACCTCCACCAAGTAGGAAGTTCCAATAGTCCTACTTACAACTTATGAAAATTCTTTCAAACACTCTCAATCCAACAATGTCTCCTTCAAAGACTGAATCTTGATCAAATCCAAAATCCTTTCATAAACTTCATCTTTCTTGTCTGCATATAATTTCCTTTCCAACATTTTCTTGCAGACTTCAGGTGATAAGGGATACTCAACTTCTGCAAGCATATATATGTTAGCATTAACCAAAGACAGACAATGTACTTGGCATTTATCATAATATGCCCATCTAATCATTCTTTGTTGCTCAGGCAGCTTCCAGATCTCATCTTCCTTAGAAGGTGGTTCAAACATTATTTTCAAGTCTCCCCAAAAGACTCTTTCATATTCTTCCTCAGGGACATTATCTCCATGTTTAATGTTAACCAACTTATATAACTCAATGAGATCTTCCCTACTCACATCATGTACAATTGCAGGGAAATTCATATACATCACATTAGAATAATCTTCTCTTATTAATTGATATGTTGCCCTTTGACCAGACTTAATGATCTTATACCTGACAATCTTAGCTGGCTTCTTTGGGCTTTCAATAGTTCCCATAGTAACCCCTTCAGATGAAGCTTCTTCTTCTTCTGACTCCTCTTTTTGAACTTTCTTCTTTGACTTACTTCTTCTAGCCATACTCTTTCTTCTGTTATATGTCAATATAGGCTTTTTCAGTTCCTTTTTTAATTCAGTTGCTACTTTCTCAGTCTCAGATGCTTTCTCTTTCTCCTCATCAATTATCTTTTCTTTTACTTTCTCAGCTTCAACATTTTACACAGTCTTTGTCACTTTCCTAAAACTGTGTCTCAAGGAATCTTCATAATCCACTGGTTTATAACCATGATCCCTTTGATAAGCTCTTTGATACATTTGTAGAAGATCTTCATATGATTTGCTCTTCATATGCTCCCAACTTGAATACATCATATTCTTCAAATACATATTCATACTATGCATCTGTTCTCTCTTAGTCATCTTCTTTTGAACTTTGGTTTTCTTCTGAGTTTGTCTCATCACAGACATAAAATCTCCCAAAGTTTCTTTACTTCTTCTGATATTGATGAACTCAGCTAGTTGTTTAGCTTTTTCTTCTATAGTCAACCCTGGAGTTGACTTAAGTTCTTCAAGTTTTACTCTTAGTTCATCATCTCCTTCAATCAACTGCTCTTCTGCTATTCTCCTAGCATACAATTCATCTTGTCTTTCCTGTTCTTTTTCCTTTTCCAATTCTTCCTTTTCTTGAGCTTGTAATCTGTCAATCAAAGCTTGAGATGCTTGATCTTGTCTTTGCTGTAGCTTTGACTTCTTTGTTTTAGGAGATTCAACAGAAATCTCCTTTCCTTTTCTCTTTTCTTCAACGGACTTACCATCAGACTTATCATCACCAGCATTATCACCAGACTTATCAGAATTAACCCCTTCATCTTCAGTTTCTTCAATCCTTAACTTTCTCTTTATGTAATACCTGAAATTCAGAAACCATGTAAAATGACCAAAATACCCCTCAAACTATAAAAATGAATTAAAACACTTATAAAGCACCAAATTAATTCCGAATCTCTGGTAACGAATTACATATGAAGTAAAATAATTCAGAGACAACATTTTAACATTTTTGCATGTCGTAAAATTTATTGTAAACTGAAAATATTAATTTATGTATTTATTTTATATTTAAAAACTAATTAAAATCAAGATAATGACCAAATAAAATAGGAAATAAATCACAAATAAAATTCTTTTGATATTTATCTGAGTTGGGCTGATTCCTAAGTGATATTTCCCCCTCCTAAGTCAGCCATAACATTTATTTAACCAAATTCTATTTATTTTCTCCTAAAAATAAAATCCGATACCCTAAATCGCTAAATATCGACAAACTAAAATCCCATTCTCCTCCATACGATTTTCTGGAAACCCTTGAGTATTTTTCTGGAGTTCTTCAAGGTTTAATCTAGCTAAGAAAAATAAGAGTTGGGTCGTGGAAAGCTTGATTCGATCGTAGGTATTTATCTTTGTCGAATTTTTCATCCATGAGGTAAACAATTCCTACACCTAATCCGTATGTCCTAAAATTGATTTTGTATTTTTATAATGTTATTTAGGTCTTATATAACTCATATAAATTGATAAACACGAATCGTGCAAGCTAGAACAATCGTACGAATTTTAGAGAGCTAAAACACACTTAAATTCCAAATATGATTATACGAATCTTCTAAGGCTTGTACTTAATTTTTATGAGTTCTATCATAATCATATAGGTCTGGAAAAATAGCTATGTGATTTGTGGAAGCCTAAATTAATTGTTCTTGAATTGTTTTTGTAATCGGATATAGTAAAAAAGGAAGAAAAATATGAAAACCCTAAGTAACGATTTAGAATTAGGGTTTATATGAAGAAATCTGATTATTAAATGCATATTAATGATTGTATAATTATTAGATAATTATTTGTACAATTAGGGTTAGGTTTTAATAAATTAAAAGTTATACCGATTAGAAAATAAAAATAGAAGGGTGTGTTTTGTAATTATTGAAACTTGTGGGGCATTTTTGTAAGGTTGTTTAGATCTGTGGTAATGTATAAAAAATATAATATAAGGGTGCTATGTGTAAAGTTTGCAAGAAAAGGGTTTAATGGGTAATTAGGGTTTCGAATTGAAATTAATTTAAATTGAGGACTAAAAGTGTAAATTCTGGAAACTTGAAGTTGTTCTATGTAAATAATGATATTAAGAGTGTAATGGGTAATTTTTAGTATTTATGGGCTTGATATGTAATTATAAGTAAATTATGGTTTGAATTATAAGTTTTATAAAGTTAAGGGACTAATATTGTAAATATTGAAACTTAAGGGATTAAAGGTGTGATTCTGAATAACTTATGTATTTAAAATAAGTAACTTGTGATAGTTTCAATTAAAACCTTTAACTTTGGTATAATGACATTTAAAACCCTAAAATATGTAAGGTTGTTATAAATAACCCTAAACTATCAAAACATGCTAAAATGTACCCTATGTCCATAATATGTTTAATTATGATTTAACCTAAGTTAAAATACTTAAATCTTGCTTAATATAGAAATCTGCTAAATCTGGAAAGTTGCTAAAAATGGAAAGTACCTAAAAATGGAAAGGCAAGCTAGAGTAAGTAATTAAGAATCTTTTGTAATTCCGTCTTCTATTCCTTTAGGTTTGAGGAAGGAGTAACTTGATCCTTGTCAGCTTTCTATTCTTGTGTTTGCAAATAAGGTACATATATTCTGCCCTTCTTCAGTAAGGTGCATTCGTTCTCATTACATTCTAATTTCTTATTCGTTATAGGAGTCCCTAAGCCACTGCTATGTTCCCTTGTTCTGCGAACCTTACTTTGTTTCTCTCTAGAAATTGTGAACCTTTTATATGAATCACTTGATCTGAACCTTTGCTATAAACTATCTGATCTGAAACTTTCTGAAATTGACCTTTCTGACATTGACCTTTCTGATATTGACCTTTCTGATATTGAACCATCTGATATGAACCTTTTTAATATAAACCTTGATATAAATCTGGATATGACCTACTTGAAATTAAACTTGACCTGTACCACTTAATATGAAACCTGAACTTGTTACACTTGATATTATAACTGGATGAGAAAACATTTTTAATTATTTATGAAAATGTTTTAAGAAAACTGTTTTTAAGACTATCTTTATGAAAACCTTTTTAAAAGACCATTTTTATGAAAACTATTTTTGAAAGATCATTTTTAGGAAAACCATTATTAAAGGATTGTTTTTTTTTTTTAAATGAACTTTTAAATTGAACCTTTAATATATACCTTGCTACGATCTCTTGTCTTGACCCTTGACCTGAACCTTGATAAACTTGGATTAGAAACTTGACTTGAACCACTTGATAAAACTTGAACTTGTACACTTGACACTTGATACATACTTGATACTTGACCTTGACCCACAGTCTGAGACTACGAGCCACTATATGTTCTCACTAGGCATGAGGGTTTCATGTCTATGTCATTGATGCACCGATGCCATGACTCTAGAGCAGGAGAGTGATGTCCTGTTCTGTCCCTGACTTTATCTGATTTGGCGTGTTAAGGAGTTATCTGGCCGCCTGGGGCGTATGGATGCATCCTATATCTGTTATCTGGATCTGTTATATTATATGTTATATCTGGTGACTGATGGTGTATGCGATACACGTCACTCACATATCTGGGAGCTAGCTACTCCACTTACTGATTGAGGACTCTCCTCATATTATCTGGTTGCCTGAGAGGTATCCCCTCTGTGTGATTATGATTATCTGATATTATCTGTTTTCTGGGCTCGTGGTGGATTACTGTCCTTTACCTTTACCTTTGCTTTTCTTTTCTTTATCCTTTATCCTTATTCCTTTATTATTTCTTAACTCTGATTACATCTGCATGACCTTAAATTCTGACTACTTTGTACTTTATCCGTTACTGCTTTTGTTATCATTATATCTGTTCACTGAGCTCTCGTAGCTCAGCCGCATTTTTTTTCCTGCGGCAGGTTTTAGTTTGGAAGCTGGGTATGAGTAGAGAGTGTCTTGGATTTAGAGACCCTACTAGCTATGGAAGATTATTAGAAGAATTTATATTTAGATTTAGAGTTATTGTATTGTAACCCTGTAGTTTCAGATTTTCCTTTGTAACCCTTGAAATTCTATTGTATTATTTATGTCATATGCTTGTGTTTGTTCTGATATGCCACCATTGTTGTGACACCTTTTCCCTTGTCGGGTCGGGGTGTTACAATTTATGGTATCAGAGAACAGGCTGACGACTTGTAATACATTACCCTTGACCTGTGCGTTTAGGACCATTAGGCTTCCGCTGTAAGAACATAGGAGAACACTTTGAGAACTTGCTTTAGGATTTCTTGATATGAACTTAAGTTTTGACCAGTGAGGAATGGGTAGACTATAAGGCAATTGTTTAAGTATTATTGCTTCCACATCACTCTGATTCGTGTCTTGTTTTGGTTAGAGCCTGTTGAGTAGTTTTGTTTTCCCCTCTTGACTATGACATTTGATCTTGTTGACCTCTGAGACTGTAGAAGTACTAGGTGGATTAAGATAGGTTGTTTTGTTTACGACTCGAGATAAAGTATGATCATCATGAAGGCATATTTATGTGGTGCTAGTATTATGACGCCTGGCCAACGTGATAATACTTACACCATATAACGTGCCCTCATTGTGGCCATAGGATATCTTGGGAAGTACCTAAGAAGTTAGAACTTGATCTCCGTTGGATTATCCGTGATTAGTGAGACTTTAGGTTCATTCTACCTATGCGTATTCTCTGCCTTCGTTCATTACATATCTGGATGAGTTTGGATTCTCGTTTTGCATTCTTTTGACCTCACTATAAATCTTGAACTCTTGTAGAGCTCCTTACTATTGATACAGTTAAATTGATTTGAAATCTTGTTCGCATTCCGTACGAGTTCCGTTCTGTTGCCTTTCCGCTTTCTTGCAAATTTTGAGGACGAAAATTTTCTTTTAGAGGGGAAGAAGTTGTAATACCTGAAATTCAGAAACCATGTAAAATGACCAAAATACCCCTGAAACTTTAAAAATGAATTAAAACACTTATAAAGCACCAAATTAATTCCGAATCTCTGGTAACGAATTACATATGAAGTAAAATAATTCAGAGACAACATTTTAACATTTTTTCATGTCCTAAAATTTATTGTAAACTGAAAATATTAATTTATGTATTTATTTTATATTTAAAAACTAATTAAAATCAAGATAATGACCAAATAAAATAGGAAATAAATCACAAATAAAATTCTTTTGATATTTATCTGAGTTGGGCCAATTATTAAGTGATATTTCCCCCTCCTAAGTCGGCCATAACATTTATTTAACCAAATTCTATTTATTTTCTCCTAAAAATAAAATCCGATACCCTAAATCCCTAAATATCGATAAACTAAAATCCCATTCTCCTCAATACGATTTTCTGGAAACCCTTGAGTATTTTTCTGGAGTTCTTCAAGGTTTACTCTAGCTAAGAAAAATAAGAGTTGGGTCGTGGAAAGCTTGATTCGATCGTAGGCATTTATCTTTGTCGAATTTTTCATCCGTGAGGTAAACAATTCCTACACCTAATCGGTACATCCTAAAATTGATTTTGTATTTTTCTAATGTTATTTAGGTCTTATATAACTCATATAAATTGATAAACACGATTCATACAAGATAGAACAATCGTACAAATTTTAGAGAGCTAAAACACACTTAAATTCCAAATATGATTATACGAATCTTTTAAGGCTTGTGCTTAATTTTTCTGAGTTCTATCATAATCATATAGGTCTGGAAAAATAGCTATGTGATTTGTGGATGCCTAAATTAATAGTTCTTGAATTGTTTTTGTAATTGGATATAGTAAAAAAGGAAGAAAAATATGAAAACCCTAAGTAACGATTTAGAATTAGGGTTTATATGAAGAAATATGATTATTAAATGCATATTAATGATTGTATAATTATTAGATAATTATTTGTACAATTAGGGTTAGGTTTTAATAAATTAAAAGTTATACCGATTAGCAAATAAAAATAGAAGGATGTGTTTTGTAATTATTGAAACTTGTGGGGCATTTTTGTAAGGTTTTTTAGATCTGTGGTAATGTATAAAAAATATAATATAAGGGTGCTATGTGTAAAGTTTGCAAGGAAAGGGTTTAATGGGTAATTAGGGTTTCGAATTGAAATTAATTAAAATTAAGGGACTAAAAGTGTAAATTCTGGAAACTTGAAGTTGTTCCGTGTAAATAATGATATTAAGAGTGTAATGGGTAATTTTTAGTATTTATGGGCTTGATATGTAATTATAAGTAAATTATGGTTTGAATTATAAGTTTTATAAAGTTAAGGGACTAATATTGCAAATATTGAAACTCAAGGGATTAAAGGTGTGATTCTGAATAACTTATGTATTTAAAATAAGTAACTTGTGATAGTTTCAATTAAAACCTTTAACTTTGGTATAATGACATTTAAAACCCTAAAATATGTAAGGTTGTTATAAATAACCCTTAACTATCAAAACTTGCTAAAATGTACCCTATGTCCATAATATGTTTAATTATGATTTAACCTAAGTTAAAATACTTAAATCTTGCTTAATATAGAAATCTGCTAAATCTGGAAAGTTGCTAAAAATGGAAAGTACCTAAAAATGGAAAGGCAAGCTAGAGTAAGTAATTAAGAATCTTTTGTAATTCCGTCTTCTACTCCTTTAGGTTCGAGGAAGGAGTAACTTGATCCTTGTCTGCTTTCTATTTTTGTGTTTACAAATAAGGTACATATATTCTACCCTTCTTCAGTAAGGTGCCTTCGTTCTCATTACATTCTGATTTCTGATTCGTTATAGGATTCCCTAAGCCACTGCTATGTTCCCTTGTTCTGTGAACCTTACTTTGTTTCTCTCTTGAAATTGTGAACCTTTGATATGAATCCCTTGATCTGAACCTTTGCTATAAACTATCTGATCTGAACCTTTCTGACATTGACCTTTCTGACATTGACCTTTCTGATATTGAACCATCTGATATGAATCTTTTTTAATATAAACCTTGATATAAATCTGGATATGACCTACTTGAAATGAAACTTGACCTGTACCACTTAATATGAAACCTGAACTTGATACACTTGATATTATAACTGGATGAGAAAACCTTTTTAATTATTTATGAAAATGTTTTAAGAAAACTGTTTTTAAGACTATCTTTATGAAAACCTTTTTAAAAGACCATTTTTATGAAAACTATTTTTGAAAGATCATTTTTACGAAAACCATTATTAAAGGATTGTTTTTTTTTAATGAACTTTTAAATTGAACCTTTACTATATACCTTGCTACAATCTCTTGTCTTGACCCTTGACCTGAACCTTGATAAACTTGGATTAGAAACTTGACTTGAACCACTTGATAAAACTTGAACTTGTATACTTGACACTTGATACATACTTGATACTTGACCTTGACCCACAGTCTGAGACTACGAGCTACTATATGTTCTCACTAGGCATGAGGGTTTCATGTCCATGTCATTGATGCACCGATGGCATGAATCTAGAGCAGGAGAGTGATGTCCTGTTCCGTCCCTGACTTTATCTGATTTGGCGTGTTAAGGAGTTATCTGGCCACCTGGGGCGTATGGATGCATCCTAGATCTGTTATCTGTTATCTGTATCTGTTATATTATCTGTTATATCTGGTGACTGATGGTGTGTGCGATACACGTCACTCACATATCTGGGAGCTAGCTACTCCACTTACTGATTGAGGACTCCCCTCATATTATCTGGTTGCCTGAGAGGTATCCCCTCTGTATGATTGTGATTATCTGATATTATATGTTTTCTGGGCTCGTGGTGGATTACTGTCCTTTACCTTTACCTTTGCTTTTCTTTTCTTTATCCTTTATCCTTATTCCTTAATTATTTCTTAACTCTGATTACATCTGCATGACCTTAAATTCTGACTAGTTTGTACTTTATCCGTTACTGCTTTTGTTATCGTTATATCTATTCACTGAGCTCTCGTAGCTCAGCCGCATTTCTTTTCCTGCGGCAGGTTTTAGTTTGGAAGCTGGGTATGAGTGGAGAGTGTCTTGGATTTAGAGACCCTACTAGCCATGGAAGATTATTAGAAGAATTTATATTTAGATTTAGAGTTATTGTATTGTAACCCTGTAGTTTCATAATTTCCTTTGTAACCCTTGAAATTCTATTGTATTATTTATGTCATATGCTTGTGTTTGTTCTGATATGCCACCATTGTTGTGACACCTTTGCCCTTGTCGGGTCGGGGTGTTACACTTTAGCTGCTTCCTTTGTTGTTTAATCTTTCTAAAAGTTTGAGCTAAGGTCTCTGCTGCTTCCCTTGTTTCTGGACTTACATCCTTAATACCAGCAGACTTATCTTGTGAAGGTGTTCTAAAATCTTCTTCTTCACCAAAATTCCTCCCCTGTTTGGAAGAATTTTCATCCCCTTCCTGTGCACTGAACTGAACCCCTTTATCTTTCAAAATATTTTACAACTTCTTGACTTTCTTTACCAAAGTGAGAATAGCTCTACTCTTAGCATTATTTGCCTTCTCCAAAGCATCTATTCTCTTGACTAAGGTTGGAACCAGGGTTAAAAGATCTTCCACAGACATCTGATCAGTTTCCTCCTCCTGTATAGGACTTGGAACTTGGGTAGGCTGTGGTGAGGGTGTAGGAGATGGTATAGGTGTAGGTGTTCTGATGGGAGATGGTGAATGACTTGGGTGTGGTATGGATGACTGAGTTGGTTCTTGTGCATGCTCTTCATGAGTTGGCTCTTGTGCAACCTCAGATGTACCTGCAGGGTTAGTAGCACCACCAAGCATAGCAGGCAATAAAGGCCAATGTGCCCCATTAAAATTTCTTTTCATGTTTGCAAAAATTTTTGGTGTAAAGCCCACACTGAGATATGGCAATTTATCCTCTGTTTCAAAATTAAAGATCATTTGTATAAATCTTGGATACATTAAGAACCTAGATTTTTCCTTTTTTTAAAATTTGCAACCATACCATCAAAAATCAATTTTGAAAAATTAAAAGGCCTCCCAAGTGCAAGACAGACCAAGGCAGAAGCAATGTTGCTTCCAAACTGATCCCAGCCTCCACTTTTAGGACTTAGGTAATGGAGCAAGTGGTGTATCAAAAACCTCCACTGTGGTGTGAAATAGCTTTTCCAAAAAGTAAAACTACCATCTGTGGGTTATCTTATAGTTTTTAGACCCGCAAACAAATCATCATTAGCCAAAATATATTCCCCTAAAGCATTACCCAATTGGAGACTACTCCGAATGGAAGCTTCAGTAATGGTGAAGTCATGTGAGTCAACAGTTTCCCTTAACTGTGGTGTGTCATCAGCAAGGGTTTCATAGGTCACAGACCCCCAAAATTGCCTAATAAGAGATGCATAAATATTGGGATTAGCAGTTAAAGCGTACCGAAGATTTGAACCTCTTAAGAAATCAACAATCTCCTCAAAGCCATCACTCTGATCTGGTTTCTTCAAGAATCCAACTTGGTTATGCTTGTCAGCAAACTTAAGTGAAGCCATAGATGAGAAATTGATTAAGTGCTGGTTGAAAATCGAATTAGGGTTTAAGTGTTGGTAGTTAAAAACAGAGTACTTTGGTCCAAAAATCAAGAGATTTAAAATTGGAAGTAAATAAGTAATAAAAATAAGAGATTAATTAAAGTTTATCCTTATATACCTATTTCCTTTGAAAAATACGCAACGGTCGTATTTTGATAATAAAAATCCTGATTTGACAGACCAGACCTAACGGTAAAAAAATTTATACTACCAGACCTAAATTCGGTCAACCAGACTTAAACAAGTGACTCACCAGACTTAACTATGGAAACTAATAATTATACAAGTTTTTCCTGCAAAAAAAAAATTTATACGAACGAAAACATCAGATTATCACAACCCAAGTTTTTCCTGCAAAAGCTTAGTCCAAAACACCAAGAAAAATATGGAAACTAATAATTATACAAAGAAAAACAAACATTAACTACTAGATTGAAAACTTAAAGTTACCAAAAAAAAAAAAAATTAAAAATCCTAGTTAACGAAATAAAAACCATTTTTTTTTAACATAAAAACCAATTTACCATAAATAAAGTTACAAAATTATACAAGATACGGTCAACTTCCCAATGTTTCCATAATTAAGTCCTGAATTAATTCCATGCCTGCAGGAATTAACTCTTATACCAACCAACCATTAAATTGCCTTAAACCTTGATATTCTCTATAAAAGACCTCATTTAGTCAACACAAAACCATCTTATTATCAAAACTTGTTTCACCAAAACTTAACAGAATGGATTCTTCCCCAACAAACATCATGGAGATTTCATCTGACTCATCTTCTGAGTCATCTGATGGAGGATGGGAAGGCTATTTTCCACCTAGTTACACCTCTCGTCTAAGGAACAAGCTATCAAAGAAGAGAATGCTCAAATGTTGGCTAGCTGCTTATGATCTTACAGCAAAAGAACCAGAAGATGAAGCAGCAAAGAC